>VDFB02000017.1:550415681-550467805 GCA_007258455.2 Sequoia sempervirens
CTACAAGTGAATTCTAGGGCAAACTGGGTAAGGGACATTGCATCCATTTATTAAACAAATACTAATTATTTATTTAATCCCCCATCCTTATTCCTTGCCCTTAATTAAATAAACTTAAACTTATTTAATTAAGTTCAACCTTTGTATACCCATCTCACAAGAATTTAATAAAAAACAAATTGTTTATTTAATTCCCCTTTTCCACCTCAAATCCAATTAATTAGTTAAATCAAATTAATTAACTAATTAGCCCCTGCACATGTTTAAATGCGACTAATCACCTCTAATTCCAAATTATCCTAAAAAATTACAACAAAATCTTGACCATCCATTTAATCAAGAAGACCTCAACCCTCCAAAACATTTTTTAATAACCAAAACATTAATTTTTGTCCAAGAAGTCATTTGTCAATGTGTGCAACCACGAAAAAACACTTATCCATTGGCAAATAGATAGTTATTATGGAAGAGATAACCGCAACGACAATTACAAAACATTAATGTCTTAGAAGATATATTGGTACTGCATCGATTAATCACGATCTCAAAGATCGCCTTTGATTTAGAAGACTCCTAACAAGATAAAAAAACTCATCACACCTATCTAGATATACAAAATCATCTTGGCATTCGAGGACAGTTCTTAAAAACTTGAATATTGAACATTTCTAAAATGAACAGATATGGCCCTGTCCTGCTTTCAAACCTCAAAAATTATCTTTTATTATACATCCCGCTTAAATAGTGATTTTGGAGCTTCTCCTAAACTATTTGTGCACAGTATGTGTATCCAGAACAATGGAAAAACATCATTTTAAGGGAGAAAAAATTCTCAATGTCATTCAGTAAAGTGTGTTGCATAAAGCTTCTAATGCAGTGCAAAGTGACCTAAGCAATCTGTAAGGCCAACTTATGATGAGGACCCAAGAAAGAATAAAAAAAATACACAATCTAAATGTGAAAGAAATGCTAAGGCTGGAGAAGAGCATGAGCAGGCAACTAAATTTTTTTAAGATGGTGGAGCATCATGATAGTCATCTCATGGACATTATCAATTTTAAAACTCGGACTAAACCACCAAAATCTGACTCTTGAGTGCAATATCTTCTAGGAGTAAGGGGATTTTTCAAACTGAAAGAGAAATAACACCAGGCTAGAAAATAATTTATTTTTGTCTTCCAAATTATCTCCCCTCTATAGTGAAGAAATATTTCACATGTTGAATGCATAAAAGTTGTGAGGATTTCCTCAGCAATCCCCTATGGATTTTATTAAATATTGGCTAAGGTGCCTCCAAAGCACTTAATTGGACTTCCAAAGTTCAGCCCTCTGGATTGGTTGCAAATAATTGGCAAGCAATCTTAATTCACCACATGGTTAATAACAACTAAAGGACAACAACCATGAAACCAATAAAGGATCTTACAACAATACTTCAAGGATATAATTGATAATTTATATATTTAATTTTTTTTGAAAGCCTCCGATTTATCAGCTTTTACAAGTATTATCCCCAAAATTACGATTATTATACCCAAAATGGTTTTAATGGAAATGCGTGAGTTCTCTCTATATGAAATCAATTATTGCAGGCAGAAATACAATTATAATTAATCTTCTAAAAACGAAATTTTTAGAATCATTAACTTTGGTTTAGACCTTGTGCATATATGGGAGAGGGGCCCATAATGGAGCAGGGTCCAATAGTGGGGATAGAAGTAGTCCTTTCATAGTGTGGGCCCCATAGTGGAGTATTCTGTCGAATTGTAAAAACACTCCTTATCCATAAAAGTATGCAAAATGACAAATCATGTGATGCCACATTAGCTACATTCAATAAAACATGACTTAGTGCACCACTACCACCTCACTTTTTTGGCCTGCTGGATTTCAACAGAAAGCACGCTGGATGTGGCCCTAAAAACAAAATATATAGAAGCTCATGAGTTGCCAAATAAACTGTTGTACAGAATTGAGAGAGTGATTTGAATTAACATAAGATTTTAGTTAAACACCCAAGTTAGGGTGCTCCACTATGAGCCCCTCTCCTTCTACATATTCAAAAATTCCCGAGTCCAGACCCGAGTTTAATAATAATATTTAATAAACAGAAGAATTTTGTTGTAAATGATCGTATTTAACCACTGATTCCTCTTTTCAAATCAACTGAGCAGAACAATTAGAGTTGTGTAGACACAATAAAAGCAACAGGCATATTGTGCAACTCTCATATGTATGAGAATGATCTCTAATTTACTATTCGAATTATCAATGATATATTAAAGTCATGTGTAGCAAGAAATGAGAAATGAGTTGAATATTTATGGTTGCAGGCAGATAGGTGTTGGCCTACATGGGACTTAAACCTCCAATTGGCATCCAGAATATCCAAGATTAAAAGAACTAGTTAGTTTTGCTGCACAAGAATCAATCTTATACGGACCCTGCAACAAGCCACTCTTGGAAGAAGATGAAATATGGCTTGCCCCTTATAAATTTCATGCATCTTTTATTTTTTCTAAAGTTACTTTAATTTTCACATAAGGTGTTTCAGATATTTGACCATGAGTCCTCAAGCAATCGAGCAAAAGAACTGAAGTATGTTAAAAGCTAAGGATGGCATGTATACCTGGAGAGCAGTTTTCTTAAGTTCAGGAATGTCGAGTCAAGAGCATCCACAAATCTAGATTTCTGAGGAACAAAATGTAAAGTCCCTAAACAAAACTAAATTTTGCTCCAAAAGCCAGCTTGTAAAACTGAATAGCTTTTACTAAGACTGCAAGGAAGCGATTTGTGCCCAGCAACTTGTGATAACGGTTCTGATTTTGGGGAACACATTCAGTCCAATCCATGACTCCCTTTCCATCGGCCACTGTTACCGCCATGATGGTAATGGTAGCGCATTAATCACCCTTAAGAGGTAAAAGTATTCTGCCAATTACATTGAAAAAAAATCATCTTTCAAATATTTTTTGTTATAAAATTTGCATCTATACTTTAAGAAAGACAAATATTTCTTGAATAGAAGAAAATTCTGATCTCTGATTTGTTAAAAAAAGAATTACTAATAACTAATGAAAAACAGTCTCTTGCCTATAGTAAAACCCTCGAGAGCACTAATTGTTTTTACTTACTTCCTATTTAGTATACTTGTTGGCTTACCACGTCTGTTTTCCCTAGATTAAGAAGAGTCGGCTCCCTCCAGTTGGGAGAAACAAGAGTGTATCATCATTATCTCCAATTGAAGCTGAAGGAAAGCCAAAAGGACTGATGTATAGTTAATTACACCTTCATTTTTGGTATAATTAGAGGACTTGAAAATGATTTTGCCAAAGAGGTTATCTTTGGAAGCAACCCCATAACTAATAAACTAGGGCAATTGGTATATCCAATTCAAAACATTCACATTTAACAGGGTTGCAGGCTTCCATAAAGCACCCTACAAGCTGCCCAAGTACCCCAATGACAAATTGATCTTGTTGGAGATTTGTAGGTAGGTGGCAGAGATTCATAAGATGGTGGCCAACAAGCATAAGTTTGGATTTGTCTTCCTTATCAAGGTGGGTTTATACTCTTGTGCAAACATGCAGACAACCAAAATTGCTGAAATTGAAATGGTTCCTCTAGCCATGGACCTGCTCGAAGATATGAGGGAAAAATTTGATCCTATTGGAAAGATCAACCCAATACTAAAGGCATACTTCAAACATGAACCTGCCATAGAAGATCAATGGGCTAATTGCATAGATGAATGTGAAGTGAGAATGAAATATTACTGTAGGTTGAATATGGATATAATGAGAGCAATTAACTTTGGTAAAATACCCAAAGAGATGGAGGATGATGGGAAAGTTTTGCATCCAAAATACAACACAAATAGGATATATAACCAACCAACAGATGCAGTGGATTAGTCAGTCCCAAAGGATTTGTCAATGGACAACAGAGCCATCGATGTTGTAGCTGTATTAGTGCAATGGTTGGAGACACTGTGAAGATCTCTGCTGGTTCTAACTCTGCCCTTGATGCTAAACTGTATTGTTTTTGTGTTTTTGCTTGTTTTGGTGAATTTTATGCAAAAAATAAAGAAGTGCGCCAGGCAAGAAATAGTACTAAATTGAATAAACAAGCAATTATGGAGCAGCTGCAATTATTTTAAAGATCTGGTAATTGCTACAAGCAAATCCTATTTAACAAAACATACTTGGAGGTCCTGAGCTTAATTAAATAAGAAATTCTAGATCAAGCCAGGCATTACAGAGAAATGACAAATCTAGTCGCCCAACTCCAGATATTGAATTCTCCCTGCTGGAAACTGGATCAAATGGCCTGAGAATGCTAGGCGTCCATGATGGAGCAGTCAGATGCCAGAAATGAAAGGCGTTTCTTCCCTCTGGCTCACACTTCCCAGCTAGACCCCACACCATGCTTGGTGACTGGTACGACCCACTGTAGGAATTGTATGCCTCCTTATTGATGCAGAAAGCTAAAGAAAGAAGGTGTCCCAAATGATAAACCCCTTTCCTTTATTGAAAACTGATAAATATTGAATAGTAAATCTGATGCAGGCACAAATGGACTCCAAGATGAAGCCCTCTCTGTAGCAATGATTCAGCTGGTTTTTCACAACATCAAGATTGCAGATCACTGAAGAATTCCCATTCTCCAATGGATGAAAATTGTTGAAACCCTTGTCTCAGGCACAAATATCAAGAAGCCAAGAAATGATGTCAAATGATCAAAAGGTGAGGTCGACTTGTTTCTTGCCTCTTTTATTCTCCTCAAAATGTGGCATAATTTCCAAAAGGCACTCCACTTCTTTTCATTTAAATCATAGTTTGCGTGACTTGGCTGGACTCTGGATTCCCACCACTAATTCTGAGTCCATTGGCTACTGAGTCGACGGGCCACACGCCAGAGTCGAAGTCCAGAGAGTTCTAGGTCAGATTCTGAGTTCAACCTCCTCGTGACTCTCCTGAGAGTCTCCAAACTCCAAGACTCTCCTGTGGCTGGAGTCAAGGCAAGAGTCCTGAGGTTGGACTCGGGAGTCCCAACCCACGACTCTCCTGTGTGGTTGGGAGTCAAAAGGGGTTAAAAACCCATGTTTTTCTTAACTTTTTCTTTCATTTTAACACTCAAGTTTGTGAAATAAAGGTCTGCAAATTGAATTGGGGTTGAAAGAGGCCAGGATTATATGTAAACATTTATAATCTTATGATGTTGTTATACATTGAAACTATGAGTATTTGATGACTATGAATGATTAAATTTCAATTATTGAGTGTTTGATGATCATATGACATGTGTAATCTTTGAATTATGAGTGTTTGATAATCAAATTAGGCTCTTATGTTCTCTAAATGCATTAATTTGTTCTTGTTTTTTTGTAAAACTACGGTTTTTTTTTTGCCAAGTCCTAGCCGAGTCTTTTCCCGAGTCCGTGCCGAGTCCCGAGTCCGAGTCATATTTTTGGGCTGCCGAAGCCCCATGTGAGTCTCGAGTTTGCAACCATGATTTAAATACAATTTAAATGTATTCTTGAGTCACTTTATAATCTCTAAAAAATGTTTCTAATCAACTCTTTGGGCCTACCTTTTTTGACTTAAAATGATTTAACTCATCTTATAATATTTAAGTGGTTTTAATTCTTTTTATAAAGTTAAATTATAACTTTATAATATCCCCTTAAGTTAATTAAATAACTTAACCACTAAAATATTAATATCTCCCTCAATACTTAGTATTTTGACGTGCTGTCAAAAGCTGGGGTCAACACTGTATAACCCCCATGTGTCCAAGTGCCCTGACTAAAAATAGCATCACTGTTAGATTGACGTACTATAAATAGTAAGTCCCTCAAACTAAGCCAAACACTGATCTACAAAGGCCTGGAACTGAACCCAATACTAAACTGAGGAAATGGAGTGACAACAACCTCCATTAACTGTCACTGAGACCCTCTATCCAAACATGTTAGCCTACAAGGATCCAAGTAATAGGCTAACCCATCTACAATTGATAAGATATTGACGAGTGTGGACATTACACCGCCTCCCCTCAAGTTTCTGTCCCTCGCTAAACCCAATACCGATGTTGTAAAATGCCTTGCTCTCCCAATTCAGCATCCTCCTCACATGATCTCTCCACTTTAACCAAATATTCCTTTTGATAACCCATCTCCTAAAATGACACTCCCTCTAGCCCACCCCAGCCTAGGAAACCCTACCATGCTTGGTGACCTGTATGGCCCAACGAGGAATTCAAGACCTTATTGATGCAAAAAGTTGAGGAAAGGCGTCCCAAATGATAAAGCCCTTTCCTTTATTGAAAACTGATAAATACTGAATAGTAAATCTGATGCAAGGCACAAATGGACTCTAGGATGAAGCCCTCTCTGTAGCAATGATTCAGCTGGTCTTTCACAGCTTCAAGATTGCAGATCATTGAAGAATTCCCGTTCTCCAATGGATGAAAATTGCTGAAACCCTTGTCTCAGGCACAAATATCAAGAAGCCAAGAAATGATGTCAAATGATCAAAAGGTGAGGTCGACTTGTTTCTTGCCTCTTTTATTCTCCTCAAAATGGCACGATTTCCAAAAAGGCACGACTTTTGTCATTTAAATACATTTTAAATGTATTCAAGTCACTTTATAATCTTTTAAAATGTTTCATCAACTTGGGCATACCTTTTTTGACTTAAATGATTTAACCTCACTTTATAATATTTAAGTGGCTTTAATTTTTATAAAGTCAAATTATAACTTTATAATATCCCCATAAGTTAATTAAATAACTTAACCACTAAAATATTAATATCTCCCTCAATACTCAGTATTTTGACATGTCGTCTGAAGCCGGGGTCACACTATATAACCCCCATGTGTCCAGTGCCTGACTAAAAATAGCATCACTGCCAAATTGACTTACTATAAATAGTAAGTCCCTCAAACTAAGCCAAACACTGATCCGCAAAGGCCTGTAGAACTGAACCCAATACTAAACTGAAGAAATGAAGTGACAACAACCTCCATTAACTGCCACTGAGACCCTCTATCCAAACATATTAGCCTACAAGGGTCCAAGTAATAGGGCTAACCCATCCTAACCGATATTGACTAGAGTGGGGGACATTACATACACCTTATCCTATGTTGGACCAACCCCAAAAGGCCAAGAAAAAGAAAGGACATGCTAGGGAATCTTCAAGTGCAGCTATAGAAGAAATGGAGTAGAAGATGGAAACTAAAGATGTTGCAACAAAGGCAAAAAGAGAAGGAAAAATTGTCATTGTAGAGAGCAGTGAGAGTGAGGATGAAGAATATAATCTGCCATTCATCAGAAGGAAAAGGATCACTCCACAATCTCCTATTGTTGCAAGACTCTAGCTCCACCTATTCAACCTTCTCCTCCACCAGTTCTTACAAGGGAATCATCTATTCCCTCCCCACCTCATGATTCTCCACCTCAAAAGTCACCACCCAAACACCTAAAGGAGATGGTGACCAAATAGATGAGTTTTTGGAAGAGTTAGAAATTGGAAATCTTTATGTTAGAACAAGAAATATCAGTTTTTCCAAGAAGGCAAACAAAAAAACTCTCCAGAAACCACTGGAACTGAAATTTTGACTCCTCCTCCTCCATCTTCGCCTCACAATTCTTCACCTTATAACCTTAATTCTCCTCCCAAACCACCTTCTCCTCCTCATTCTTCTCCACCTTCTCCCCCTCATTTTTCACAAGTTGCGACTTCAAGTGTTCCAATGTGGCTTAACCATACTATGCAGAAGAGAAAGAGAACCTAGGTAGAGAAGGAAGAAGATTTTTCTTTATTAGGAGAATTATTGACAGCCCAACCAAATAAGAAGAGAGTAAGGAGACTCTCTACAATAACAGTAGATGAGCAAGGTACAAGAATAGCTCAGATAGCCACCCCCATAGTAGACAAATCAGAATTAGAGATGACAATCAAGGACTATACAATACAATAGGTCAAGTTGGGATGGTGAAAAGTAGACATTGCAGTTAGCAGTCTCTACCTTACTTCAAAGAATGAAGTATGATGAAAACACTAAGGAGGAACTCAAGGCTCAAGTGGGACAACTAACTTAATATATCAATTAATTGGTTGGGCCTCTAAATTCAACTGTACCTGCTCCTACATTGTTGGCTGCATTAAATAAGGATGTTGACCATCCAAACCCAAAAGGAATTGTCCTTGCAACTACAGAATGGAGGGAAGGATTAAAGGTTCTCGAGGGCAAGGTCATTAGAAAAACGTTGAAAGCCTATCACAATATCAGTGATGAGGCAAGTTTGGCAATGGAGATGGAAGCAGAAATTGATGATCTCCTAATATGGGATGAACACATCACAATTTTGCAAAGAATGGGAGTCATTTCTTCCATTGAGTTGGCCAAATTGGACATTTTTGACAAAGAAGACCAAGAGTTGTTGGATGAATGGCTGAAAGCCACAAAACTCAAAATAAAGACACTTAAGAAGTGCAAGGCCAAATTAAATATTAAAAAAAAACTCAACTGATAACGTTATGGTCAAGATAGAAAACTTTAACAAAGATATTCCCTGCACTTTCTGGGAAACTTCTTCATTGGTTCGTACAGCACCAATGATCATAAAAGAGTTCATAGATTCTCTTCATAAGCAAATATGTGAAGAAGCCATCGACAGGATGATGAAGGCAAAGGCCGCAATTTGGAAGTTTCAACAGGACTTAAAAAAGTTTGCAGAGTTCCAAAACAAGGTCACGCGAACAATATTCTCTCAGAGATTAAAGCTGAAGTATCACAAGTGTCTGAATGCAAATGACTTGAATGAAGCTATCACTGCTTTCCTAGACCATTTTCCAGGCCAAATGTGATCCATTTTGCTACTTACGATATTTATTTGTTTTATACTGAGTTACCAATTCGTTGCAAGAAGACCTCGGGTCCTGGACCGGTTCTAGTCCCTTATAGGTTCGGACAAGGTCTGGCCCATAGACTGTGGGTCCGACCTTGTTGAACCCAAGCAGACCCAAGCTAACTTTGGACGAATCACACACCCAAGTGGAGTATTTTTTTATACTTTTTTTACTTTTTTTCTTCTTTTTTTTTAACTTAAAAAAATCCAATTTGCCCCCCAACCCTAAAATATGAGAGATAAAACATCTAATAGGAAAAGGAAAACTTATTTTTCATTTTGTGAATGAACAACAAAAAAAATTCTTCCATTGCTGAACTTATTTTCTTACATACCATTGCACGAATAGAGTTGAAGATTGATCATTGAACTCTCCAAGCTGGTTGTTGTGCTATTCCTACAAATTTGCAAGTGTTTGTTTGTTGCCAAAAATATTGTAGAGGAAGATCTCTTCAAAAGAGGTAGGTTTTTAAAGTTTTTGATTCTTTTTTCTACATTTTTCTTTTAGAAATGAAATCTCATGTTTTGTTTTGAAGTTTTTGGTTTGTTTTCATTCTTCTAGGTATCTATAATGCATGCTAATTTATTAAAATGAATTAACTATTAAGTTGTATTTATATATTAAAACATTTTTGTTTTCAAACTTCATTTGTTTCAATTCTTTGAATGTGTTGTTTATTGAACTTGTTGCCTTAGGTATTACAATGGAAATCATTTCTAGCTCCATGAGCCAATCTCATTTAAAAAAAACCCAAACTCTCCCCTTTGGAAACATGTTGAAATGATTCCAGGTGGTGGAGGTTATGTTTGGATTTGTGGTCATTGTAAAGTTAGATATTCTAACTCATACAGTAGAGTGAAAGGCTATTTGTGCAAGATCCTTGGACTAGGCATCAAATTTTGTCTAGGAGAAGATGCTAAAAGAATTCCTGAAATGATAATTGATATTTGATATTCATTATTTTCAAAGGAGAGGAAAAAATCCTTATATAAAGAATTACAAAATGATGTTTCTAAAAAGAAACAATTGTTAACTAAAGCAAATAACAAAAAGATACTAAAAGTTAACTAAAGCAAACTAAGATAACTAAAAGTAAACTACCGACTAACTAAAAGCGAAGATGACTTAAGTATTACAATAATACTTTAATACCCTCCCTTAATAGTCATCCTACTAACTACACCAAGCTTGTCCCAAAATTTTACAAATTTATCTGGATTGAGAGACTTGGTGAGAATGTCTGCAGTTTGATCCTCAGTTGGAACATACTACAACAACATAGATCCATCTTCAACAATCTGGCGAATGAAATGACAATGAAGCTCAACATGCTTGATTCGCTCATGGAAAACTGGATTCTTAGCAAGCTTTAGCACCCCTTGATTGTCATAGAACAAGGGTGAAGGCCCTGCTTGAGACATTTGCATGTCAGCAAGCCCTTTGAAGCCATACAGCCTCACATGCGGCCTTAACTGTTCCCCGATACTCTTCTTCTATCGAGGAAAGAGTGGCAGCATGTTGCTTCTTGCTTGTCCATGTGACTGCACCCATACCAAGACTAAAAGGTACCCAAAAGTGGACTTCCTCTCATCAATTGAACCTACCCAATCTGAAACTATAAAACCAACTAGCGTAGGGTCTTTGCATTTGTTGTACAGAATGCCAAAGTCAAGTGTCCCTTTCACATATCTTAACACTCGCTTCGCTGCAACCCAATGCTTTTCCTTAGAGGAAATCATGAAACGAGAAATGTAGCTCACAAAAAAACTGAGATTAGGCCTAGTGGCAGTAAGATAGATGAGGTTGCCCACTAGTTGCCTGAAGGAAGACTCATTCACCATTGGTGAATTTGCTTTGGCTAAAAGTTTTAGCCTCTTCTCCATAGGAGTGGATGGGATTTTGCAATCTTCCATCCTAAATTTCTCTAGCAAACTCCTGGCATACTTTGACTGAGAAATGAAGATATTGCCACGTATCTACCAAACTTCTACACCTTGACAATAGTGTAGGAGACCTAAGTCCATCTCAAATGCCATACACAAATTTGACTTGATCTATTCAATCAAATCTAACCTACTACCAGTAATGATGATATCATCCACATAGATGACAATAAGGATGATGTCATTGCTAGTATTCTTGACGTACAAATTTGCATCTAAGAGACTCCTTTGGAACCCTTGTGTAACCAAATACTTGTCAAACTTTAAGTACCATGCCCTAGGTTCCTACTTTAGGCCATAAAGAGCCTTCAACAATTTGCATACCTTATGGTCTTTTCCTGCAACTTTAAAACTAGGAGGTTGTGTCATGTATACCTCTACCTCCAAATCTCCATTAAGGAAGGCACTCTTCACGTCCATATGTGGACCTTCCAGCAAAACTGTGTTGCCATGGCTAGGACAAGTCAGATGGTGCTCATCTTTGTTGTAGGGGAAAAGGTTTCCTCATGGTCAAAACCTTCTCTCTGTGAGAACCCATTAGCCACCAACCAAGCCTTGTATTTATCCAATGTTCCATTAGCCTTGTATTTTACCTTGTATACCCTTTATAGTGAATGTGTTTCTTCCCTAGTGGAAGATCTAACAGAACCCACGTGTTGTTCTTCAAAAGACTATGACTCAAAATCCATAGCCTTTTCCCATTCAAGTTGGCCTCTAAATACCATTGGGGCTCATAAACACTCTGAATGTTGGCCATAAGAGCAAAGTTTACTATGTTCTTTTTGCTCTTACCTCTGGACGATTTTCCTTCAACAAGCTCATCATCATGAACATCACCAATGAGCTTCGCCCACCACTTAGGGCAAGGAGGAGATGCATCTTCTTCCAAATGAGGATGAGCATCATCATGACTTGGGCTACCTAGAATAATACCATTTGGATGCTGATCCAATTTATCCTAAGGAAAATCTGCTAGTACAAAATCTTGCGTAGGAGATTCCATAATGTCAGAATCATCAAAGTCCCTCCTTGCTGGTAGAGGATCTTGCCTAGGAGATTCCACAATGTTAGAATCATCAAAATCCCTCCCTATAGGTGGAGCTACTAAAATATTAGCTCCCAAATCCTTGGTCTTCAAAGGCTAATTGTCAAGACTCTTAATGGGAGAAGAGAGAAAAAAGGGCTCACCTTCCTCATCAAACACAACATCCCTACTGAATTTAAAACAATCAGTGGCCACATCAATCGACTGATAGGCCTTATGATTGTCACTGTATCCTGTTAGCATCAACTTCTGGCTCTTGCATTCTAGCTTGGTCCTCTTGGCATCTAGAATCAAAACATACATAGTCGAACCAAACACTCTAAGATGAGTGATTCTTGGTTTCCTCCCAAACCATGCTTCCTCTAGGGTCATCTTCTTGACGACCTATGTGGGAGACCGGTTAAGAAGGTATATTGTAGTATACACTGCCTCAGCCCAAAATTTCTTGGAAACATTCTTGTTCTCCAACATACAGTTGGCCATTTTTGTGATGGTATGATTTCTCTGCTCAACAACACCATTCTGCTAAGGGGTATAGGGTGTGGTAAGCTGATGCTTAATACCGTTTTTAGCACAAAAGTTGGTGAACTGGTTGGAACAAAACTCAACCCCATTATTTGACCTAAGAGTTATGATTTGACATTTGAACTCTTTTTCAACTAATTCCTTAAACTTCTAAAATTCATTAAACACTTGTGACTTTTCCATGAGAAATTACACCCACATTGTCCTACTAAAATCATCAACAAACAAGAGGAAATACCTGGAACTAGTGACTAATGTAGTATTAATTGGTCCACAAACATCTGCATGAACCGACTGCAAAACCTTGGATGCTCTCCAAGAATTTCCATCTGAAAATGGAGTACAACACTGCTTCCCTACTTGGCAAGCTCCACAAACACCATGTGTCTGTTGCTAAATCTTAGGTAAGCCTTCTACCAAATTCTCCTGAGCCAGCTAAGAGAGGTAGGCAATGTTGAGATGCCCATACCGCTGATGCCAAAGAGTGCTAAGAGATGAACTCTTTATAACTAGCACATGGTCCAGAGGATCTCCAGAATCAAGCAGCCAATACAAACCATGATCCTTGAGCCCAACTACCACGGTTTTCTTGGACTCCTTATCAACAATTTGGCATTTGTGTGAACTAAAAATGATGTCCAACTTCATACTATGTCGCATAATCTAACTCACCATGAGAAGATTAAGCTCCATGCTCGACACATGGTATACATTTAGAAATATTAAATTTCTCCCACCAAATGTGATTTGGACATTGCCCTTGTCGACAACTGTATACTATTCGCCACCACCAAAGATGATGGAATCAGAGCAAGCCATATGCTCTGTGAACCAATCTCTCTTGTTTGTACAATGCCGAGAGGCTCCAAAATCGATGTACCATACAAATGATTTGACATGATCTGTTGGTCATTTGGCCATAAATGCATAAGAGGTAGATGCTTGGTTAGACAACATGGATGCCATCCCTCCCATTTTCCAAAAGCACGACAAAACGTGGTAAAGTCTATGATCAGCTAGCACTAAACCCCAGATAATCAACTGACACAACTACCACGATTTTTTAAAAATCATCTAAAATGAGGCTCAAAAACAAAAGATTTAAAAAAAAAATCTTCAAAAAGCTTCTGAAAAAGCAAGATGAAAAAAATCTGACAAAGCAAGATTTTTTTAGAAAAAATCTTCAAAAACTTCTGAAAAAACAAGATTTTTTAGAAAAAGTCTTCAAAATACTTTGAAAAAGAAAGATTTTTTCAGAAAAAATCTTCAAAGAACTTCTAAAAAAGAAAGATTTTTTTAGAAAAAATCTTCAAAAATCAGCTTCAAAAACCTTTCGATTTCAAAATAATTGGTTCACAAAGGACTCTTCACAAAAAATCCTCGATTTTTATCTTAAAAAAAGGAAAAAAAAACTTATGAAAATTCCCAAAAAATCTTTAGGTGATCAACTATAATTTTTTATTTCTAAAAAAAATGGCCAAAAAATGAGCCTATGCTCTAATAGCATGAAATGATAATTGATATTCGATATTCATTATTTTCAAAGGAAAAAGAAACAATCGTTAACTAAAGCATTTAACAAAAAGATACTAAAAGCTAACTAAAACAAACTAAGTTAACTAAAAGTAAACTACCGACTAACTAAAAGCTGAGAAGACCATTAATTATTACAATAATGCTTTAATAATTCCAATAATACAAGTATTGGCATATATTGAAGAACAAGAAAAAACAAACCAAGCACTAGGTCATAAATCAAAACATCCTTTCTTAAAGAAAGAATCTTGAGGGATGAAGCCCCCTACACCGCCTTCTCATTTTCAACCTACAAAGAGCCATCCCTTTATGTCCATACCTGAAGAGCAACCTGTGGCCTCTACATATAAGAGATCAAAGGGACCATTGGAAATGGCATTTTAGAGTAAGGATAAAGAGATTGTTGATCAAGATGAATGGATTGATATTCAATGTTGTTCACCAACCATATTGGCAAAAAATGGTGAAATCAATTAATGAGGCTCCAAAAGGGTATAAGGGCCCAGGTTTTGACAGGGTACGCAACACCTTATTAGATAAAGAGGTGAAATTTGTAGAGGACTCTTTGAAGCCCATAAGGGATGCCACATCTCATTTTTGCTTGCATAAACTTAACAAACATAACTGGTTGAAACTATTGGTTGATTATCTTATGATTGTTTGATTATGGATAAATGTGATTTTAAATGATTAAAATTGAAATGGAAATGGAGATGAGATTTTATATGCACATGCTTTGGCTATGGTTTTATGGACTAACCTATTGACGTAAATTTGAGTGTGAATGAGTGCAAGAACGTGTCGAAGGCGAGAACATGGTTGAGGTAGAAGTATCCTAGCCGCTTGGTAATTATTAGTATGATGGAAACCCAATGCACACACACATTCATGTAGTTGCACCCATCCTGCATAGTATGATTATGGTTGCATTGTGTTCTATGAATACGTCATTTGTGCATTATGATTTAATTGATGACTATGTTTATGGTTATTATGTTGAGAAAATAAAATTAATGGGGAATATAGAAGTATGCCTTATAGTATTGTGTTTTTGAAAATTAAATTGATTGGTTGGAAAAATAAAATATTTTATTTTTATAATAAATTGCATAGTTTATATATATTAATAATAATATAATAAATATATAAAAAGCTCGTTAATATATATAAATAATTTCAAATGAAATTGCATGATTATTATTTGCTTGTTATTAAAATATAAATAGTTTTAAATTAAATTACATGACTATTATTAAAAAAATAAATATTGGAAGTGAAAAACCAACTGGAGGACGAAATGAAGGAGGCGACAAGTCTTCTCTACGTGGACAAAGAAGCCCACAACCTGTAATAGGTCATGGTTTTCTTGCATGCCTCATCCATTGTATGTGTGAGGGTGTGCGCTTCGAGACTGTGGAAGGGTGTTTTTGCATGGGGGGTTGTTATTGCTTCCGAGGGGTTTATTTTGTTCAATGTCTGCGATTTTTTCATCTTATTTGGTTGTTTTGTTGCTTGGGTTTTCATTGTCCCCTTGTGGCTTGGCTGCATTGGTGTGGGGGTTTGTTTTCTTTTGCATGGTGCTACATGCCTCTGTAGGAAAGTTGGATCTTGCCTCTTCTCCACCTGGAGGAGGGAAAAACTTTTCAAACATGGCTAACCCTCATGAGGGATCATCGAGGAATGGAGCTTTTAGATTGCAAAAGGTGAATGGGTGTTTGGAGAGATCTCAAGAATGCCCAGTTGTGGTGATCCAACCTAACTCAGTGGCTAAGGATGTGGAGTATTATAGCAATCAAGTGTTGATTTGCAAGTTTATTGGGATGCGGGTGTCACTTCCATTTCTAGAATCTTGGGTTCGCAAGACTTGGAACCGTCAGGGGGATATTGATATAATGTTGCGGCAAACAACTTCTTCATGGTGGATTTTTACTATGGCTAATAGGAATTGGGATTTTGAAGGCAATCCTTACTTCTACAATCAGGTGGGTGGGTCTCTTTATTAAACCATGGGATGCAAGATTTAATTTTGCAAAGGAGCTCGCATCTAGGGTCCCAATTTTGGGTGTGTCTCCCTCTGTTGCCTCTGGAATGCTGGCAAAGTGATATATTGTAGATGGTTGCTCTTTTGCTCAGAAAGCCTATTGGTCCTTCTCAACAAACACTGAATAAAAAGGTAATTTCTTTTGCTCGCATGTGTGTTGAAATTGACGAATAATTTGTTGTCAGATTCAGTAGAAATGAACATTGGGTCATCTTCTTGGACCCAACGGTTGGACTATGAGGTGTTGCCTTTCCAATGCCAGTTATGTCATTAATATGATCACCTTCAGCAGAAGTGTCCTAAAGTTGTTCATGCCACTGGTTTGGGTAATCCCCCTTTTCATTCTGCTCCGAAGATCAACAAAGTTAAGGCTCCCATGTAGGGGGTGGTGGCTGATAAGGATTGTTTTGTTCCAGTTAAGCTTCGTAATAGAAGTAGAGGTCAAATGAGAACCCTCAAAGATAGATAGGAAGAGGAGATCTCTAACAGGTTTGATGCCTTAGATGACTTGGCTCAAGAATAGGGTGTTCCCTTTGACATGAAGGTGGCAGATGGCTCCTTAGTTGAGAAGTTCCTTGGGAATTAGCCAATTGGTATTACCAACTCTAGTCAGATGGACACGAATCTTACTCCCTCTACTCCCAAGAAAGGGGGGCAAGTTGATGCCAAAGGTTATTTTGGATTTTGTTGCTCCCAATTTGAGACTCATTGTTGAGAAGGGGGTTGCGGACTTGGGTAAAAGTAAATCATTTTCTCTTGTTTTGGGCCTACAACAAAAGCACCCTAAAATGGGGGCTCCTGAAAAGCCTCTTAAGGCTGGTAGAAAGAAGGACCAGGAAAAGGTAAAGTTAATTGACGAGATAGGGGAGTCTGGATCGATGAAGACCATCGATTATCATTTCTCCCAACCACAATGATAATTGTGCTATCTTGGAATGTTAGGGGTATGAATAGCATCCCTAGACAAAAGGCTATTTGTGAGTTGATTCGAGTTCACTCTCCTGATTTGGTTTTTCTTCAAGAGACTAAGTTTTCTGTTGAAAGTATGTTGAATTTCGCTTCTAAGATCTAGGGTAGAGGTCAGTGTCAATGTGTTGGAGTGCAAGGAAACTCTGGTGGGGTTGCTTGTCTTTGGGATCTGCGTATTATTATTCCAATTTGGTGGCTCTCCTATAGGTATTCTATTTCTCTAGTTGTGTCCAATATGGAATCAGGTGAGAGTTCTCCTTTCTATCATCTATGATCCTACTAATTTCCTTGAAAAGACCCAACCGTGGTCTCATGTTAGATACGTGCATTCTCTGGATCCTTTTCTTCTTTGGATTTTGGAGAGAGACTTCAATGCTATCTCCTCACTTGAGGAGAAAAGGGGTGGTATTGCCCATCTAGACCCCTCCTTGGATCTCCTAAGGGACAATGTTGCTCTCTTGAACTTGGTGAACATCAAACCATCTAATAGAATGCTTACTTGGAACAATAGGAGAAATGGGTAAGCTATTATTTCAGAAAGGTTGGACAAGTTCTTGGTGTCTAGCTTTTGGGTTGGCGACAAGTGGATGACTAGCTATGAGATTTTAGATTGGTGAGGATCGGATCATTTCCCAATCAAATTCTTTGCTTTCTTTTCTAGTGTAAGATGCTAGGCCTAATTCTACAACAAAAATCAAATAGAAACTAAATATTGCAATTGATTTCAAATTACAGAGTGCCTTGCTGATGATTCCAGTATACAGAAAACACAGAATTATCGCTACACATTATTCTCAAAAATTCTCATAAATGAAAACCATCACCTAGAGCTTTATCATAGAAGGAAAGATAAATACCTCCGACTTAGAATTAAACAATTAAATGACAGTTCATTTGATCAAAATTTATCAAAATAATTGACTTAGATTATTACAGTCTATGCCACACAAGATTCACTCAGCCCAGAAATAGTCCAAATCGCAAAGTTACAGATAAGAAACGAGCTTAAGATGACACCCGCAAATTGTATGGATGTGATCGCTGATGTAGGAATAATCCAATCGTTCCCAACAATTACTCTCACTTCACTGATTGTATGTATTGCTTGTGTCCCTGAAATCATTTGCTTGACTCCTTTGTGAGTGCTAATGAAACTGTGATGAATCCCGTCACTTTTATGCCACTAACAGTAGAGCTACCTTCAAACTAAGCGAACTCCCAATAGATTATGATTCACAGTGTCTAGACTCTCCTTGGCACTAATGCTCGAAACTCGCGAACCTTCACAGGAGCAAATGAGACCTCTGCTGCTATGCGAGTGATGGAACCTATGGCTAGAGCCAAAGGCTCAACCACCAGTCGGGATCGAATCTCCCTCAAATGCCTTGCAAAGTAGAGGATGCCTCAGTAATTCTACACACGACCTAGAGAATATAAAATCTGGAATAATCAATATGAAACAGACTACTCATGAATTCACAGGCCCTGATTTTTCATCCAGGCCTGAGCGCAATAGGTGAGAGACTACATCGTCATAGGTCGCATGGAAAATATGCTTCAAATTTGTGATACCTTCCTATAGCAAACGATCAAACATATATACTCGACCTGAAATGCCTTCCCAACTGGGTAGGCCACACGCAAGCTCCAAAGTACTAATATTAGTATTTAATAATTTAAATTATTATTATTATTATTATTATTTAAATTTTCAAACTTCTCTATAGTGTTAAAAAACACTTTTACCACCAAACTCAATTTGGGCCCGCCTTAAGGGTTGGGGACATGACAGTCCTCCTACCCCAAACATTGCTTGCCCTCAAGCAATGATAGTTGTAGAAGTTGTATCTGCTTCATACCAAGTCTACATCCCATGGCCCCAAACTCATTGATCCTAGATAACACAGTGACTAATCTATCCATTTTCGCGATGATACTCCTCAATCTTGGCTTCCTTTCATTTGCAAATTTGTAGCTCCTTATAACAAATATCATTAATCCCAAACAAGGAGTGATCAAGATGGTCATTAGGAACACAATACCTCGGCTACCAAATTGAGTTCCTTTATTTAGCTCTGCAAAGGTGAAGGCTAGACATCACCCTGTACTCATTGGAAACACTGCAATAATGGTAATTGGTTGAAGACTCTTAACATCCACCATTACAACTATTCCTATCTCACTGAAATAGGGCATGCATACAAGCCCCACCATTTGTCCCTTTGCCTCTTTGGGCAATCAAGATTCATATTTCTTCTTATTTCCATAGTTATATATATGTGGCCATTCCTCAAAATGATCTATGTCCGTGTGTGGGTAACTCCCAAGAGTGTCTAGGATTGTGGGTGCTAAATGCCACCATTTTGGTGTCCTTTCCATAAAACAAATTTTGTCCTTCACTTCAACATACTTGTTGTGGTCATCGAGATTTAGGCTATAAGTGTCTAGAAAACCAACTTCATCGAGCTTAAATTGACGTGGTTTTATAGATGCATTGTATGTCGATACTCTAGGAGGTTAGCATTTATGCAGATGTTGATGTCACTAAGAAAAAATTGCAAGGTCATTTGGCCTTGTCATTATGTCAACTGGCATAGTTGTTGCAAGTTGGATCAGAACCCCATCCCGTTCTTTGATTGGTTCAATACATCCAGCTTGATCCTTTGATGTGGGGGCCTGACCTACAAATGGCTCTTGTCGAACAATTTGAGAAGTCATAATTTGCTCCTATTTGTCACCTGTCAATTTAATCCTTCCTCTGTCCCTTTCGAGAAAGAGGTAATAATTTGAGTGCATAGAATCATGTGGTTGGGCTATTAGAATAATAGTCTTCTCCTTTGAGTACTTATCCAACACTGATGGCTTGAGTTGCATTTGTTTGTATAGAGTTCCTATTATCACCCCTTCTTTTCCAACCATAAGTTCTAAAACCTTACACACTTTGGAAAAAGTTATGATTGACACCAAATAATCTTTTATCTATGGAACCATGGTAACTCCTCCCTTCTTGCCTTGAGATTATCTCTCTTCTTGTGAAAATCCCTCTATAGTGAGCTTTCCCATGAAGTGATCCCAATGCAAGCTCCCTATTTCGTTGATCCTTCCAAAATTTGAGATGTAGGGATCTCGAGTCTTATCTATAAACTAAAATACTAGATTATTCACAATGTGGTTAGGATGCACAACCAACCCTATATGCTTCCTCATAAACCCCCTTTCACCCAAAATGCTTTTGTCCCTCAGAAAATAACATTGACCCCATATGCAAGAATGATCTAAAACTTGAATCAAAGAGTCCACATGCCCTTTGCTACAAGTTGTATCTCTTACTATGTTACCTTCTTTTACATGTTTTCTGTTGTGACAAAAAAATTTCAATGACATTGGAAGTAACAATCCCGAGACATTCTGGTACCCTTGGTTGCAAACAACATCTCTATCATCGATTCCTTCAAGAGCTCCTTCCATGACTCCACTCTTAGTCCCGTTCCCATTACCATGTCTTTTATTAGGTGTGGAAGCCATAGAAATTTGTAATTTTGCTAGGTGTGATGAAGTTGTGCCAAGCCTGACTATCCACAAGGGTCATCCACATGTTATACTAATTCTCTAATAGCCCTGGGAGTGCACACCATGAAATCCATAGTGATCTCTTCACATTCCTCCTGTCTCAAGGCATTAGCATAAATTTTGTCAAGTGTGAGGAGATGATCCCTATCTGCAAGTAAATGTAGGAAGCTTGACTTCACTACCACAACATATTTTGGAATTTTTGTAAATCATCTAGAGATATTCCTTTGTTAGGCCCTTCATGTCCCCTTAGGGCCTTCCAACACATATCTACCATCATCTTATGAATGTCATCGAAGTGAGCAAGGGCTGCCATAATCCCACTTTCACTCATTCTCAATTGCCTTTCTAAGAAGTGTGACTCATGTGACATAAACCATCCATGCAACATTTCAGATATCTCATCAACATCACCATCATAGATCTAATTAGTCATGTCTGATTTATATCCATAACCTGCTTCTCAGAATCAGCTACCCTTGTGACATCTTGTTCAAATAGTTTGTGTTTTGAGACTAGGTCAACCTCAAATTCCATCAAGGCATCATCATCATAGTAGCGAGTAGAATCATCTTTTCCCCAGAGGACAACATCATCATCATCATGCACCATAGAGGAATCATCATCATAAGAGTAGGGTATCAAGACACACGTTAATTCATGGTCCCCTTCGATTGATAGACTAGAGGGTGTATGCACTCATAAGGAGATTCCTCCATTCAACTTTTTCATGGTTACTTTTCTCATTTCTTGACAAAATTTTTGTATTGCTTTCATATGTATGAATTTCATCACTATCCAAGTCATCCAAAATAAAATTGGTTCCTTACCAATAGGATGTAGGGTTAATGAAGCAATGTTAGGCTCATACGATGAATCATTAGTAGCTTTCCTACCTCCACATAATTGATTAGGAAATGTTGGTTTGGAACATTCTGGAATGACCCTTCCTTCACCCTTGTGGTTTCCTTGAATACTTATGTGTTCTTCATTAGTAGGTCAATAGAGACCTCCTTATAACTAACATTTAAGTCTCTGTGTATCTAATCATAGGAGGGCAATATTTGGACCACTTCAACCTTCTTTCCTTCGCCTTCAGACCCTTCTTTACCATCTATTTCAAGTTGGAAAGCCTACTCATTTTGTAGGACCTCTTTACCATTTATTGCAACAGGCGAGAGACTACATCTTCACAGGTCGCATGAACAAAATGCTCCAAATTCATGATACCTTCCTATAGCAAATGATCAAACATATATACTTGACTAGAAACATCTTCCCAACTAGGTCAGCTACACACAATCTCCAAAGTATTAATACTAGTATTTAATAATTTAAATTATTAATTTATTATTATTTAAAATTTCAAACTTCTCTATAGTGTTAAAAAACACTTTTATCGCCAAACTCAATTTGGACTCACCTTAAGGGTCAGGGACATGACATCTAGATATTCTAAAAAGCAATCTTTTAGATTTTTAGCTCATGTGGCTTTGAGATGCATCACTACATAATCTTGTTCCTATTTGGTGGCATTTTGGGAAGTTGACTCATGGTACTGCAATGTATTCCTTCTCTAAGAGAATACAATATATCAAATATATGTTGAAATGATGGAATAAGCACAATTTTGGCAATATCTTTCAAGCGAAAAGGGCAGCTCAAGCTCACTTGGATTCCATTACTCAGAAGATTTGAGACCATGGTCTTATTGAGGATTATGCTAAGCTAGAAGCTGCAACTGTGAAGGAAGTGGAGGAATGGGAGTTGCAGGAGGAAATTTTTTGGAAGCAAAAGTGTCACTTTGATTGGCTCCAGGAAGGTGATAGGAATACTTCATTTTTTCACAATTTTGTTAAGGATAGAAGGCAATGTGATATCATCTCTTCCCTTAGGTCCTTAGAGGGGGCTCATTTATGTTCATTTGATGAGATTTTGAAAGAGTCTATTTGGTTCTTTTCTACTTTGTTTCATGAGGATTCTCCTCCTACCAATGAGGATGAAGCTTTAATCTTGGCTTGTATCCCACCTTTGGTGACCAACAAAATGAATGATTCTTTGCTAAAATTGATCTCCTTAATGGAGCTGGAGGATATTGTGTTTCAGATAAAGAAAGGAAAAGCTCCAAGGTCTAATGGGTTTCCAATTGAGTTCTTTTAGCAGTACTGGGAGGTTATCAAGCTTGACCTTCTTGAGGTTGTCCAAGAATCTCAAATGAACAAGCAAATGCTAAGAGCCATGAATATCACTTTTCTTGCTCTTATCGCAAAACAGGACAAACTTAATTCTTTGGATCTTTTTAGACCAATCGCCTTGTGTAATGTTGTGTAAAAAATAATTACCAAGTTGATTGTGGAACATCTAAAGCCATGGCTAAGCAGGTTAAGTTTTGAGGAGCGAGGTGGATTTGTTCCAAGCAGACAGACCCTTGATGGGGTTGTTATTGTAGCTGGAACTGTTCAATCCATGACTTCCTCCAAAGAGAAGTCTATGTTTATTAAGTTGTACATGGCCAAAGCCTATAGCAGGTTAAATGGGCTTTCTTATCCAAGATTAAGAGGGATTTTGGGTTTGGTAGCACTTGGATCGAGTGGGTTATGAGTTGCATCACCTCTTCTTTCTTCTCTATGCTTGTTAATGGTGAGCCTTCTTAGCTTTTTGGAGCATCTAGGGGCCTTCAGCAAGGGGATCCCTTGTCCCCATATTTATTTATTTTCATGGTTGAGGGATTAGGGATATTTATTAAATCTCGTGTGGAGCTTGGTCTCATTTAGGGTTGGCATTGGGGCAATAATCTTCCCACCAATCCCATCTTCAGTTTGTGGATGACACTGATCTAATGGGCATGGAAAAAGTTGATGAAGCTATCAATTTGAGGAAGTTCTTGGATAGTTATTTGGATACTTCAAGACAAAGTATCAATGAGGGAAAGTCCTTTATTTATTCCTTTAAAACTCCTAAGCTTATCCAAAGGAGAATTTCTAGAATTCTCAGATTCTAGACTAGATCGCTTCCCTTTGTCTATCTTGGTATTTCTCTAGTTGTCCACTTGCTCCCCAGGTTGTTTTGGCAAGATGTTATTGATAAGTTTCGCAAAAGGGTTAGTCACTGGACTTGTAGGTGGCTCTCTACTGCAGGGAGAGTGACTCTTTTGAAGTCTGTGGTTCAAGTTCTTCCTTTATATAGGTGCTTTGTGTTGTATACCCCTTCTTGCTTTATCAAAGAATTTGAAAGTCTATCCCATCAGTTTCTTTGTTCTGGTAACCTCCTCTTGAGGAAGTGGAGCTTGGTTAAGTGGGATCAATATGTTGGCTAAAGCAGGAAGGTGGGCTTGTGTTGCATCAAGCTAATTTGAATGGGTAGGATTTGGTGGCTAAGTTGTACCAATGATGGTGCTCTCAACAACATCAAATATGGGCCAAGATCCTCACCTCAAAATATCTTGGGGGTTTGGAGAGTGTTGATGTGCCTAGATTCAACCTTGTGGGGAAGGGTTCTATGATTTGGGGTACTCTTAAAAGGGGAGCCAAGCTGATTAATCAAGGATTATTTTGGATATGCAAGGAGGCTTAGAAGCTCTTTTGTTGTTTGATTCTTGGGAGGGTCATCCTCCTATCATGTTTTTTGCAATATGGTGTGTCCCTTGGTCTTCCTTTTCTAGCACAGTGCTTGGGTTTGTGTCATGGTTTAACCGCCTCCTATGGATCTTATTTGAAGCTTGTATTAGGCATTGATAGGTTGACCTTTTGGTGCAACAACAAGGCCAACAATTGGTATTAGAGCTAAGGTCATAGGTTCAAACCCCTTGCTTGTGCTGGGGGGGATTGTTGCAAGATGGTGTGTCCCTTGGTCTTCCTTGTCCAACACATCGCTTGGGTTTGTGACATGGTTTAACTGCCTCCCATGGATCTATCTAAACCTTGAATCAGGAATTGACAGGTCAACCTTTTGGTGCAACGACAAGGCCAACAATGTCAATCCACCCTCATTTGCAGGATTTATTTGAAAATTTCCTTGAGGCCAGATGGAGTAGAATGGTTGATTTCAAATCCTCCCATGTTCTTGATCAGGCCATCATGTACAGGTGGAAGGACCCACATGAGTGGCCTCCGGGGGGATTGATGGAGGAGCGACAGAAGCTGGCCAACATTCTAGCTAAAGGGATTGCAACTCTCTTTTGGGGAGGGATGTTTTGACTTGGGGTCTTGACCCAAAAGGAAAATTCTCTGTTGGCTTTGGTTATCAAGTGCTAGACAATCAAATTTTTGGATGTTCAAGGGTCCCTTGGTGGAAATAGGCTTGGAATAAATTCTCTTAGCCTAAATGCAATTTCTTCTCTTGGCTTGTGGTTCATAAAAGATGCCTCGCTTGGGAAAATCTTTGGAAGCACGATTTCTAGGTTCCATCTATGTATGTTATGTGCACCAATAATGATGAGTGCATTTCTCAGGCCTTTTTTCAATTTCCCATTGCTAGAATGATTTGGCACTTCTAGTGGAGAGCTTGGAACAAGCCGTGCATACATGCCTCTTCTTTGGATGAGCTCTGGATTGGGTTGGGGAACTCTCTATTGGTTACTTTTAATTCCTAACCAAGTCTCAAAGATAATCTATGGTTTTTCCACTTCCAATTGTTAATTTTCTAGAGGAATTTGCCAATGAACAAGTGAAAGTTGAAGAAACTTTCCCTCTACACTTTGGGCTCTACAAAACCCAGGAGGGTGATGCCCTACAATGTACTTATGATCTCCTGTGCCAATTTATCTCATACATTGTAGATAAAAAATATATTCTCATATAATTTGGTTGATAAATGAAGAATTTAGAAGATCTAGAAAATCCTTTAAAGCATTCGACAATATATAGTAGGAGAATATGAAATCATGATAAAAATTAACTCAAATGTAATGACACTATGTGATTTTTTTTTTAAAATGTGAGAGATCCTAGAGATACAACTTAAGACATAGATTCTAGATCGGTGCCTTAATCCAAGGCATGGAGTCAAATAAAATGCAATATATATGGTATAATAGAATTCCATCTAAGCATTATAGAGCTCTACAATAGTGCATTACATTGTTATACTCGAAATCCTTAACCAATTCTTATAAAATCCCTGCACAATGTTACACAAACCTATACTTCTATTAGAGCATTTAACCTATTCTTTGAATAAGAGCATCAATAGAGGCATACATCCATCCACTAAGACAACTGTATACACGTAAAATC
Source organism: Sequoia sempervirens (assembly GCA_007258455.2). NCBI lineage: Eukaryota > Viridiplantae > Streptophyta > Pinopsida > Cupressales > Cupressaceae > Sequoia > Sequoia sempervirens. The sequence goes on from VDFB02000017.1 coordinate 550,441,466, forward strand.
GGTCATCACCTTTAAATAATTAAATACTAGCTATTAATTAATATTTCGACTACGTATAAATAAATTCTCAATTTATTTATATTGTTCATTTTCTAAATTCTCCAAATATAAAACATGTTCTTCTACATTAATAAAATAAATAAATTTCCATAAGCTTGTTTTATTTAATTAATCATCACTAATCTCGATTAGGAATTTGAACACATGTCTACAACTCTTTGTGCCACCTCACTAAGGTCACATGAAATTAAATAACTCTAATTTTTAATTAGAATTATCTTCAACTCAATTTAAAAATCACATGGTTCATTCCTCACACACTTCCACCAATTTTGGAGCACATGGTCTTCTCTTCCAACACTTGAATCTTCCATCCAAATGGCATGTTTCCCATTGGTCAAGAGATTCTTCCATCCAAATGGCATGTTGTCTTTGGTCAAGGGGACAACATCTTGATTCTCTTCACCTTCACCATCCATTCTTCCTGTTCGAATCTAGACCATTGATTATTGCCACCTCACTATATGCTTGGAAAAGGATATAAATACAACCCTTGGGTATTGTATTTGGTATCCACATTTGAAGTAAAGTTATCATGCAGGAACATCGTTTGAGCTTGGGAGCACTTTGGAGTCTTATAGTTACATTTTGTTTTATGTTTAATTTTAGAGTTACATGTTAGGATCATATTGCTTCATAGTTGTATTTTATGTCCTCCATTACATCATAGTTGCATTTTAGATTAGAATTTCAATAGTTTGCATTTGAGCATATGTATAATCATATATAGAGTCATATAGATCACTACCATAGTATTCACCACCATTTGTCCATTCATCATAAACATCATCACCCATTCAACATAGTATCCATTATCCTTTCCATTGTATACTTTCATGTAGGAGCATAGTTGGCTTGCATGTTGAATACTAATCTTGTTTATTAAGTGTCATCCTAATAGCCTTTGTGCACATAGAAATCTGAGGGCCAAAGGGTTAAAAGAATCATTAAGAATAGAGGACAATGAGATGTTCTTGAAAGATTTGTTAAATTGCAATTTAGAGTAGCTTCTTTGCTTTGAATATTTAATATAATTCATTTCATTAAGGTTTGTGTTGATACTAACTTTACACATTTCACACACACAAATAATGGTGCTCACCGTGGGGCCTTGCCCTGTTCTTTTTAACATTCTAGAAAATTTATGTTCACAAGTTCGAACGTGAGACTTTTGGCGCTTCTTGCACCCGTTTTAGCACCTCTTGCACCCATTTTGGTGCCTTTTTCACTTGTTTTGGCGCCTCTTGCACTTGTTTTGGTGCCTTCTGCACCTACTTTGGCACCTTCTACACCTATTGTGGTGCCTTTTGTCTCTATTTTGGTGTCTTTTTCCCATTCTGTGGCGCCTTTTGTCTCTGTTCTGGCACATTTTGTCTAATCTTAAAATGGTTGTATCTTGGTCATACGAAGGTCTTTTTCATAGCTTTTTTTTTTTAAATGGAGTAGAATTTAATAAGTTATGCAATGGTGTAGGTGTTCCTCAATTTTTGTGGAGTTAAAATTTTCAATTTTACACCTAAAGTCAAATCACATTGTAACTTGGTCTAAGTTTTAGGGTTTTTATGCTTAATCATTCATCTAACCCTCATGTCTTCTTATTTATTCATCTCATCTAACATTTTGAGCATTTATTGTAGGTTTTAAGAGGAAAATGGAGCATCGAAGTGAAAAAAAAATCATTTGATATCCATTGTACTTAAAACGCTTGTCAAAGACATTCTTATCAAACTATTGATGATTTATGCAGGGGTTGGAAGTGATTTAATTGTTTCCTTTTGGTTAAGTTAGGAACATAGCTTAATTAAAAGGTTAATGAACACCATTTCTTTCGTGCTTGATGGATGGTAAGCATATGCTCTCCCCTTAACTGGGTGACCAAAAATCCATACCCATTCATCTTTATTTGTGAATGTGAGTAGAGTATATAGTGTGTGTTCTCTCTTTATTCATGTGGAATAAAGATTGATTGAACTACGGGTATACTCACTTGCTTTTGTTTATTTTAGAGGGTCTTCCTTGTGGGAAAAATTAATCACCCAAGGGAATGACCCAACTGGTAACATGCTAAAGCCAAGCAACTTACAGCTGGTATATAGATGTGGATAGTAGAACAAAGGCTAGTATCATGAGGATAGTTCCAATGAGAAGGGAAGCAATGGTCTCTTGCCATATGGATTATCCCCCATGAATGGAATTCCCACATTAAAAACCCTATTATAGTTTTTCCAAAAACCTTAATCTATTCTTTGGTGCAGCAACAGTCGTTGCGAAGGCAGCCACATTCTCACAGTTTTTAGTAGAGATGAGAAATATGCCATGGGAGATTCATAGGTATTGGTGCTTGGCTTCCATGAGAAGTGAGTGCCATGGAGGGGAGCCAGTGTGGTCAAGCATCTATTCATCCACTAAGAATAAGTGTGGTTGGGGTAAAACCTACGTGGAATCCAAAAGAATACAATCTTTCACAACCTTAGGAGTGTATAGTGCTTGATGTGTCTTTATCAAAGTGTTTTCAAAAAAAAATTCAAACAAAACATCACATATTGAAAGTGAATACCCTGATTCAGAATTACATTCATTGAAACAACTAAGTCTCTAGCTAGAAAATTAGAAAAACCAAACAATCTTTCAAGAAATGGTGTTATAAATCCTTTTGGCACCTTCTGCACCTGTTTTGGTGTGTTTTTCCCATTATGTGGTGACTCTTGTCTCCGTTTTGGTGCCTTTTGAAAAATACAAAATAGTGACCTAGGTCCATCTCCTATCCGACAATCAGTCTCATTCTCTGAATCCTTAGCGGTATTTCAACTAGTTCTTAGGGAAAACAGAATCTAAACATGTGTGTTACCAAATGATTTCATGAAAGATTAGAATTTGGAAACCAAAGTCCAAACCTCTTAGTCTAAAAGAACATCAAAGATGGCTATCAACACTTTACGACTTTAGAGAGAGGTTGGCCTTCAATTTCTATAAAAGAGCTTGCAAGAACAATCTTGAATTATACATCTTTTACTACTGTCAAAATCCAAGACTTTTCCAAAGGTTTGAGTATCTCATCTCACAAGTTTGAACCAAAATTTTAGAATTTTCTCAAGTCCAAGATTATTCCTTAGAAACCTTAGAATTCTAAACTTGTTAAAACTAACCTCTACAAGTATAATTCTCCAAACTAAACCTAGATCTAAACATCTGAAAGTTCCTAAATCATCAAACTCATCATATCTTTGATTGCTAAGCCTAGTTTCATCATCGGGATTTTTCATCCTTTCATCACGAAACAAACAGTATGCAATCAAATAAAACTTAGTCCTATCAATAGAATTTGTTATCTATTCAATTTAGTTTTAATTCTTGGCACTATTCCAAACAAAGATCAAATTTTAGACAACATATAACACTTGCATGCATGTTCAAACAAGGTTGCAAAAACAAAAACTTAAGGAAAAAGGACTTGAAAATCAAAACGTTAGAGTCAAATCTTGAAACTCTAACATTCAAACACAAAAGTATAAACTCAAAGAACAATAAATTGAAACTCAAACCACCAAGGCTGAAATAGATGAGGATCAATTGGATGCTTTAGCTCATCAAATGAAAAACCTTCAACAAAAAATCTAGGATATGCAAAGGGAAACAACCACATAAGGATATTTGTTGTTAGACATCTATTCTTATCCATCTGGTAGAAATAAGGACATGACACCTTCTCCACCAACAACTACATCATCCAAGTTTAATTTATTTGAATTCTTGAAAAGGTTAAATGAGAAACCCAAATCAAAGTCCTGAAACACAAAGGATATTGAACAATCTTACCATGTCATGCATTTATCTTCATCTCCCATAAGTCAAAATAAATCTCAGAATTCTTTCACCCAAGTTAACAATTCTATCCAACCACCTTCTTCTATCATATCTTTTGTATCCAATGATTCATGTCAATCTCTTAGTCCAAACCATGTTGTCATAGACTCCTCTACACCTCAAGATCAAAACATTCTTTCCACTTCATCTGATGATACCAAAATTCCACAAGTTATTTCAATATTTGACCAAGACCCCATCTCTCAATAATTATATGATGATCCCCTCCTTTCACTTTTCATCCACAAGGATTCCCTCCCATCTCAAGAGAAAATTATCCTTCCAAGTCTTCATTCCATTCCATATGATGAATCCATACCATCTCAAGATTCCATTGCATCACAGGAGTATGATAATTCTTCCATCCTATCTAATGATATCCTACCATCTGATGATCAAAATATACTTTCTACAAAATCTTATGATTCCCTTCCTCATCAAGATCAAGATATACTTATTTTTTCTACTAATTGGCATTTTTAAAAAGTGATGTTCACTTCGGTGCACATAAATTTTTTTATAGATAGGATACAATTCTGATTTTTAAAATGCAAATTTTTCACACCAATATCTAGGGGAAGGATATTTTTTCATAATTTTTTGTTACATATTTTTTAATTAATTTCCAAGTCGTGTAATTATAATTTGGGAGGTGTACTTAGCCCATAACTTTTTTTTGTATTCATTTGAATTAACTTATTCTTTTTTGTTGGAATAAGGACATCAATACCTAGGGCACATGTATTTTTTAGAATTTTTTTCTCTATTTTTCTATTTTTTCGTATGTGTGAAATAAAGAACTTGATGTTCATTGAAAATCCTACATTCACAAGAAATAAAAATAAATATAATAATCAAATTAAAATATTTAAAATTATACTTTTTAGGAAGCTTATAATAAGGGCTACAGGCTTACAAAGCATAAATTTTAAATGAATTCATTTGATCACCAAAAGTTAAATCAAAAGTGGTTTTTTATCAGCATTTTGATAGGTGTAAAGGAGACCGATTATAGGTATGGTTTAAATCTAACAAGGTTCTATCCAAGGGGGTTTGATCTAAGGGGGTTTGATAAATCCCTCTTTAATTAAAATAATTTAAATGGAACCTTTAAAGTCATAAATCATTGTATTTTCTAAAAATATGTGATTTCAGGCAAAAATCAAGATGTCCCAAAAAGTGTAACCCATTATTGTGGCAGCACCCTACCATTCATCTCAATCCACCCCTCCCATTGCTCTTGGAAGCAATTTGGGTGCCAAATTTCAAAATCTTCCATATCAAAATACACATTTGTTAAAGGATCAACATGTCTCCTTGAAGAGGCATGCAAGAATAAAAGAAAATTTGATCCAAAAATCAAAGGAAAAATTAAAAGGGCCACAAAGGCCCATCAAAGAAAAAAGGAAATTTTCAAAGACCAAAAAGGTCCATAAATCAAAAGAAATTTTCAAAATGCCACAAAGGCCCATCAAAGTAAAAAGAAAAATATGAAAGGCCACAAAGGCCCACAAAGCAAAAATCAACATCAAAAGTCATGTGGATTCCAAAAAGTCTCATAGAAGCAATAAAATTTAAATTGGCATCCAAATTTTCTAATCCAAAAGCTTCCTCCAATTTTTCATCTAAAAAAATCTCACCTTCCAAATCCATTTTTCCTCCATCACTCCACCACCCTTGAAGGTGTGTGTCAACTTTGATCTTTCCATCCTTTCCATCTATCCATCACCAATCCTTCCCACCTCCTATTTATTACCCAACATTCATCCCTCATTTTTCTCCTTTAATCCAAACCTTTGGATAAGTCCTTAGTTCTTCCATCATACCTTTGAGAGCCCAACATTTATGAGTCTAATCCCCATTTCCATGGTTTATTAAAGGGATATTTGGTCATGAAACTTGATGCTTAAGTCCTTCTTCCATCTTCCTATCATGGATATATTATCCTCTACATTTTCCACCTTTGATCTCGAAAAGGTTAATGATCTTCTTGAACATCATATATATTATCCTATTCATTTTGTCCATATCTTTCATACCATATCTTTCATCTTATCCATATTCGATCATTCTTCTAGATACATCCTTCTTCTTATCCTTGGTCTTGATGAGGAATAGGAGCAAAATATTTGAGCCTTGTGTCTATATCTTATCTAGTTGACCTTGATCATCCAATTCATTATCCTTATCCTCACTTTCTTCCATTCCATATATCTTAGCTTATCATAATCCATTTCATCATGTCCCTTTGCAACCTTTAATCTTATCATGTAAATCATATTTGAGCCTAGCTGCAAAACATTATCCAATCCTCATATCTTTTGTCAATCAATCATCAAAAATCATCAATCTTATCGTACTTAGAAGAATCAATGATCCTAAGTACTTATCATCATCATTCCTTATGGAATCAATCATTCCTGGCATCCTAATCAATCAACCATTATCATCTTTTAACAAAGATATGTTGCTTGTGTGACATGTTTTGTAGTGAATCTTTTAGTTTGATCTATCATCTATCCATGGTTTCATTACCTATTTTGTGGGGCATCATGTTCCTTCAACCATCAAATCATATCATTTCATCTTAAATATCCTAAGAAAATCCAATATATATATATATATATATCAAAAAGATAAAAAAAAATCATAAAATCTGAAAAAGTGCAATACAAGCAAATAGTGAAAACATGGCAATAGGCGCTATTTGTGATAGGTTAGCTTTTCCATATATTTGAGCATGTTGACCATTTGATTTCACCATTCACTTTCGCCATCCATCTGCCTATCCTTTGAAAGCTCCATGTACATATCTTGGCATCGTGGTCATGTCTCACCATGGATTGGGGGCAAAATCCTAAATTCACTAGGGGAAAATAAAATTTGGGCTTAAACCAACAAAAAAATAATAGTAACACACACACAACAAAAAAAATGATTAAAAAATAACCCAACATTGAATATCAATCACCATTAGAAATGCATCAAACATCCATATCATATCAAAAAAACCAAAAATAAGTCAAAAGTCAGTAAAAAAAAGAGTCATCTTGTCGAATTACGTGGTCTCTACATATATAATGTAGGAAAGGCCGAGACCCCTAGGATAGGTCTTTAGGTTAGGTTCTTGGTCAAAATCTCATAAAACACCTAAAAATTGGAAAATCAAAAAATCCCAAAAACATAAAAAAAAATCAAATCAAATCAAAAGGATGATGCTCTTCTGAATTATGGGTTTATCACGTTAAACAAAAATGTTCAATTGTTGTACTTTAATTTTTGTTATCATATCTCTGGAGCACCTCCATGATGTATCGAACTAAAGGAGCCATGAAGGTGTATGATTTTTCTTTATCTGCTATCTGTGAGTTGGTCATTATTACTATGCAAATTTTCGTGAGACATGCACTACAAAGTATCACTAATGAAATTTTGAATTTGCATTGGAAACTGGTTAACTCTTGTTTGTTTATGCAAGTAATGCTCAGGTCATCTCGGTTTAATTATACTTGTATGCTTGTGTTAACTTGCACTATCAAACGTCATGGAAGTAGTACTCAATTCATCATGGTCTAAATATACCATTGATGCTTGTACTCACTTTCAACATTTTAAAGGCCCAATGATGATAAAAAGCATAAAAAATCAGTTGTTATGAATGAAAATTTTTGCATACAAGATCTGCATGGCTAGAGTAGATTGCATCCATGTTAGTTTGCATCTGTATTTATGGGATTTCCAAAGCTGAAACAATGATGTTATCTCTTGAATTAAGGGATTGAGTACAATTGACATTACCAAAAAAACATCATTTTCATATAGTTACACATCACTTGCATTATCATCAATTAGAAAACACTATCATTTAGTTGCATATCACTTGCATCATCATTTGCTTGCATCAAAAAACATTACCAACATCATTCATCCATTCATGCATCACATCATTATATTTGCATTGAAAAACACAAAATGACATCCATTGCATCTCATTTACATAATCAAAATCATTTCATATAGTGGCATTAGCAAAGTGGTTCACTAAGGTTAAATGAGTGAGTCTCTTTAAATTTCCAAAAGAATTGGGAAATATGTCAGGTTTTGTGAAGCTTAATTTAACAAAGAATCAACTGACGACAACCTTCCCACAACTCTTGGAAGGTGGATAGATTCACTCATTTAAGCTTAAGACCCTAGAACACAATCATCTACATAATCATAATTCATCATTATAAAACATCACACATCATTTGCATCACATCCATACATAATCAACATGAACGTCACACTTCATTAGATATCATTATTGCATAATCAAATCCATTTCACATAGTATAAAACATCATTTGCATAAATCTATAAACCATATAGAATCATCCATCATTGAATTATCATATTATCATTGCATACATTCTCATAGAAATAAGTACCATCACACAATCATTCATTCATTAATCATTTATTTGCATCAAAAAATCACAAAAACATCAAAATTCATCACATATCATTGGCATATTAAAATCTATCGCATACATCATATAGGCATCATTCATAAATCATCATAGAATCATAACACATCAGTTGCATCCATAGCATATCATCATCATAACATAGAAATCAAATGCATCCATCATAATCATCATGATCATCATGTGAACATCATAGTCACATAGATCATTAATCATCATTGCATATCATATAACCTCAAAATAATAATGTCAAGTGTACAATAATATCCAAACATGGAGAGATACATCAACAAAGTGGCAGGAATCACAAAATATCTGTCTGAATAAGTGTATGCATCAAGTATCAATACATCATCAAGTCTCAGTACATTAATCAATCCTATACTGGGCATATCAATCAATCAGAGAGGTCAAACAACATCACCCAATCAAATCTAAATCTGCTTGCACTAGATGCATAAATCCTCCTATGATCATAACATATCGCAAATCAATAATCTTATCAATCAATTCAACCTCGCCTATCATGAGGTTCACCAATAAATTCAACCTCACCTATCATGAGGTTCATCAATCAAATCAACCTTTCCTATCATGAGGTTCATGAATCAATCAATCCAACCTCGCCTATCATGAGGTTCATCAATCAAATCAACCTCACCTATCATGAGGTTCATCAATCAATCAATGCAACCTCTCCTATCATGAGGTTCATCAATCAAATCAACCTTGTCTATCATGAGGTTCATCAATCAATCATTGATCCTCACCTATCATGAGGTCAATCATCAATCTATCATTGATCCTTGCCTATCTTGAGGTCAATCATCAATCTATCATTGATCCTTACCTATCATGAGGTCAATCATCAATCTATCATTGATCCTCACCTTTCATGAGATCAATCATCAATCTGTCATTAACCCTCACCTATCATGAGGTCAATTATCAATCTATCATTGATCCTCATCTATCATGAGGAAAATCATCAACATCATATCATTGACCCTCACCTATCATGAGGTCAATCATCATCGTCCTATCATTGATCCTCACCTATCATGACGTAAATCATCAACTATCACATCAACATCATCAAATCAATCGGTTGAATGTGATCATCAAACATCAAACACAAGGAGGCAACATAAGGCATCAATCAATTAATCTAGTAGGCTCAATCTCATTTTTTTGGGAGATAAATCATTTTTGGATCAAAAAATTTTGAAATCATCAAAAAATTATCAAAAAAATCCTAAAAATTCAAAAATTCACCAATTTATCTCTCAAGGGGGCATATATTCATCAATACCTAAAAAGCAAAGTCTGGGGCATCAAAAAAAATTCTGAGCATTGGTATCAAATATTTCTTTGAAGCAATGTGTAAACACATTACTTCAAAGAGGGGAAAAATGTATACACCTAAAATCAGTCATCACCTTTAATTAATTAAATACTAGCTATTTAATAAATATTTCGACTACATATAAGTATTGTTCATTTTCTAAATTCTCCAAATCTAAAACATATTTTTTTAAATTAATTAAATAAACAAATTTCCATAAGCTTGTTTTATTTAATTAATCATCACTAATCTCGATTAGGAATTTGAGCACATGTCTACAAATTTTTGTGCCACCTCACCAAGGTCACATGAAATTAAATAACTCTAATTTTTAATTAGATGTATCTTCAACTCATTTTAAAAAGAACATGGCTCATTCCTCACACACTTCCACCAATTTTGGAGCACATGGTCTTCTCTTCCCACACTTGAATCTTCCATCCAAATGGCATGTTGCCCATTGGTCAAGAGATTCTTCCATCCAAATGGCATGCTATCTTTGGTCAAGGGGACAACATCTTGATTCTCTTCATCTTCACCATCCATTCTTCTTGTTTGAATCTATACCATTGATTATTTCCACCTCACTATATGCTTGGAAAATGCTATAAATACAACCCTTGGGTATTGTATTTGGTATCCACATTTGAAGTAAAGTTATCATGCAGGAACATCATTTGAGCTTGGAAGCACTTTGGAGTCTTATAGTTACATTTTGTTTTATGTTTGATTTTAGAGTTACATGTTAGGATCATATTGCTTTATAGTTGCATTTTATGTCCTCCATTGCATCATAGTTGCATTGTAGATTAGCATTTCAATTGTTTACATTTTAGAATATGGAATATCATTTTAGTTTTCCATAGTTTGCATTTGAGCATATGTAGAATCATATATAGAGTCATATAGATCACTACCATAGTATCCACCACCGTTTGTCCATTCATCATAAACATCATCATCCATTCATCATAGTATCCATTATCCTTTCCATTGTATAGTTTCATGTAGGAGCATAGTTGGCTTGCATGTTGAATACTAATCTCGTTTCTTAAGTGTCATTCTAATAGCCTTTGTGCACATAGAAATATGAGGGCCAAAGGGTTACAAGAATCATTAAGAATAGAGGACAATGAGACATTCTTGAAAGATTTGTTAAATTGCAATTTAGAGTAGCTTCTTTGTTTTGAATCTTTAATATAATTCATTTCATTAAGTTTTGTGTTGATACTAACTTTACACATTTCACATACATACAACAACAATGGAGACAAATCAAATGATCTTCGATCAATTTAATTTATAGTTTGTATAAAGAGTACAATAGGAGACAATTGGCTTCAGAATTACCATTATATTCATAAAAATGCTAGTATTGTTATACAACATATGAAAAAGAATAAGATGCACACTCAACAATCTAAGAAAAGTCTCAAACCCTATTCTCTATTTTATAATACAAAATTCTCCAAGAGATCAATCATCTCATGCAAATGGCATTGAATTCCCTTTTATAAGACAAGGGAGCAACAAGCTTCGGGTTATTTACACATGTCATATTTTCATTTGACATTCATTTACATTTGAAAATACAAGTACAATTACTTGCTCATGGAGGGAATATTCCAAGAACAAATACTATTATATTTACTCTTTACAATCTTTATCTCTCCAAAAGTGTCTTGATGTTGATGTTGATTCTTTACCACTCTTTTTCTTCCCTCTTCTTGATGTGGACTTGAGAATGTCGAGCTGGCAAGTGAAGAAAAAAACCTTGTTGTAAAAAAGACAAAGCATCATTTTGTTGGCACTATTGAAACTATTTGGGAGTGTTGAATGTGCATAGAAGACAAAATGTGTCCACATCACCAAGAGAAAGTTCTACAAGTCAGGAATTTTGTTATATTTCTTATCCCATGTGTCATAGTCTTCCTCTGAAGGCCAATTGAAAGCCATGAACTCATCCAATTTATTTCTATATGGGCCATAACTTTTCACTACCTGGTTGGCCTGCTTATCAAAATCCTCCAAAAACTTACTGGTGAGTGACAATTTGTCCATATTATTCTTTAACATATCAATATCAAAATCTCCACCATCAAAAACTAAGTGGGCATATGTAGCAACTACATTATCCATTTTTTTCTCTCCACTACTCATATGTCTTTACAACTCCATTGCTGTCCAAAATGTCTAGCAAGAAGCCAAGATCACTGTCATCAAATTTTTGAAGCAACTCTTTAACTTTCTTCTGCATGGGATCTACTGCCCCATTGTAATCAATGATTCCTTTCACCATCTTGTATGCAGGGGCTATCTATGTTGGCTTATTTAGTTCATGTGTAGATCCCTTGATCATACCACCTAATGCACTAAGTCTAGGGACCCATAATTGCATCAATGGGACTGCCACTAATCTGTCCCTTTCAAACATGTTGACGGCATTAAATAATAAAGAATAATTAGTGTGAACACTATTCATCCTCTTTATTGCCTTCTCCATGCAATGCTCAAGCACATTGGAGACAATGATCACATTATTTTCTTCATACAACTCAAACAATTCCTCATATGCCCTTAGCTATTAAATCAACTCCTTCCTACTTACTCTTTTCTTTGGGGAAGGAATGTTGGGAACAAGTTCTACTAGTAGTCTTTCCTCATAGACAACCATCTCCATAGATGGTGGGGGAGGTGACTGAGCTGGAGGAGATGGTGGAGAAGTAGATGGAGCAGTAGGCTACATTGTTGGCACTTGTTGCTGATTTTGAAACATCTCTACTAACAACTTCAATTTAGCAAGCCTTTGCTTGTCTTTATTATACTCAATCAACAATTCATTGTACTTCCTAGTTTCTGCTTCACACTTCTCCTACAATGACTTAGCAATGGATTTGGTGAACTTTGCAACATTAACAGACAATGTGGCTACCTCCACTACTGAAGTTTTTGAGACTTCTTAATGGTGAGGCCTCCTCTCAAGTCTCCTACAAGTTCTGATACTATAGGTTTATTTGTATTGGGGGCCAAAGCCCAAATAGAAAGTGTGTCCCATCGTGGACTAAAAGTAGATCCCTGTAAGGCACATAAAGCATCCTCATTTGTGGAAAAAAACTATGAATCATGTTTTCTCACGGTGTCAAAAGTAATGGCAAATGCCATATCCCATTATAGTAGTAAGAGCAAGCCACTATCTGTCACTAGTTTTTGCCCTTCGTTAGGGGTTAATTCTTTCTAATTGTCTTTCACATCTACAACTACCCTTGCAGCAATAATCTCCCTAGGAAACTCTAGTGACTTGGCCATATCTTCCCTCACTCTGCTTTCAAAATCATCTCTTCTTGTTCTCCAAACAAATTCCTTAAAAAGATTAGTTTTGAAAAATGCATCATCTAACATTAATTCTATGCAATCTTTATCCTTTATATCATCTGCATTGTCTAAACCTATCAAAACTTCCTTTGTTAACCTATTTTGAGGGGCTACTAATTCCACCTCCCTCTAGGGTGAGGGCATGTTTTGCATAATTTCATCAGTAGTGACTACAACCACTTCATGAGAGTCCAGAGGGTAGTCAACCAACCCTATTGCTTCAATCTTCCTCTTTGGAGAAGACTCCCTAAGAGGTGAATCAAGATCAATTACTTTTTGTAGAGGTGATGGTGGCATTTCTAGCACAAGGGATGAGGCTCTCAACTCCTTTGATTGAGTAGGAGTATCCTTTGTTTTCTCTTTCCTAACAATCATCTTTTGTCTTCTTGTGAAGACATATTTCTTCTTGGGTGGTTGATAGGTGGGCCTTTCTTCAATCATAGGAGCTTTCCCCTTATCCTATTCTTCTCTCTACTCCTTGAGCTTCCCAACAACCTTCTCAAAATTCTGCAAAATGGCCTCTATTCTGAGAGTAGAGTCCTCAATATCTATAAAGGTTCCTTTGAATTTGGGATCCTTTTTCCATTTTTCCTTTTCTAATTTGTCAAAGGCCAACCACTTTATTTTCCTCTCCTCAACTTTCTTTAGATCAAATTTATTTATGACTATATCTTCTAGGTATAATAAAAAATATGCCAAAATTTTCCCTTGTTGATTCTCACCTTTAATGTAGCAATGAAACCCTCGGGATGATGGTTCCTAGCTTTGCAGTTCTTCATCTTCAATGGAGTAATCATTTCAAGTATTTTTTTCCACCCCTCCCTAGCCATAACAAAATCTGAAAATAATGTATACTGAGGAAAAAGAGACCCCTTTTGTTACATCCATTACATTGAGACTATGAATTAACATGTTTATGATAATGGAACCATGGGTGTTAATGTAGTTGCAAATAATTGACTTTCATATGAATATGAAATGAAGGATTAAATAATTGTTTTATTTGTTGCAACTATAATGTGAATGTGATTGTTTATTTTAATATGCGAATGTATATGATGATGATGGTGATATTATATTTAAATGTGAATTTACATGTCAGGAATGGTCTAACCCTAGTCTTCTTTGGTCAAGTGGTTCAGGATCAACAACACTCAAAGGGAAAGGGGACTATCATCAGGGAGAGGGAGTAATTGACAAGGATCAATTTGTCATTGAAGTCTGAGTCAGTGTATGACAATTACAAAGTTATAGCCTTGGTCTTAGGAAAAATAATATAAGTATTGATCATTAAAGTAAAAATTCAAATATATAAAATACTTAATGAGAGAATTTCAAAAGATTATGTGATAAAATATTAATAAAAGAAAGTTAAATAACAAACCTTAATAAACGTTTCATTCTTGAACTCGTGTGGAAGATGGTTGACGGTTCATGGAGGCAGAGCACTTTGCCACTCCATCTTGAAATTTTTGGAATGCAAGAAGTCATGGAGGATTCTAGAATGGGATTCTAAAAGGAAATCTCATTCGAAGTCGGTTTCTCTCTATCGAGAAATTCATTTCATCTTTCTCCTTTTTCATTCTTCTTTCATGGTGGGAAGGGATCTTCTCTGCTACATCAAAGTTTTCTTTGAAATATCTCCACCATAGCTAGTTTTCTTTGGCTCATCTACCAAACGCACTTTTGGAGGAGCTTCAAACATATTCATCTCTGTAATCAAGCCTTCAATTCATCTCTGGAACAACATTTTGGTGAAGAGCAGGACTTTCTCATAAGTCGAGCCCTGTGAAATATTTTTTTTTCGCCTATCTATTGTGGAGCAACAATATGAGGATTATTCGTGGTCAAGCAGAGGGAGGCCTTCGAGTAGCCAATTGGTAGAAAAGGGCTCTCAGCGTTTGCTAAGCACCAGACGCTCTACCAAGCATGTAATGAACTTCCAAGTTTTTTATTTATGTCTGTGAGATTGGAATACATTTGGTATTTTTTCATGAGTTTAAATTAAGAGGGTTCTAACCTTTTGAAGTTAAGAACACCCAAATCCCGATAGGGTTGGATTAGTTGGAGTCTTAATTGTGTGATCAAGATTTAGTGTGGACTTATTCCAACCTTTGAATGGGCAGTAATCTATCTCCATCTTCTGTGCAAAGTAGAGCCCTGTATTTTTGTATTGAATCTCCTATCAACCTTGTATCCAAGCTAAGATTTAACCTGAGGCTATTGCAACCATTATTTTCATTCTACTTGAAATAAGTCGTTTCTCTAATTTGAAACTCCACTTTTTTTTACACTTCTATTGCCTTCTGTGAGCTTTATTCTCTAATACAACTTAGTTGCTTGATAAACTGTTGCCTTTAATATGAATTTCTATTTTTTGGAAATAAAATAAATAAAGTGTTGATAGCCTGCAGTGAACTAGACTCTTTTTATTCTCAACATCGCTACAGAAGTATAAGATTTGAAAGGGTCCTCATCTTTCTATCTGAACCTTATTCAATAAGTGCTTCATGTTCCAATCTATTAAGTTCCTTATTTTGAACTTCTGGTAACCTGAATTTGTGAATAGCCAAGTCATCTTGGAAACTTCGAGTGCATTATCCTCTTCGCCTCATACAAAATCTACACCACTCTTTTTTGTCCAGTCTGATTAAGTATTCCTTCCTTTCTTCCGTGATTCTTAATTTGTCACTTAAAATATAAGAGTTGGGTAGGGTACCTTAACAACCAGTATACTCTCTCTCTCTCTTTCTAATAAGGTTCTAAATAATCTTACTTTAAGAAAGATCCAAGTTAAAATATGAAACAATAACCCTATGGCTGGAAATTGAAGAGAAGATTGCTATTCAATTTAAGTTACAAGAAATAAGAATTTTGATCTGAGAGTTGTCATGTCGAGCAAGGGTGAATGCTGACGACACAATAGTGCCAGAGATATCAACACAGTAGTTCCAAAGATATTGGCACAATGGTGCCAACAACATTAAAAATCCTTGGCCAAGGTAGATTCCAGTTAGACAAAAGTCAGTTTTCATGTGCCAGATATACTCTGGTTAGAATGATCCTTCTAGTTAGGAGGAACCTATAGAGAAGGGATTGACCAATATTATAGGTTCATGGACACCAGGCTCAGAGACATGATGACAACAATCCTTGTTGATTACCCTCAAGAAGGGTCGGGTTTCTTCAGTCGAAGAAACATAGGAGACTAGTAAGTCTTGGATGGGTGGTAAAGCCCCTGATGATAATCCCTTTTCCCCCATTGATAAAGTAACTCAATAATTTTTAGTTTGAAGATGGTGACAAATATAATAATATTTCTTCATACTTATTTCCAGGTAAATGTATTGTGAATTTAAGATTGTTTTCATTTATACACTAATTGTTATTCATTTCTGATGAACGTTCATTGATAAATCTGCAATGTTGTTTTAGATGAGCCAATGTTTCTTTCAGTTAAATTGTTGAACACTTGAAGTTAGTTTAGAGTAATAAAGTAATTTTGTGTTTTAAAAGAAATACCCTAGATTGACAATTATTTATGGATCTTTGTGAAACTGTTAAATGTTCCATTTCAGATGAAAACTATAAACTTGGAAGTTAGTTGCAACTTTTGAATTAGTTGGAAACAAATGGAAACCCTAGTTTTTGAAATCAAGTTAGTTGCAAGTTAGTTGAAGGTTAGTTGATAGTTAAATTTGTAAACTGTAGATCGGGAAGGTTGTTACACCTTCTTCTAATTTTCCAAATTTACATCCTCAACTTTTCCCAACTGCCACATAATCTCAAGAAAACAAACCCAAAGTGCCACATATCTTGAAAACACACATGGAGCTGCATTTGTGCCATAAACCTTGAGAATGGTGCAATCCTCATGCATAATGATATCTCCTTAGTTATGGTCTATACCCAATTTAGGCCTCCTTTCCTTAGGCCTTAGGAAATCATGCAATTCCTTGGGGATTCTTGGTACCTATGTTCCCAAATAGCTCTTTAACCTTGCTGAAAATAAGTTTTTAAATGCTACAAAATTTGATGTTTGACAATGTCTATCTAGTAAATGGGTCCACATCTAGACCGGAAGAGATTATCCATTTTCAACTTTAAAATTAAGCTACATCCCTAGGCCCAACTTTTTAGATCCATGTGCCAAAAATGTGGCATAGAAAAGAATACCACCAGAACCTTACACCACCCTTTCCCTCCTTAATAGCCACCAATTCCTTATGCATTGAATCTAACAAATAGGTAGCAAAATCATACTCCTCATTAGCTAACATATTTTTAATGTTAGCAGTCATGAACATGAAAGCTATGGGTATCGTCTGAGGAGGGTCAAACTTTAGCACCTGGCACAAAGTGTGATAAGTTCTAACGAAGTAAAATTCAAAAGAATCTTCTTTGAAGGGCTCCTTATCTTGAGGTGTGAGCCTTATTGTACTTCTACCCTTCCCTTTCACCATGAAACTTGGAAATATTGTTACTTTGTATGTACTCTTGTTCTTTTCATACTCATTCCTCAATGCTTCTAGGTTGATTTGTTTGGTTGTATTAGGGTTTAGTCTGAAAAACCCTATAATTCCTTCTTGAGTCAAATTCACCATTTCCACCCTAGCATGTGTTCTCAAAACCCAAATATTAGGGTCATAATTTGCAGCTATAGCCTTCACCAAGTCTACATCCAAGTATACATTTGGAACTTCCAACTTTCCTAGGTCTAAGTTCCAGCCATTTCAACTTATAACCTTGGAATTTTGTTTCCCATACCAATACTAGAATAGTTCCCACCCAACAACCTTCATCTCAACATCTCTAATTGCATAGTGTTTATCCACAATACCCTTCTCTACCCTCGGTCCTTGCAACATCCGTTTCTTGTGGTTTTATCCATTGTCGAACCAAGTAATTGGCCTAACAAGTCTTCATGAAGAGATCTTTTGGGGGTAGAACCCGAAGTTTAAGCTTTTGGGGCAACATTTTGGTAGCAAAACATGTAGACTAGGGTTTTCTAAGGTGTAACTAGGTTTTAATTTGGGTGTCGAATAAAACTAGGGAAATTTGTGATGGAAATGAAAACAAACAATGCAAACTCAAACAATTCTGAAAAAATGGCTACCCTAGAACACAATTTCAAAACTAAACCTAGCAAGAGCACGAGATTCCATATGCAATTGAGTAAAGCAAAGGTGAAATTCAACTTATAGGTTTTTGTCAATGCAAAACCTATTTTTTGTCACTGAGAGCTCGTTCTTCACAAGATTCGATCTTCAATCACTTTTGGATGCTTTGGTAAATGAGAATTATGCTTTTCGTTCTACTTTTATAAAAAATTGCAATAAATTTAGCTTTTCTAGCATCTTGTCCACCATTACTATTTGCTCGCACGAACCAAAATTGTTGTATCTACCCTTTTTTGCAATTTTGAATTTGAGTGATTGATCTCATGGTGATTTGGATCCCTAGATGGCTCAAATGGAGTCAATCGAGTTTGAAATACTTGACTTTCTTTGACCTCAACATCGAGCCAATAAGATTTTGTCATGTGCAAAAGCTCATCTGATGTCACCATGGGCCCTATTTCCTTTAGGGAACGTCAAAAGGGATGACGTGTTGACTCCCTGCATCCCCACACTCATGCATTGGGAAATAAATCAAAGGCTATGGGATTTTGGGGAAGTTAACCAGATGTTACTAGATGTTGCCAAGTGTATAATATGTGCACCCTTTAACTCCATATGCATTCACCCACTTAGACAAATTTTGTCACATGTCTTAACCTTCTGCAATTTGGACGACCAAGATTATATCATCTGATCAAAGAATTAATAGAAAACCACCAAATGTACTCAAATACACATCTCTTACTCTCCCTTATGTTGCCTTAATATTTAATGAAACATTTCACCTGTTTTAATAGTACCTTCGATGGTTAAGATCATGACACTTGGCATCACCTTGCACCCCAATAGACATCCAAGATCTTCAGAGACAACCTTCGTGGGATTGCAGGGAATGGTCAAGATGGTGCCAAATGGCACAATAAGGACCTTCAAATCATGGGCCCGCCTTTTAGCTTTCTAAATAACCGTCGATCCCACTAGAAACATGACGCCTCCCCACTTCCCTGCACTAACATTATAGTGAATATATTTAATCTTTGTGGGCTTGCAGGGACCAATAAACATTAAACATGTAGCAATTGTAGGACTAGGTCGCACCTTACTTAAGGGTTTATTTAGCACATGCCTTAAATTTATTACTTAAGTCAAGGCCATCTCTTAGGTCGACTTATGACTTAAAACTTTAAAATTATTTTTAGACCTAAGGAACAAGACTTTAGAGATGACACCAAATAATTTTAATGACCCATTGAACCCTAAGACTTAATCAAATATTTAAAAAGGGCACAATCGGTAAGACTAGAAATAAGTGGTCGATTGACATATGATGCTAATGCCATAAGTGGTTACTTAAGGGACTGGAAATGGGCAGTAGCAAGTCAACAATCGAACATAAGAAAAGACTAAGAGTTTAACATTATTAGGGTTTAAAGAGGGTTTTAGCCCTTGGGTGAACCCTAATTCATGAAACAAGAAACCCTAGCTTGCAGAGAACCAATGAAACACTCAATTTTTTTTGAATTGCATACTAGAACCACAAAATATTTCAAAAGTCCTATCACTCTCTAGCTAAGACTTATTTCCTTCAAATTGATTAGAAAATTGGCCCCACCTTGATTATATGGTAGATCTACTTGGAGCACAACTACATGATCTTTCTGGATAAGAGGCTTCTGGTGTGATAGTTATGGCTGCAAATCTTGGGGGTTCTTCAAGAAAATTTGGCTGCTAAGTGTGATTTGTCTATCCCTGTGGATCCTGGGGATATGGGAGTGGTCCAAACTCTATGGCTTCCAGTTTGCAATAGGTGTGCCCTCCTACTTGGGCTATGTCGAAGTGCTAAAGGGAAGGTTCAAAGATGTGGTTATTGGAAACCCCCTCCTCTTGGGGTGTTGGAAATTAATACTAATGGGTCTTCTAGAGGCAATCCTAGACATGCTAGGGTTGGTAGTATTGACAAGGATAGCTCGGGAGTGGTGGAGTTTTTCTTTTCAATGTATAGAGGTCAACAAACTAGAAACCTTATGGAGGCTTTGTCTATTCTTTTGGTGTTGAAACCGGCTTGTAGTCTAGGTTGGAGAAGGATAATTTGTGAGTCAGATTCCCAGATTGTGATTGATATGTTGAATAAGTGTCACTTAGATGATGTAAATTGGCAGCTGGTTGTGGTAGTCAAGCAAATCATTTCTTTGGGTGGGGTTTTTGATTATATCACCTTTTGTCATATCCCTTGGGAATGGAATAAGGTGGGAGGGATATGACAAAAGGTGGTTGATGGCCTAGCTAAATGGGTGTCTGAGAGGATGGGGACTTGGAATGTTGAAGACTAGGGAAGC
Source organism: Sequoia sempervirens (assembly GCA_007258455.2). Taxonomy (NCBI): domain Eukaryota; kingdom Viridiplantae; phylum Streptophyta; class Pinopsida; order Cupressales; family Cupressaceae; genus Sequoia; species Sequoia sempervirens. Next base: position 550,462,032 of record VDFB02000017.1, read on the forward strand.
CTACCTGAGGACCTTTCTCAAGAGTTGGAAGATCTCGTTATAGAGGATATGATATTTTTTTGGGAGTTTCTTGATGGTTCTGCTTTGGATTCCTACCCCTTGGTGGATCTTTTGTACTATTTTGCTTTGTACTAATTTGTTGATTCAATAAAGTTTTTACCCCTTTTATTATAAAAGAAGAAAATAAAATTAATTAGATTGCATGACTATTACTAAAAGAAGAAATAAAATTGATTAAATAAGTTTTAACTAAAAATTAAAAGTAAATTAAATAAGTTTTAAATAAAAAGGAATAATTGAATGAAAAGATCGTGCATATTGGAGTTCAATTCTAAAGTAAGGAATTGGAGTCAAACTTTATACGCATGAGAAAACTTAAAATCATAACTAAGGGAATGGAACAAGGGAAAAATAGACGAATTCTTTTGGAGATTTGGTAGTAGTTAAGTTGAAGGGGATTGAAGGAATTTTGTGCTGGGTGATTGCAAGAGTAAGGGTTGTGGCTGGTTTTAGACAAGTATTTTCCCAAGTGCATATAATATTACCCTGCACAACCTTTTGAAACCTTATTTCACTGTGTAGGCTACATTGTTTTCATCAAAATGTTTTACCTTCTTGTAAGTACCAGTTATATAGTTTGTAATTCACAATTCTATATTATACTTAAAATCTATAACCCTTCATCGTCACTGCTAAACTAAATTGAGGTGGTCATTAAAATTATCATATTCTAAACTATTGAAATGATAGTTTGTGAAATATATATAATGTTGTTTCTGCATCTTGAACTTTTGCAAAACCATTTAACTAACTTGTTGTCATTAACCAATATTTTTAAATGCAAAAACAGTAGTATGATTATCAACCTTATTTTATAAATGTGTGTGTGTGTATAAATATATAAGGTATGAAAATATTAAACCTAGATCTAAGGACAGATTGTAACAATAACCTTTCTTATATTTTTTTTTTATAGGTAAACACTTTTGACTAGAGTTTTGAACCAGTGAGGCCACATTTAAGGGACCTCATCTCCATAATTCATCTCTCCTCTTCCTCTCCTCCATATTCTCTAATCCTCCTCTCCTTTGGCTCCTCCATCTCCACTCTACACCTCCTTCCTCCTCTCCTCTCCTCTATCTCCTCTCTTCAATCTCTCCTCTACCTCCTCTCTTCTTTTCCTCCAGCTCCTCCATCTCCTCTCTACTCCTCTCCTCTTCTTTCTTCTCTCCTTCCCCTTATCCTCCTCCATCTCCTCTCTTCTCCTCTCCTATTCTTCCTTCTCTCCTTCCCCTCCTCCTCCATCTCCCATCCTTCATCTCCTCATATTTTCCTCCTCTAGCACACCCCTACACATTGACCTCCTTTTACAGTCGCCTCCCACTTTCTGTCGCCACACTCCTCCCTCCATCCTTCCACCTAAATTTTGTTGCCACATGTTGTCTATTGCCACATTCCTCCCATCAACCTCTAGCTACAATCTGTCAGGTGTCTTGCACACCATTCTCCATTGCACCAACTTTCTACCTTTGACCCCAGAGCTGAATCTGCAACATCCACCATCCACCGCTTCTGTCAGTTCTCCTACTGCCAAATCCACTAGCAACTGTACTCCATCATTCATCCCACCATCCACTAGTGAGATTTGAAAACCTGACAATAGTGATACTACTGCATGTAACCTACCATTTCACTATGGGGTCATCCCCCAACCTTTCATAGATTCTTGTTGTTGTAGTAAATCACTGTATTATTCCTTAAATTTGTGCATATTGGATTAGTAGTAAACTATAAGCGTTTTATCTTTTGTTATGAAGATCCTTTAGTGAAAGTGTAAAAATCAGATTCTATATATGTATGAAACTATCATTTTAAGAATTTTAAATTTGATTCTTACAACAATCTGATACATACCCCAAAATATAACTATATGTATATATATACAATAATGCAAGTATGCACCACCTATTAAATAATGATTTCTTATGGTTAAAGATGCAAGACATTAAAATTAGTAAATTATTACATGAAAATGAAAATAGTATTGCATTTACATTAAATGTTGCATGACAATGAGAATAGTAATGCATGTATATGTTCTTCCAACACAATGTCAAAAATTTAAGGACATAAAATATTAGCTATGTAAAACTCATTGGTGGTCTCTACTAAAATCATCAGCCTTCCTTCTACAAGATAATTATTTCCTAGTTCTTCCACAGGTTTGAGATTTATAAGACAAATATTGGAGGAATGGCTAACGAAGACCACTATAATCCATTTGGGGGTTCAAATAATCTTCACTGCAATGTTAAAACATGAAGAAAGATTAAAATTGAAACTCCCTTACAACTCTTTGCATGAAATTGATGCTCATTGAACAAAATAATTTCTTCAATAGTTATTTATTTTTAAATGCTAATTTGAATTTCTACTACATCTCCCAACTTGCCTCGTCAATTTGTTCATTTCATGTAACATAAATTGTACTCTTTTTTCTAGAGTGTCACAAAAGACCATATGGAATTCAATGTTCCAAGATGGAAAACAAAGGTAACATATTTTAGATATTGATACCTATTGCAGTTTGGATAGTTTGAATCGTGTTAATACTAACAAGCTTTGTTTTTGGTGTAGTACCAAAATTTCACCCCTTCAAATTGTTCACTAGTTTTTGTAAGATGAGGTGATTTCATTTTTTTGTCTTAACTTAATCTTTCTCTAGACCCAAAGTCTATGATTTAGAGGAAGCAAATATTTTATGATTGAAATGGGAAGTATTTTTCTTCAATATATTTTTAATTGAACTTTACTAGAGGAAATTTTAAAGGAACTTTCCATGTAGTATGCTTCAAGGTGGCTCTTCAGATTCTATGAGGTCAACCTATTTTTTTGGAATTAAATAAAGTTGTTATAGAAAAGTATTTTTTTAGAGAAGCATTAGTTTGGGAGTGCTAAGATAAAGTCATTTGTTCTTTGATGGAACTGCATGTGTCAAGAGTTTTCCATTCTTTGTAATCTATAATAATTTCTTCATAGTTTTTTAAGCTATCAATATAGATTGGTAGAGCTGATTTTAAGTATTTTAATTGAAAATTGATTCCTAATTTAGCAATCAGGCGACTCGTGAAGTTAATTTGAATGTTGTTGCAGGATGAAGTTTGATATCCCTATAGGCACAGACCCAAGTCAAGGTCCCTACATTTCATTTTTTTGGCACTCCTAAATGAGGATTCTTGAATTAGAATGATCTCTAATTTACTACTAAAATTATCCATGACATATTAAACTCATGTAAATGAGAAATGAGTTAAATATTTATGGTTGCAGGCAGAGAGTCATTGACCTACATAAGACCTAAACCTCCAATAGACATTCATAATATCCAAGATTAAAAGAACTAGTTTGATTCACTGCACAAGAATCAATCTTATACGAACCCTTCAATGAACCACTCTTGGAAGAAGATGAAATATGGCTTGCCCCTTATAAATTTTATGCATCTTTTATTTTTTCTAAAGCTACTTTGATTTTCACATAAGGTGTTTCAAATTTTTGACCATGAGGCCACCCATCCTAGTACTACTCTAGCTCAAGTGTGCTTAACTACAAAGTTTTTCCCAAGGTTATGCCCACTTAACTTGCAACCCCATTTGCAAAATCTTCAGCAATTGTTGTGCCTTATGAACCATTCATTATAGAGCCCCTTTAGCTCATCAATTGATAAGTAGGAGGTATTTTCCACAACGTGTAAAATTGTGATATTGCTATCATGATTCAACCGTGTAGTTTCAAGAGTCAAACTCATTGACCCATGATTCATGAGTAGCATTGGGCCTTCCTAGGAGGTCACCTATCCTAGTATTACTTCAACTCAAGCACACTTAACAACAAAGTTTTCCCCAAGGTTAAGTGACAAGGGTGCTAACCTGAGACAAAAAAATAACACACACAACTAGAGAATATTATTATTATTCTAAATATGAAAATCTTACATGCAGAGGATCTCAAATCCTCAAGCTCTACAATACAAAAACTATAGAAATTCCCCTTTTCGCAGTATGCGATCTTTTCCCCAAAAAGTTACCAAAAATAAGAAAAACCTGCCCATAAATAGCCCTTTTTAGTTTGGATCCAAAAAAAAAAATCAAATTATGAGTTTTGGCAGTTTAGCACCGAAAATTACAATTTGAAATTAAAAAATTGGCAATTTTCCAAAAATTGACCAACTTTCAGAAGCCATAATTTTTGACTTGGGATTTCATTTTTTGAACCATTTGAACCATTGGAAAGGTATCAAAGTGAAGAACATGCTAAAAACCTACTTTTCTAGTTTCAATGATTTTTGGCTCCGTGCAAGACTGTATAGTGCCTCAAACTAGACTCAAAATATTTTTCAAGGAAAAAAGTAGAAACTGAAACTTGAATAACTTTCAAATTGGGAATGATCTTGACCTAATTCTTTCACCAAAGTGACCATTTTTTTGTCCTAAAGCTTCCCATAAATTTTTGACTCCTCATGCCTTCAAATTCAAAATTGCTAAAAATAGAAATTGAGCAAAAAAAGTAGAAATGCAATTCTAAAAGTTTGGAACTCTTATTCAACGAAAAGGGTATCCATAAATGCAAAAAACATCTACAAAAAGCTAACAAAAGGAAACATAAAAAAATAATATTTAAATTGGGTGATGCAGGATTGCCCTTATACCATTGGATGCTCTTGCATCAGACACCTAGGGTAATTTGAGAAGTGACCCCGTCACGTCTTAGATGGCTGAGGAAAACCCAAATGGTCAACCTCTTCCTTAGACAACCAAGATGAATCTTCCACATGCCTTCCTCTTCACTTCACCAGATATTCCTCATACCACCTGTTTCTAGTACTCCTTCCCACATTACTATCCAAGATTTCTTCAATCTCCTGCTCTAAAGTAGGTGTTGGAATGCCACACTGTTCCATTGTTGGTACTTCCTCTGTGCCACCTTCATGATACTGTATCAAATCTAAAATTTTGAACATAGGGGAAATGTTGAATCCATCCGACAACTCTACCTCATATGCATTCCCTAAATCATGCCTTTTCAATATCTTATAGGGACCAAATTTATTCATCTTCAATTTGTTATAGGTTCTCACTAGAAACCTTTCTTTCCTCAAGTGGACCATCACTTTATCACCAATTTGAAACTCCTTATTTGTCCTCTTCTGATTTTCCTTAGTATTATACTACATATTAATCTTATTAATATGCTCTCTTACCTTCTCATGTACATTCTTGATGTGCTCTGCAAAGTCTTTGGCTTCGACACTTATCTTCTTCTCCTGGTCCATCTTTCTCAGTTCTGGAGCGGTCCTGGGACTACCTCCATATACAATCTGGAATGGTGATCTACCATTGCTTTTGTTGACAAAATTGTTGTAAGTGAATTCTGCCTGAGGTAAGATCAAGTCTCATCCCTTGAGTTTATCTCCTACGAAGCATCTCAGTAGGCTACCTAGACTTTTGTTCACAACTTCAGTCTGTCCATCAATATGTGGATGGTGTGTAGAACTGAACATCAACTTTATTTTCAACTTCTTCCACAAGGTCCTCCAAAAGTATCCAACAAATTTGGTGTCATGATTTGAGACTATAATCTTTGGTAGACCATGTAGCCTCACCACTTCTTTGAAAAACAAGTCAGCAATGTGGACTGCATCATGGGTCTTCTAGCATGGAATGAAATGCACCATCTTTGAAAATTTGTCAACTACCACAAACACTGAATCATTC
>VDFB02000017.1:550467905-550750302 GCA_007258455.2 Sequoia sempervirens
GATTAAAAAAAAAAATCCTTTATATAATTAAAAATTACTATAAAATCTAATTTACTTACATTATTCTTATTAAAAATAATGAATATTTTTAAATGCAACTAATTGTTAAAATTAAAAAATTAAAAAATTAAAAAAATCATTTTCAAAAATCTTGTGTAATAACTTCCAAAACATTCTAAGGATATTTTGATTTTAAAAAATAATAAATATAAACTATTATAAAAGTTGAGCATAAATATAGTTAAATTCTTAAATAAATTAAATTTTGAAAATTAAAACCCCTTTAAAGTAAATTAAAATTGTTAAAGCTAAAATTTTAGCTTTTATTTTAAAATTTGTAAAGTTAAAAAATCAATTGATAAATAATTTGCATAACTTATTATGATTTCATTCCTAAAAATAATTACTATTAACTTAATTTATATACTTTTTTTTTTTTTGACATTGTTATCAACTCAAGAAAAATTTAAATTTAAATTATCATATTATGTGTATATAATATGATAATATAAATTGTATATTTAAATGAAATATATTTATTTATTATTATATATTAAATTTGAATAGTATATAATATAAATTATATAATATATTTTAAAAATGTTATTATATGTTAGAAGTATGTATTTATATTCAATATGTTAAATATTTATTTCATATTTATTATTTAATTGTATATAAAATTTAAATTATATTTTTATTTATTATTATATATTATATAATATATATTATCAAATATAATCATAATATGTAATTAATATATAATATTTTTTAATATAATAACTGTCCTCTATATTATTATTAAAAAGGACAAAATCAAATTAAAAATATATACTTTCCTATGGGAAGTATTTATAAGTAAAGAAGCCCTGGGTTTCGATGGGAATAAATGCAAGTAAAATAAAGGTAGCCTAAATAAAAGAACGGCGTGGAAAATGACAATAAAACCGGGGTGAAAAAGGAAAAGTGGATGTGAAAAACGAAGGGGAAAACATGAACAGGCAGTGAAGATTATATTAATCATCTTGCAGCTTCCTAAAGTTCATATAGAATTACGTTGAACCAGCGTTAACATTACATCCACAAAAATAAAGGAATAAAAGTCGCAAAATAGTTAAAAACGGTTGATGTTGATCGACAGCTATGGATGTTTGAACCGTATTGCATCCTCTCTCGATCAACGTGCACCATGGATGGACAAAATCAACCTATTATTCTCAAATAGGACATGCCTTCGGCATAATAAAATATGTCAAATTATATTCAAAATGTATTAAATTTATAAATATATTAGCACCTTGTGAGGCATATTAACCTCCAACAAGGGCTATAATATAGGCATTATTTTGCACATTAAAGCCTTTGTAAATGGGCTTATGTCGGTGCCACATTTTCCTATATTTATGCAGCCACTATGTGGCGATGGAAAATATCCTTTGAACAGCATTTTAACTGTCACTTCAATGCTTCTAACGACCATTCAAGTCATGGCATGAAAAGCTCACAATTATATTCTTTTTGCTTATAAATCCATGAATGCTCAAACCTCAAAGAGTGGCGAGAGATGCTAATTTTAGCATGCTCATAATTGTGCTATAAAGCACCAAAGTTAAAATGAAAAAGGAATTTAAAGATATGCCAAGAAAAGCATAGCAAGTAGTTTTTATGAAAAGCATGGGTTGAGCCACTAAGTGGCAGACTTATCTTCTTAAAGCTTGCATGATTTTAATAACCCTAGAGTGGAATAAAGTGCTACCTTAAAATAAGGTGCCAACCATGGAAAATGGGATGAGAAGGGAACCTCTAAGCGAGGGAATGATTTAGGCGCATTATTTAGAAATGTTTCGTAAGCCACAATGTGGCAATTTCAAACCTTTATTAGAATGTCTTTTATAATGTTTGGTTGAGCCCATTTGTGGCATGGTGGTTGCTAGTTCAAAGGACCTACCTCCTTACTTCATATTCCACGTAGCACCTCAAGCTTTGGCTAAGTCTCACATTCTTATGTGCTAGATGTATTCTTTTTAAGGGTTGGTTACATAACTGTTTCTTGTTCTAATCCAAATCTACAACTGAAGCCTTCAGCATCATTATATACCTCTATTAGAAGATACACGAGGGTTGGAAAATCAAAGATCGTTTACTATTTTGAATAGGTGTTGTTCAAGAAGAACAGGAGAGTAGCTATTTAAGAAGGGAGCAATAAAGGAGAGTGTGGAGAAATTCAGCCTCATTCATAGTCTTTATCTGTGAGGTAAACAAGCATGAGCTAAAAGGGCAGATTTGTACCTTTCAATCAGATTTAGCAATGCATATTATGCAATTCTTGTTGGTTATACTTACTTTTTATGCAACAAGTATATGAGGATTAACAATTATGGCATAAATTTACTTTTTCATGTTTGGTTGCCATGTTGGATTTAAAGATAAAAATTCACAATGCTAATGTGTTGGATTCATTTTGATTGAGTAGGGAAAAGTGAAGTTACGTTTTGTTTTTAAATAAGAATAGGGATCTGCAAAAGATATCATTGAATAATTTCTCTTGTACTAGTATGATAATTAGAATAGACAAATATGAACCATAAAGAGAGTTGTTTCATGGTTGGTTGACTCTTATGAATAGATTTTATTTTTTTATCAGTCTTATGAATAGAATTTTGATGTAGACTTTCATGTCTATTTTGGTAAAAGAACTGTTCATATATTTTGTATGTAGTTGGCAACCATCGTTGGCATACTCTTACGAATAGTATTATGATATAGACATTGATGTCTTTTTTTGGAAAGGACTGTTCATTTGTTTTGGATGTACGTGACCTACTTGATATGTAAATAGTCAAAACTGTTCTATTTAAAATGTGTTGTACACGTCTATTTCTATTTATTTCAATAGTTCAATGTATGTTTTGAATTACATTCAACAAAAAAGTCAAATAACCATCAGATCCTTAAATGTGCATCTAAAATATCGAATTAGAGGAAAAAAACCTGACAAATAATATCCATCAAAAATTTGAAGAGCACAAAAATATACTGAGCAGAGGGGGGGTGAATCAGTATATTAACAAATTTTTACCCACTCAATTTTTATCAACTTTAAACTCTAACACAATATCAACTATGCAAGAATATAACAATATGAACAAGTTGACACCAATATTTTACGTGGAAACCCTTACGGGAGAAAACAACGGTACAAAACTATGTACTTTATAATAAAATAGGTTTACAATGGTAGTAGGCACCAACCTCTTAATCAGTTATGTAGGCACCAACCTACAAGGAGCACCAACTCCCCAACTTGATTTAGTAGGCACCAACCCACAAGTGAGCACTAACTCCTACATGCAAGGCACCAACCTTGACTTTCTTGATCGAATTTTCAAATGTAGAATGAGATCTTTCTAATAGATCTACTTCTATGCTTCAACGGTCCCTTCTATGTATGCATGCTCTCTTTTTAGGCTCACACAAGAGATACTTCTAATTTCCTACACAAACTCTACACGCATTAATAATGCAAATCTGAATTTGAATCCTCATATATATGTTGCTCAATCTTGCAACCCTTCATCTAAGCTACATGTCTTTTCAAATAGATTGTACAACTTCTAAAATTTTCCAACTTAGAAAGTGTTGATTTTTGTAGCCCAAAAAGTGGGATATGGATTTGCTTTAAAGCAACTCAAGATTAGATTTGCTTTAAATCAATTCGAGTTGGATTTTTAGCAACAGCAGATTTTTTTTATTCTTTAATAAAGTGTTTCCGAGTTTGTGAGGATAAGATAAATCCAAGAGTGATTTTATGTGTAAATAAAGCCAAAGAAAGCAAGGAAAGATTATTTCCTTGCACGCTAAGTAAAGCAGCTAGACTCTATAAAAGTAAGATTGTTGTAGCAAACTCATATTGTATTTTCGAAGAAAAGTTTGTTGTTAGGGTCAATAGAAGATCCAACATTTGCAGGTTTTTTCCCGCATTGGGGTTTCCTGGGTATATCTGTGTTATTGTCTTTTGTGTTTGGCTTCATGTTATTTTTTTGCTTCCGCTATTATTAGTTGTTAATTAGCCCAGTTGTATTAATTGTTATAAATCAGATTTCCTTCTGTGAATTTATTGTGCAATTAATCTGTTGCTGGGTTATAGAAATTAACATGGTATCGAGCTCTAAACTCAATAATGGCCAAGATTTGTAAATACGATTTCAAGAAAAAAAAAAAAAAAAAAGTCATCATATTTCGCCTCTAGTTCTTTTTGTATATGGCAACTAGCTGCCTCGGGACACGAGGACAGGCTCGAGGGTGTGTCAAACTTCTTGCAGTGGAAGGTTCGGATTACATCTATTCTCAAGGAGAACAGGCTATGGATCTATGCTAGCACAGAAGTGACTCCACCAACAAATGATCCTGTTGCCTTAGATTCGCATGAAGTCAAAGAGGCCAAAGCTCAAAGGATTATCCTGGATGGAGTAAGAGATCATTTAATTCCTCATTTATCGGGGAAAGATTAACCGGCCATGAGATGCCTGATACACCTACAAACTTTATCAGAGTGGACTATCAAAGTCAAGGATGATGCTCAAGGACAAATTGCATAATACAAAATGTCCAGCAAGAGTGTGGACCTCCTACTCATCCAAGTCGATGAGGTTGTGATGAGTCAGTCAGCTTGGAGAGATGATTAAAGAAGATGAGTTGGTGTGTATAGCCTTGAATGGTTTTTCAAAGCACTGGGAAGTGTTTTTCAAGTGTGTTGTTTATAGAGATCGGCTACCTAATTGGGCAAGACTTTGGATGATTTTGTTCAAGAGGAGATCCGTGAAGGTGCTCATCGAGGAGATCAGACGCAGAAGGGTCAAGATGAAGAAAATCTTGCTCTTGCAAGCAAGGGTAAGAAGAAGTCAAATAAAGAGCAATCGGAAGGTTCTTCCAAGAGTGGGAAGAAGAAAGATCTGAGCAAGATTAAATGTTTTTGCTGCCATCAAATGGGTCACTATGCCAGTCAATGTCTGAATAAGAAAAATAAGGACAAGCAGAAGAAGCAATTTGCTACTACAGCAGAGGTGGACGAGTTTGCATCATGATTTGAGAATGAGTTTTCACTCATTGCCTATCTCTCAAGTTCAATTGCCAATAGGGTGTGGTATATTGATAGTGGGGCTTCTCGCCACATGACGGGAGTCAAAGAATGTTTTACCAAGTTGGAGGAGAAGAAGCTGGATTTCTATATTGAGCTCGAAGACAATGCCAAGTACCATGCAACTGGTATTGGCACCGTCAAGTTTCAGAGGGAGTCTAGAAAACCTTTGTTGGTGGAGGATGTGTTGTATGTCCCTGGCATGACAAAGAATTTAATCTCAGTTTCTGCCGTGGAAGACAAGGGTTACATTGTGACCTTTGAGAGGGGAAAAGTCTATATTCGTCCCAAAGATTCCAAGATTGCAAAAGTGATTGGTGTCAGGCATGGCAGCTTGTTTCGGTTACAGTTTGAGCCAGTACATGCGTTGGTTAGTAGCTGTAAAAGGATAGGAGAATTGTGGCACAGGAGGATGGCTCACCTTCACTATGGAGCACTTAATATTCTTAAGGAAATAGTGACAAGGCTACCTGAGATGAAGACAGAAAAACATGAGGTGTGCAAGGGTTGTGCTCTTGGGAAATATGCCAAGACCAGTTTTCCAAGTAGCGACACTAGATCCAAAGGGATTTTGGATCTTGTACACTCAGATGTGTGTGGACCTATGTCAACAACATCCTTGAATGGATATGAGTATTATGTTACCATCATTGATGATTTCTCCAAGAAGACATGGATATATTTCATGAAGAATAAATATGAGGTCTTCAGTAGGTTCAAAGAGTTTAAGGCTCTCATGGAGAACCAAACTGGGAAGAAGATCAAGATACTGAGGTCTGATAATGGAGGCGAGTATACCTCGAATGCCTTCAAAGATTTTTGTGCTCAGGAAGGTATCAAGAAAGAGTTGACAGTTCCGTACAACCCTCAGCAGAATGGGGTTGCTGAATGAAAGAATAGAGCTATCGTTGGAGCAGCCAAGGCCATGCTTCATGATCAGGATCTGCCTTGGTTCTTATGGGCAGAAGCTTGTAACACAACTGTGTATTTGCAGAATAGGAGCCCTCACAAAGTGTTGGGAAAATTGACTCCAGAAGAGGCGTTCACTAGTAAGAAACTAGATTTGGGGAATATTCGCATCTTTGGATGCCTTGTGTATTGTCACATTCCTGTTGAGAAGAGAACCAAGTTGGAACCTACTGCAGAGAAGGGTATACTTGTTGAATACAGTGAAACTTCTAAGGCTTATCAGGTTTATATTCCTGCTCTCAGGAAAATAGTGGTTCGCAGAGATGTGAAGTTTGAGGAAGAGAGGGCTCTTCAAAAGTCAAGTAACTTGATGAATGAGGAGGAACAAACATCCACAATTGAGGTAGCACAAATTCCTCAAACTTCAGTCACACAAGTTGGAGAGCAGAACAAGCAGGATGATCAGATAGAGGAACAAATAATTCCTCAACCTCAGATTCCTATTAGTGAGAAGAGGAGAAACAGGGCAGCTGAGCAAACATTGAGAGAGGCTCAAGAATATGTAGGTGATCCTCAAGATTCAGTCAGACAAAGAAGGGCTCCCAGACGTTATTCTGAGTATTTGGCACTTATGAGTGAATTAATTGAAGTAGAGCCTTCCAACTTTCAGGAGGCATCCAAGCATCAAGTGTGGAGAGATGCCATGGTGGAAGAGTATTCTTCCATCATGAAAAACAGTGTGTGGGAGGTAGTACCAAGACCAGAAGATAAGTCTGTGGTGGGCTCGAGATGGCTGTATAAGATTAAGCATGCTGCAGATGTAGTGTGGAGAAGTTCAAAGCTCGGTTTGTGGCTAAAGGGTTTTCTCAGAAGGAGGGAGTCGACTATGATGAGACTTTTGCTCCAGTAGCCAGGTACTCATCCATAAGAGCTATCATTTCTATAGCAGCACAGATGGGTTGGAGGATTCATCAGATGGATGTAAAGACGGCCTTCCTCAATGGGGAGATTGAGGAAGAGATTTACATAGAGCAACCAGAAGGGTTTGAAGCACATGAGAGGGATTCTCATGTATGCAGGTTGAAAAGAGCACTGTATGGACTCAAGCAGACTCCTAGGGCGTGGTATTCACGTATTGATAGTTACTTGCAGAGTGTGGGCTTCATTAAGAGTGAGGCAGATTCAAACCTGTACTATGTTCAGGTGAAAGGTGAACTTCTCATATTGTTGTTATATGTTGATGACCTATTTCTCACAGGGTCAGAGGAGCTCATAGCACATTGCAAGAAGGATCTTACAGGAGAGTTTGAGATGAAGGACTTGGGGTTGATGCATTACTTTCTGGGATTGGAGTTGTGGCAGAAAGAGGGAGAGATCTTCCTTGGACAAGGGAAGTACTTAATTGATATCTTGAAGCAATTCAGGATGGAAAACTGTAAGCCTATGTCAACGCCACTTGTGACCAATTGGAAGAAGATTGATGCTTCTAGATCAGAGGCAGTGGACCCAACTTTATACAGACAGTTGATAGGCTCTCTTATGTATCTGGTCAACACCAGGCCAGACATTTGTTTTGCAGTGAACTCACTCAATCAGTTTATGGTGGAACCTAAACGTGTGCACTGGATAGCTGCAAAGCATGTTTTGAGATATCTCCAAGGCACAGTTGACTATGGGCTGAAGTATGTTTAGCAGGATGGAGTGAAGCTCAAGGGGTTTACTGATGCAGATTGGGCAGGCAAAGATACTGATCGACAGAGCACTTCGGTGCAGCCATTTGGGAACGTAGGAGCAAATTTCTTTGGTACGCCAGAAACGTAAGTCGGGCTTGCATTGAGTTCCGCAGAGGCCGAAAGTATATGGCAACAAGAGCGCTACATGAGGCTATCCGCTCGTAAACTTCTAGCCAGGCTCTTTAATCAGGAGTTGGATCCTACATCATTTATTGTGATAATCAGAGTTGCATCAAACTCTCTGAGAATCCAGTGTTTCATGACAAGTCAAAGCACATTGAGATCAAGTACCACTTCATCAGAGATTGTGTGGAGAAGGGGATAGTGAAGCTCATTTACATTCCTACAGACGAACAGATAGCAGATATCCTTACGAAGGCCTTGATGAAGAGCAAGTTTGAATTCTTCAGGGACAAGTTGGGTGTGGTGCAGAACACTTTCCTCACTAAGAGGGAGTGTTGATTTTTGTAGCTCGAAAAGTGGGATATGGATTTGCTTTAAAGCAACTCAAGATTAGATTTGCTTTAAAACAATTCAAGTTGGATTTTCAGCAACAGTAGTTTTTATTCTTTAAATAGAATGTTTCTGAGTTTGTGAGGATAAGATAAATCCTAGAGTGATTTTATGTGTAAATAAAGCCAAAGAAAGCAAGGAAAGATTATTTCCTTGCACGCTAAGTAAAGCAGCTAGGCTCTATAAATGCAAGATTGCTGTAGCAAACTTATATTGTATTTTTGAAAGAAAAGTTCTCTATTAGGCTTAATAGAAGATCCAACATTTGCAGGTTTTTCCCCACATTGGGGTTTCCTAGGTATATCTGTGTTATTGTCTTTTTGTGTTTGGCTTTATGTTATTTTTGCTTCCGCTATTATTAGTTGTTAATTAACCCAGTTGTATTAATTGTTATAAATCAGATTTCTTTTCTGTGAATTTATTGTGCAATTAATCATACCGGGTTATAGAAATTAACAAAGAGCAGCAAGTAAAGAGATAAAAGCAGCGATTAACATGACCCCTCAAGGCAAGCAATTTATTAGTTAATAAGAGTTAGTCTTAAACAAACTGGCTCGTGGCTTTTTATAAGGATTTCTCTTTTCAAAGAGATCTGTCTTCTTATTTGAACATGAAGACATAAAAGGAGAAAGAATCATAAAAAGTGCAGTGGTGTGTAAGTGGGAAGAAGAGGTTAGATCACCCAAACATGAGCAGGTGAAAAGAAGGAAGACATATCATACATAAACCAGCAGATCTGCAAATTAGAGGATAAGAAGAAGGTCATTGAAAGGAGTATCGAATGAAGATCTTCTGTGTATAGAGAGGAGTTGTATGAAAATGAATGTCATCTAAAGTGTGCCGAGAGAGTGTGTGGAAGAAAGTATTGAATGAAGATCTTCTGAGAATAGAGAGGAGGAAGAGCAGCACCATGAAGTACAGATTAGATTTATTCTAAGTAATATAGGTGTGTGGAGATTAGATTATATATCATATAAACACCAACACAAATGTATGAAGAAAATATAGAAGGCAGATTTGTATGAAGGAAATATTGAAGTGAGATGTATGAAGAATAAATATTAAGGAGTTTTATTCAAGCATGTGTGGAATAAAAAGATATATCATATATACACCAGCAAACTTATAGTAGCAGATCTAAAGTAGAATTGAGGAGATTTATGAAGCATATGTGAAGAGATTTGTGGAAGGTATTTAAGCAGATTTTTGTGAAGGAAATATAGAAGTGTGTGCAAGAAAGAAATATATTATTAGAACACGAATAAATTTTGTGAAGAAGCTTTATATGAATATCATTCATTGAAGGAGCAAATTCAAGAAAACAAAATACTTTAGAGGTCGGTGCCTCATATCAAGAGATTGGTGTCTTGTACTAAGTTGGTGCTATTGCATATTTGGTGAAGATCAGAATTGTCCATCACCCGTTGAAGAAGCAACATAGAAGGTGGAAAATTATTCTTTTAGTTATCATCTTTGCTGAGTTGATGCTTGGCAAGTGGGGGTTGGTGCCTCTGGTAGGTTGGTGCTTACAAACATTAGGGGTTGGTGCTCTTTGTAGGTTGGTGCCTACTAAATCAGATTAAGGGGTTGGTGCTCCTTGTAGGTTGGTGCCTACTAAACCACAAAATTGATGATTCAAGTAGGTTGGTTCCTACAATCTTTGTAATTTCATATAAAAACATAAAGTACAATTGTTGGTGTCAACTTGATCATATTGTGTTTTATTGCATAGTTGATATTGTGTTGAAGTTTAAAAGTTGAGAGGGTAAAAGTTTGTTGATATACTGATTCACCCCACCTTCTCAATATATCTTTGTCCTCTTCAGTACTATGAAAAAACAAAGATTAATAAAATAGAGATTCTGTCCTTGTTTCTGATTTTAATTTTTGTTGCTTGCAATCAATTTATCAACATCCAAATTAGTAATTTTTGTTGTAACAATTGTTAAAAAATCAAGTCATCTAATGACTATTTGATTAACAAATGAATGTAATTTATGTGTGAACGCTGAAGTATTCATAGACCCTCCATCAAAACATGCCCATGAAATCGATCCATTCATACAAATTAGTTTTATGTTGTTGTGGTCATGGCTTGAAATCTCTTCCATATATGTCTTGGTGGCATTCATCTATTACCTTGTTAGATAGTTCTTGATTAAGACACTTGAGTAGTAGTTCATATGGATCTCCATTTTCATCTTTCAATTTTATCATTTAAATTAGCTAATTTTTTCCACCTATAATAATTAAACAATTAATTTATCATTTTTTTTAACATTAATTAAAATAATATCAATTACTTCTTTTGTCTACTATAACTATCTTTTTTCTAAATTATTTAATTAGCTAACACTTCTTTTATAATTAAATAAATTTAATAAATTACCTCTTTCCCTCCAAAATGTATAGAATTAATATTTTATTTATACTTTTGAATTAAATATAATTTGTTTAATTCTTTCAAATATTCCACCTCATTAATCCAATCCATTCACTAGTTTCAACTACTACCATTTCTCAATTTCTCTCATCCATTAATATTTTTAATTAATCTCCACCGTTGATCAAATATCAACTAAAACATATAAATAAAACTTTTCATCATATATAAATATAGTCAAATGTATACAAAACTCATGGAATATGAAATCCATGACATCAAATGTTCCATACAAATATGAAATATCAATACAATAGCTACAAGTCTGGCATAGTGGAGCCAACATCCTTCCTACGAAGCCGTCTAAGGGTCCTAGATGATGTAGCAACTGCAGCCATAGTCTCTGCCTATGTCTCCATGCCACTCTCACCAATACCAACTATGTTTGTTCGTACTCTAGCCTCCTCCTCAGCCATGGATACAACCTCGATGTCTCTGTCTGCCTAGTCCACCCAATCAAGGTCCTCAGACATCACTAAAGACTACATCTATAGCCTCAATGATCCACTCAGGCTGTGGATCAACCTCCTCCAGCCTGAACGGGGTGGAGTCATGTTCAAAAATATGCCAATGTCTAAGGCGACGGTTGTAATGAACATATACTAAATCATGCATCCTCTCCACTGGCAGTCTATTGCACTTCTTGGAGTGTATGTGCTCAAACATACTACAATTGTGTTCATAATCAGATGAACTACATGGCTGGCTCAATATATGAATGGCAACATTTTGAAGGTTCGGTGTATCAGAACCAAACATATGCCACCATCTATCTGAGATGAGAAAAAGAAACAAAATCAATCTCATTTGTGCCCTTTGTGGGGGTTGAGGGGCAGTGCCCTTTGTGGGGGTCTAGGGGCAGTGGTCAGTGTGGAGTCGAGGGGCAACACCCCTCACGGGGGTCTCGGGGCAGCGCCCTTAGCGGGGTCAAGGGGCAACACCCCTTGCAGGGGTGTGTGTAATGTCCCATATTTGAATAAAGCCTGGCCGACCTAAATCTAAAATAGTGTTTATCAACACTAATTAAATAAAAAAATAAAATATAGATCTCTGGCCGACATTTCCTATTGGCACCTAGTTGAGTTTAAATTTGAATTCTTTTTATTTTTTGATTGAGGCCAACTACACTTGTAGTGGCATGTTTGCTTAGCATTTAAGGTGGACCAGTTTAGTCATTCAGGCATCACGGAATTTGGATTGAGTCCTTGCCAAACATCGGCGAGAGTAGTTGCTCACAAGTAGCATCCAAGTAATGCATGTAGTATTAGCCTGGGAAATTCATGTTAAAGCTCTCATTCTACAGATCCAATCCTCACTCCAAAATTGTTGCCAATGCAAGTTATCGAATGAATAAGATAGCGATGGTGTGAGAAAGTCAACGACATCCAAGTCAGACCTTAGACACAACATTCAGGGAAGAAGTGTAAGGAAAGGAGCAACCATGCGCTCTGGCCAAAGTGGCTCTGGCCGCACCAGGCGGTATCTACCACACCATTGTTCTCACCCAGCACGCGTAGAGTATTCCTGTACGGGATCATTCACTGGTTGACCATATTTAACAAGGTAATCACCAGGCGACTGGTGAAGACAAAAGAGCACTCGATGTCACTAAGCGACATCAGGAAACATACTACTTGAGCATTGAAGACTGTGCAAATTCCTTATCAAGCCGAGGCATCATAGATGCGGGACTCAGACTTGTGGAGAAACAAGAGTTGAATCATAGTCGGGTGTATGAGTGACGCCACCTTGGGCGGAGCTTTGATATTGTCTCCTTCAGTTTGTCGGATTCTTACATCTGGCGTATGTAGTGCCTTTACATAAATTCGCATTTTTTTCTGAAAGATTGGAGCTATATTAATAAGAAAAATTGATTTCACATTTGTGATTGGTGTTTCGATCGCAGTCATCAATATTATTATTGCAAATTGCTTTGAGTCTCAGGAGTTTCAATTTCAGATAAATTCTTTAATCTGTAAGAAGATAGGATTGTTGTGTCAGAGATTTTATAGTGGTATCAGAGCAATGATCCTGCCAGCTTGGGGGATGTTTCTCTATGCAACTAAGTCAGAGGGATTTGAGGGCTATTGAAAGAGAAAAAATGAAGCTGTAAGCAATTAATCAGAATGCCAGTCAGGGAATTGGAGGTAGTGGTAAGATGGAGGACCAAATCAAGGAATTCAAGGCCTTCATGGAGAAACATGATCAGACAAATCAAGCAGTGATGCAAATGCTGCAAAATCTAACTGTAAGTAACAACAAATTAGGGTCCAACACGGCTGAAGAAGGGAATCGTGAACACTCAAAAGGAGGAGAGCACAACAGGACATCGAAGGAGTTATCTCACCAATTTTCTCAACCCTCATTTTTTCCTAGTGTTGAAGCAACACATGAGGAAGAAGAACCTCTCAGCTTCAGCACCATTGTCTAGGACTACATGAAGCTAGATGTGGATGCCTAGGCTACCATTGCTCTTGGACAATCCATCACAGCTAGGAGAGAGTTTGGAAGCGATGGCAGACTATGTCCACAGCGAATGAACAAGAATTTGCAGAACAAGGTCAGCAAGCTTTAACTTCCAACTTTTTATGGCTCAGGTAAAATGATGGCACACTCATGGATCCAAAAATTGAACACACACTTTTCTCTCGGCCCCATGACGGAAGGAGAACCTATCAAATTTTCCATATTGCACTTGGAGGGCTTGGCTCATGAATGGTGGCACCATGGTATTGTGACCCAAGGATTCAGGCTTGTGAAGACATATGTTGATTTAACACAAAAGATGATGGAAAGATTTGATAGGAAAGATTTGGAGGCATTCTTTTAGGAATTAACAAGATTGAAACAAATGGGCACCATGGATGATTATGTCTCAAAATTTTAGAGGCTTGTTGTGATGGTACCAGAAGTCTAAAACAAAAGACTCACATTCTTTTTCATTGAAGGCTTATCTGAATCCGTTCGAGGCTTGGTGAGAGCTTATGAGCCAACAACGTTAGAGGAGGCTAACCAAAGGGCTTTAAGCCTTGAAGATTCTACTAAGAAGACTAAACCCATGTTTAGAAACACACTCGTGGGGCAGCCTAGAAAGCCTTTCCCTAAGGCAAATCCTCCACCTAAGAGTTTACCTCCAGGTTCGAATGACATGTCAAGAAATGAACTTCATTGGAAGGGTTTGTGCTACCATTGCAAAGAAAAATGGAATGCATATCACAGATGTCGAGGGAGAGGCCAAGTTTACTGTACATTGAGGTAGTCTCTGATGATGAAGCAGAAACCAAAGGAGGGGGCAATGAGGAAGACACTAATGGGGAAGATCAAGAGGTCATTATGGAAGGTGGCCCTACGGAAGGTATTCTTGTTGCTCTTTTAGGGACACCACGATACAATTCCCTCCATGTTTGATGGATTCTTCGATGACAAAGAGTGACAGTGTTGATAGATAGTGGAGCTACTCATAATTTCATTAACATGAAGACAATTGCCAAGTTGCGCTTGGGAGCAAAAGACTTCGAAGGGTCTGACGTGGTAGCTACTAGAGGAAACATCTTTTCTTGCACTAGATGGATTCAAAAAATGGAGCTGATTTTAGGAGGACACAAGATGAGGGATGATTTCTATGTTGTTGACATCGCTGATGCAAACATAGTTTTAGGAGTTCAGTGGCTTCATTCTTTGGGGGAGTACACCACCAACTACCAAACCATGGAGCTGCAATTTAAACATGATGGTAAAGAGGTTGTTCTCAAGGGCCCCTCCCAAAATGGTCCTATGGTGGTTTCAACAAAAAGGATGGAATGATCTTTTCATAGAGGTGAAGTTGCATGGGCAACAGAGTGCTTGGTCACAGACACTAGTTCACCAAACGATGAAAGAGCCTTTCCCATTGAAATTTAGGCTATTCAGAACAAAAAATGCAAGGTGTTTTGTGAGATTCCATTGGGGTTGCCATCGGATAGGGGGTTTCAACATGTGATAGAGCTTGAAGAAGGAGCCAACCCGGTTATCACTACTCCATATCGTCATTCGAGGGTGTACAAGGAAGAGATCGAGAAGGCCATCAAGGCGCTGTTGGATATGGGACACATACGGCCAAGCTCGAGTCCTTTCGCCTCATCAGTAGTGTTGGTCAACAGGAAGGATGGGACACTCAATATGTGCATCGATTATAGAGCTCTTAATAAGAAGACAATCAAGAACCACTACCCTATTCTCAGGATCGATGAATTGATAGATGAGCTACATGGAGTTGTGTACTTTTCCAAGATTGATCTACATTCGGGACATCATCAGATTAGATTCGGGAATAAGGACATATAAGTTAGCTTTTAGGTGTCATTATGGGCATTATGAGTTTCTGGTGATGCCATTTGGGTTAACCAATGGCCCTGTGACATTTTAGTCTTGTATGAATTAGGTATTCATGCTTCAATTGAGGAAATTTGTGTTGGTTTTCTTTGGTGACATCTTGATCTACAGTAAGACATGGGAGGATCATGTGAGGCATATAGAGGAGGTGCTTGACATTCTTCAAAGGAATTCATTTTATGCTAAGATGTCAAAATGTGAGTTTGGGATGACCAGGAGATTTTGTACTTGGGCCATAAGATCAACACTCAAGGGGTTAGCGTTGATGAGGAGAAGATCAAGGCTATTTAGGATTGGGCTAGACCTAGAAACTTAACACAGTTGAGGGGATTTGTGGGTCTTTGTAGCTACTACAAAAGATTCGTGAAGGGATTCTCCCAACTTGCATCACCATTGACAAATCCAACTAAGAAAAGAGCTTTCACTTGGAGTCCCACAGCACAACATACATTTGATAAACTCAAAGAGGTAATGAGTTTGTGTCCTGTTTTGGCTATTCTAGATTTCTCATCTCCTTTTGTACTTGAATTTGACACTTCAGGAGAAGGTATTGGAGCAGTATTGATGCAAAATAAGCATCCCATAGCATACAAGAGAAGGAAACTCACAAATTTAGAGAAGGCTTTCTCCATCTATGACAAGGAGATGTTGGCTATCATGCATGCCCTTGCAAAGTTTAGGCATTACTTGGCTTGTGGGAAATTCGTGGTGAAAACAAACCATAACAGCTTGAAGTACTTCCTCAATTAGCATGATTTGAATGATAGACAACAGAAATGGGTAAGCAAACTTCAAGTGTATGATTTTGATATTGTGTATGTGAAGGGAAAGAACAATGTAGTAGCGGACACACTTTCTAGGAAGCCTTATCTTTGTGCCATGACTGATATATCTGTTGATTGGAAGGTAGGCATTATAGCTGAGTATGCTAGAGATTCATTTGCTAATGATATTTTGGAAGGAAAAGTGATGGATGACAAGTACAAGGTGGTTGAAGATCTCATCCTTTACAAGAATCAGGTGTAACTTGTATCTCACTCCAAGATTAAGAATAGGATCGTAAGAGCTTGCCATGACACTCCTCTTGCTAGCCATCTCAGATTTTACAAGACATACAAGCAAGGGAATGTTTCTCATGGAAAGGGTTGAAGAATGATATCTTGTAGCATGTGAGAGAATGTGTGGTGTTCCAACAAAATAAAATAGAAAATGTGTTACTAGCATTTTGATGCTCTTCTCTTTATTTGTTTTGCAGGATGAATGCTGGGACCAAAGCATGATGACTTGAGGTGATGGAGCAAGTACTCCAGGACAATATTACAACCTTGGAAGGGGGAAAGTTACACGTTTGAAACTCCTCCATGATGTCTCATTTGCGCCCAAACCATAAAGGGAGATGTTGGAAGAAACGATCCTAAGTGTTGAAATTTCTCCACAAAGATATAATATGCACCCAACTCAGGGAGGTAGGTGGCAAGGAAGAAATGGTCAAGTCCAAGACAAGAAAATCCTTCAAGATCAGGATGAAGGCCCAAGCATTAAAGATCATCCTCAAGCACTAAAATGTTCTCAAGGAGCTAAGGAGGGGGAATGAACAAAAACTTTAGTGTTAAAGAGTGACAACATAATGGATTGATTAACAAAGTAGATGAATTCTTCTCAAGTGTCAAGTCCTTCTCCGACAATGATCCAAAAAATGTTCTCCAGCATACTTCGCACAACCCAAGATGTAGTGGTAGCAAGGAGGAAAATCATCATCAAATAGGAGAAAGAAGTTACAGTCTTGGAGTTCTAGATTGAGAATGTGCCTGCCATGTCAGTTCAAGAAGTAGAAGCTACGTTAGCCAGATTCGTCAAATTTACAGTCAAAGAGAAGAACAATGGGAACATGTTTCTAGATGAGAATCTTCTAGAAGATAGTAGGCATTAAATGTTCATAGTGGTCAAAGGGAGAGAGTGGGCATTTTGTGCCCATTTATTACCCCACTCCTCCACTTGCTAGCAATTTTTAGGGCAAAATCTTGACTAGGGCTTATGTGGCTCAATCTGAGCCATTCATTGTAATTCAATCTGAGCCATCATTAGAATTGGCTGACTATAAAAGGGGCATCCCCCCTCATTTGTACATGATTAGAAGATAGGAACACAAGAGATAGAGGATAGAGAGATAGCATAACATAGATTGATAGATTGATAGCATAACACAGATTGAAGAGGAAGGGAAAATTTCAAATTGAATGCTTTGTAAGAAGTTGTTGTGAAAACTCCTATAATAAAAAAAGTTATCATTGCTTGTGGTTTCATCTTTTGTTGTGGGTAGCTAGCGAGACTTCTTCGTCCTTCCAATTTGCTTAGGATCTTAAAGTAAAGCTTAAATAGAGTAAAGTAGATTTTAATTCATGCACGTAGATAGTTGTGGAATGTGGTGATTGAATTAAGCAAGCTTTGTTAATCCATACGACTAGTGGGCTCATTGATGGTGAGTTTGCCTTGCATGGTCAACTAGAACAGTTTGGACTTAACTTCGATTTTGATTTATATGTTGGTACATATGCGTAGTTGTGATGGTATCTTCATGTTAAGTTGTGATCTGAATACCTCTAGTTACTCCTCTGAAGATTGCACCGATTATGTGGAAGCTATCCAAGGTAAGGCAAAGCGGAGCTTGGTTGAAGTTTGCAAGAGTTGATCTCCACGTCCCGCACCTAGAGTAGATGATAGCAATTTTTAAATCCCTACGACCATTCAAATTTAGAACTTTCCGATTAGTTTAGGAAACTTGAGCTTCACTGATAAATCTTCTGAATCTTGAAGATCCCCTTTCTCTTCGAGTGAACAATTATGTAAGTCCCCTTGAAATACCAAAAATCACATAAAGCCAACTGAGTCTACATCCACTGCATAAAGGAACCTTGGAGTTGAATGCATGATCTTTCGCAATCTTAGCATGCAAGAGATTTTGATCAAGAGAGGATAGAGTGACCAATGGAAACTTTTTTCTGTGTTGGTGTGGACATAAAACACCCGTCAACAAGACATAGGCAGAGAGTATGGCTGCAACCACTACATCATCCAGGACCCTTAGACGCCTTCGTAGGAAGGATGATGGCTCCACTATGCCATATACTTGTAGCTATTGTTCTGATATTTCATATTTGTATGTAACATTTGATGTCATGGATTTCATATTCCATGAGTTTTGTATACTTTTGACTATATTTATATATGATGAAGGGTTTTAATTATATGCTTTAGTTGATATTTGATCAATGGTGGAGATTAATCAAAACAATTAATGGATGAGATAAATTAAGAAATGGTAGTAGCTAAAACTAGTAAATGGATTGGATCAATGAGGTGCAATAGTTGAAATAATTAAACAAATTTATTTAATACAAAAGTATTATTAAAATATTAATTCTATATAATTTGCAGGGAAAGAGGTAATTTGTTAAATTTACTTAATTATAGAAGAAGTGTTAGCTAATTAAATAATTTAGAAAAAAAATAGTTATAGTAGACAAAAGAAGTAATTGAAATTATTTTAATTAATGTTAAAAAAATGATAAATTAATTGTTTAATTATTATAGGCGAAAAAAATTAGCTAAATTAAATGATAAAATTGAAAGATGAAAATGGAGATCCATGTGAACTACTACTCTAGTGTCTCAATCAAGAACTATCTAACAAGGTAATAGATGATTGCCACCAAGACATTTATGGAAGACATTTCAAGCCATGACCACAACAATGTAAAAGTAAATTGTATGAATAGATCGATTTTGTGGGCATGTTTTGATGGAGGTTCTACGAATGCTTCAATGTTCACAATTCTACGAATGCTTCAATGTTCACAAAAAAATTACATTCATTTCTTAGTCAAAAAGTCATTAGATGACTTGATTTGTTAAAAATTGTTACAACAAAAATTACTAATTTGGATGTTAATAAATCGATTGTAGACAATTGAAAAATAACAACAGAAATTAAAATCATAAACAAGCACAAAATCACTATTTTATTAATCTTTGTTTTTTCACAATAAATAATACAACAATAGTTGAATAATGATAATCATCCTCCATGCATCCAAAACAATACAACGTTCTCCAATAGTCGTTCAAGGAAAAGAGTCCTCAATAAGGAAGACAAAAAGGCACGATAAAAAATGGTCAAGAATAAAGAAACCGTTGGGCTTCATATTCCCAACATTGGAAACTAACAAAAATCTACACCAAAATACATTAAAAAAACCAAAAACAAAGAAACCAATTAACAAACTCAACTACCGAGTGAGAGATTACATGTTGTAACATGTTTGGCAAAAATAAATAAAAAGTTGTGAGATGAAATAATAAGAGTGTGCAGGTGATTTCGTTTTTCTATTAGGTGCTACTGGCTCTTTAAAAAGGGGAATATTCAGAAAGAAGAAAGGAAACAAGTAACTTCCAGAATATATCACCATAATTTGGTGTAGGTATGGATTTGTTTTGAATTATCTAAGTTTGTTTCACTAGTTGTCGCGTCACTTTTGCTTTTGTAGGTAAACATTTCCAAAATTCTTTTAATTGTTAATAACCTTCGAATTATTTATGTTGCATTTTGAATGTATGGTTTTATGTTTCATGATTGTGGAGCTTGTTTTGAATCTACGTAGAATTTTAGGCGTCTAGATTTTAAATCTTGATTAAGTAAAGAATGGATTGTGTTTATATTTTATACTTCTGATAATCCGCTATTGTGACTGCATATATTATGCTAGAATCCATAAATTTATCTGTATGTGATCATTGCGCCTTAAGAAGAGCTACAAATTGCTAGAGAAATTGAAGACATAAGAAGAGTGTACCCAGAGCGTTGTCCTGGGACCACGCAAGGGGCGCTTCCCCTCAACCCTGTTGGCGGCATTTCCCCTTGACCTCACTGGGCATGCTACCCCTACAGCCCCACAAGGGGCACTACTCCATCACCCCACTAGGGTCACCGCCTCCAGACCCCTACAAGGGGCGCTGCCCCTTGACCTCATCGGTGGCATTGCCCCCAAACCCTCGCAATGAGCGTTGACCCTTGAATCCACTGGGGGCACTGCCCCCAAACACCCGCGAGGGGTGTTTCCCCTTGACTGCACTGGGGCCACAACCACTACACCCCCACAAAGGGAACTGCCCCTCAACCCCCACAAATGACACAAATGAGATTGATTTTGTTGTTTTTTCTCATCTCAAATAGATGGTGGCATATGTTTGGATCTGATACATCGAACCTTTAAAATGTTGCCATTCATATATTGAGCCAGCCATGTAGTTCATCTAGTTGTGAGTGCAGTTGGAGTATGTTTGAGCACATACACTCCAAGAAGTGCAATAGACTGTCAATGGAGAGGATGAATGATTTAGTATATGTTCATTACAACTTTCAACTCAGACACACGAAAATTTTTGACCATGACTCCACCTCGATCAGGCTAGAGGAGGTTGATCTACAGTATGAGTGGATCTCTAAGGCTACATATGTAGTCTTTAGTAATGAAGACCTTGATTGGGTGGACTAGGCAGACAAAGAGGTTGATGTTGTAGCCATGGCTAAAGAGGAGGCTAGAGCACGAGAAAACACAACTGGTGTTGGTGAGAGTGGCATGGAGACACAGGCAGAGACTATGATTGTAGTTGCTACATCATCCAGGACCCTTAGACACCTTCGTAGGAAGGATGTTGGCTCCACTATACCATAGACTTGTAGCTATTGTTTTGATATATAGTGTTCCATAGGCATTGGGGACACAGGGACATGCGAGACGCGTTTTGGGGATGGGGGGACAAAGGGCCTGAGTTTGGGGACTGGGGTTGGCATGGTGGTGGTGCTGATATAGTTATACATAGACTTCTAGTACTTGAAAAACTTGTTTTGAAAAGATGTATAACAATATAAGAATTACATTTCAAATGAAACTATAGGAAATTAGTAAAATTATAACATATAGCAAAATTTTAAATACTAAATCTAAATACAAAGATTTCTTGAATGCTAATTGCTAAATAAAATTTGACAAATGAAATTGTCAAATTGGAGATACAAAAAACTATATCTTTGTAATTTTTTGAAGGAAATTAGTATAGATAAAAAGGATGCAAAATTCAGATTCTGAGCAACTGGTACAACACTGCTTAAACTAATTACTTCATCAATTTAGCTATAAATCTAAACATGTGCAACAACGAATTGTGACACCAAGGAAAGAGGGGTGCGACCACTTAAATCCCCAATTCTCAGTTTATCCCAGCCACGTGAGGACTCAAGGAGAGGCGTATGAGCATTTGAAGGCCAAACAATTAGCTATAGTTGCTTTATTACCACAGATTTAGACTGTAATCAATCATTTAGAGGGTGGCGTAGGAGTTAATTCATAACCTGTGTAATGTTGTTAAAGAGATCTACTCATTACATAGTTCAGTTCGGATTGTATGGGGAATTGTATAAATATTTCTGAGTGTTTAAACTTATTGCGTGTTAAACTTAGAAATATGTTACACTCATAAATATCCCTGAGTTATTTCCTTCTTGTAATATTCTGAGTATTCTGTAGATGCAAATCAATCATTATATTACTCAGAACATGTTTGTTAAAGAGCTGTAATATCATATCTGTCATTG
Organism: Sequoia sempervirens; assembly: GCA_007258455.2. Classification (NCBI taxonomy): domain Eukaryota; kingdom Viridiplantae; phylum Streptophyta; class Pinopsida; order Cupressales; family Cupressaceae; genus Sequoia; species Sequoia sempervirens. The sequence continues at coordinate 550,489,664 of VDFB02000017.1, forward strand.
CTCATTCTAGAACCTCTGTCAACGTTAGTATATCTGGTCTATGTGCAAGAGTGTAATGAATGTAATGTTGTTTTAGTCAGCCTGTCATAGCTCATAAACTTCATATTCACTGCTGTTTGAGTCAAATACTCTTACGTTTGCTCTACATTCATATTCAGTTTGACCCTATGCTAGTTTGCAATCTATCTTTGTGTATTCATTGTCATGCTCATTGAAAAGCAAGAGGAATGAAGTGTTTAAGTTGATTTCCGAATTTGCAAGTTCAGTTCATTTGAATGTTATCTCCAAGGGCGACGAGAGATGGCTAGACGTCTAGAGGAATGAGGTGGGGAGATGTCTAGATGGGAGACGGCTAGATGTCTCCCCACCTCTCGAGAAACACCTAGGCGTCTCTGAAGGAGGCATGGAGACGTTTCCCCATCTCTGGTGGAGCACTAGTGGCAGTGATGGGACGGTGGGAGATGTTGTGTACCCGTTTCCCTATCTTGGAAACGTCCCCGTCTCCGAAACGTGGCCAAAAAGGGGGGGAAACGCGTTTTCGTGGAACACCGTTGATATATCATATTTGTATGAAACATTTGATGTCATGGATTTCATATTCCATGAGTTTTGTATACATTTGACTATATTTATATATGATAAAGGTTTTTGTTTATATACTTTAGTTGATATTTGATCAACGGTGGAGATTAATTAAAAAAATTAATGGATGAGACAAATTGAGAAATGGCAGTAGCTAAAACTAGTCAATGGATTGGATTAATGAGGTGGAATAGTTGAAAGAATTAAAAAATTTATTTAATTCAAAAGTATAAATAAAATATTAATTCTATATATTTTGGAGCGAAAAGGTAATTTTTTAAATTTATTTAGTTATAAAAGTGTTAGCTAATTAAATAATTTAGAAAAAAAAAAATAGTTATAATAGACAAAAGAAGTAATTGAAATTATTTTAATTAATGTTAAAAATAATGATAAATTAATTGTTTAATTATTATAGGTGAAAAAATTTAGCTAAATTAAATGATAAAATTGAAAGATGGAAATGGAGATCCAAGTGAACTACTACTAGAGTGTCTTAATCAAGAACTATCTAACAACCTGTAATAGATGAATGCCACCAAGACATGTATGGAAGACATTACAAGCCATGCCCACAACAATGTAGAAGTAATTTGTATGAATGGTTCAATTTTGTGGGCATGTTTTGATGCAGGGTCTACAAATGCTTCAACGTTGACATGGAAATTAAATTCATTTCTTAGTCAAAAAGTCGTTAGATGACTTTATTTTTTTTTTAAATTTACAACAAAAATTACTAATTTGGATGTTGATAAATTGATTGCAAACAATTGAAAAATAAGGGCATAAATTAAAATCAGAAACAAGCATAGAATCTCTATTTTATTAATCTTTGTTCTTTCATAGCAAATAATACAACAATAGTTGAATAATGATAATCATCCTCCATCCATCCAAAACAATACAACTTTATCCATTAGCCATTCAAGGAAAAAAGTCTTCAAGAAGGAAGACCAAAAGGCATGATAAAAAATGATCAAGAATAAAGAAACCATTGGGCTTCATATTCCCAACATTGGAAACTAACAAAAAGTTGCACCAAAATAAATTAAAAAAAAACAAAAACAAAGAAACTAATTAACAAACTCAACTACCAGGTGAGAGATTACATGTTGTAAACATGCTTCGCAGAAATAAATAAAAAGTTGTGAGATGAAATAATAAGAGTGTGCACATGATTTTATTTCTTTATTAGGTGGTCCTGGCTCTTTAAAAAGGGGAAGATTTAGAGAGAAGAAATGAAACAAGTAATTTCTAGAAAATATTGCCATAATTAGGTGCAGGTATGCTTTTGTTTTGAATTATCTAAGTTTGTTTCACTAGTTGTCGCGTTGGTTTTTCTTTTGTAGGTGAACATTTCTGAAATTCTTTTAATTGTTAATAACCTTTGGATTATTTATGTTGCATTTGAATGTATCATTTTATATTTCATGATCTGTGGAGCTCATTTTGAATCTATGTCGAATTTTAGGTGTTTGGATTTTAAATCTTGATTTAGGAAAGAATGGATCATGTTTATATTTTATACTTCTAGTAATCCGCTATTGTGGCTGCATACATTATGCTATAACCCAAAAACTTATTTGTATGTGATCATTGCGCCTTAAGAAGAGCTACAAATTGCTAGAGAAATTGAAGACATAAGAACAACGTGCCTAGGGTGCTCTCCCAGGACCCGGCAAGGGCCGCTACCCCTTGACCCCCACAAGGGGCGTTGCCCCTTGATCCCACTAGGGGCTCTACCCTAGACCCCATTTGTGGCGCTTCCCAAAAACCCCCACAAGTGACGCTACCCCCTTGACCCCACTGGGGCCGCTGCCCCTAGGTGAGAGATTACACATTGTAACATGCTTGGTAGAAATATATAAAAATTTGTGAGATGAAATAATAAGAGTGTGCAAGTGATTTCATTTCTTTATTAGGTTCTCCTAGCTCTTCAAAAAGGGGAAGATTCAAAGATAAGAAAGGAAACAAGTAACTTCCAGAAAATATCACCATAATTTGGTGCAAGTAGGGATTTGTTTTGAATTATCTAAGTTTGTTTCACTAGTTGTCACATTGCTTTTGCTTTTGTAGGTAAACATTTCTGAAATTATTTTAATTGTTAATAACCTATGAATTATTTATGCTACATTTTGAATGTATCGTTTTATGTTTCATGATCTGTGGAGCTCATTTTGAATCTATGTAGAATTTTAGCAGTTTGGATTTTAAATCTTGATTTAGTAAAGAACGAATTGCGTTTATATTGTATACTTATGATAATCTGCTATTATGACTGCATACATTATGCTATAATCCATAAATTTATCTATATGTTAAATTTGCGCCTTACAAAGAGCTACAAATTGCTAGAGAAATTTAAGACATAAGAATAGTGTGCCCAAGGCACTGCTCTGGGACCACGCAACGAGCGTTGCCCCCAAACCCCCACAAGGGGCGCTACCTCTAGACTCCCACAAGGGGCACTACCCATGACCCCATCGAAGGCACTACCCCCAAACCCCCATAAGGGGCACTTCCCCTTGACACTGTTGGGGGCACTGCCCCCAGACCACCACGAGGGTTGTTGCCCCTCGACCCCATTGGGGCCATTGCCCCTAGAGCCCCACAAAGGGCATTACCCCTCAACCCTCATAAAGGGCACAAATGAGATTGATTTTGTTTCTTTTTCTCATCTCAAATAGATGGTGGCATATGTTTGGTTCTGATACACCAAACCTTCAAAATGTTTCCATTTGTATATTGAGCCAGCCATGTAGTTCATCTAGTTGTGAGCGCAATTAGAGTATGATTGAGCACATACACTCCCAAAAGTACAATTGACTGTCAATGGAGAGGATGAATGATTTAGTATATGTTCATTACAACCTTCGGCTCAAACATAGGTAGATTTTTTACCATGACTCCACCCTGATCAGGCTAGAGGAGGTTGATCCACAATCTGAAAGGATGACTAAGGCTACAAATGTAGTCTTTAGTGATGAGTACCTTGATTAGCTAGACCAGGTAGATAAAGAGGCTGAGGTTGTAGCCATGGCTAAGGAGGAGGCTAGAGAACGAGCAAACATAGTTGGTGTTGGTGAGAATGGTATGGAGACACAGGCAAAGACTATGGCTGCAGCTGCTACATCATTCAGGACCCTTAGACGCCTTCGTAGGAAGGATGTTGGCTCCACTATGCCATAGACTTGTAGCTATTGTTTTGATATTTCATATTTGTATGGAACATTTGATGTCATGGTTTTCATATTCCATGAGTTTTGTATACATTTGACTATATTTATATATGATGAAAGGTTTCATTTATATACTTTAGTTGATATTTGATCAATAGTGGAGATTAATTAAAAATAATAATGGATGAGATAAATTGAGAAATGGCAGTAGCTAAAACTAGTGAATGGATTGGATTAATGAGGTGGAATAGTTGAAAAAATTAAACATGTTTATTTAATTCAAAAGTATAAATAAAATATTAATTCTACATATTTTTGAGGGAAAGAGGTCATTTTTTAAATTTATTTAATTATAGAAGAAGAGTTAGTTAATTAAATAATTTAGAAAAAAAATATATTTATAGTAGACAAAAGAACTAATTGAAATTATTTTAATTAATGTTAAAAAAATGCTAAATTAATTGTTTAATTATTATATGTGAAAAAAATTAGCTAAATTAAATGATAAAATTGAAAAATGAAAATGGAGATCCAAGTGAACTACTAATCAAGTGTCTTAATCAAGAACTATCTAACAAGGTAATAGATGAATGCCACCAAGACATATATGGAAGACATTTCAAGCCATGACCACAACAACGTAAAAAGAAATTTGTATGAATGGATCGATTTCATGGCTATGTTTTGATGGAGGGTCTACGAATGCTTCAGCATTATCACAGAAATTATATTCATTTTTTAGTCAAAAAGTCATTAGATGACTTGATTTGTTAAAAATTGTTACAACAAAAATTACTAATTTGGATTTGATAAATCAATTGTAGACAATTGAAAAATAACAACAAAAATTAAAATCAGAAACAAGCACAAAATCTCTATTTTACTAATCTTTATTTTTTCACTGTACATAATACAACAATAGCTGAATAATGATAATCTTCCTCCATCCTTCCAAAACAATACAACTTTCTCCAATAGTCGTTCAAGGAAAAGAGTCTTCAAGAAGGAACACCAAAAGGCACAATAAAAAACGGTTAAGAATAAAGAAACTATTGGGCTTCATATTCCTAATGTTGGAAACTAACAAAAAGTTGCACCAAAATACATTAAAAAAAACAAAAAATAAAGAAAACAATTAAAATACTCAATTACCGAGTGAGAGATTACATGTTGTAACATGCTTGGCAGAAATAAATAAAAAGTTGTGAGATGAAATAATAGGAGTGTGTAGGTGATTTCATTTCTTTATTAGGTGCTCTTGGCTCTTTAAAAAGGCGAAGATTCAGAGAGAAGAAAGGAAACAAGTAACTTCTAAAAAATATCACCATAATTTGGTGCAGGTATGGATTTGTTTTGAATTATCTAAGTTTGTTTCACCGTTGTGTTGCTTTTGCTTTTTTAGGTAAACATTTCTGAAATTCTTTTAATTGTTAATAACCTCTAAATTATTTATGTTGTGTTTTGAATGTATCTTTTTATGTTTCGTGATCTGTGGAGCTCACTTTGAATCTACATAGAATTTTAGGCATTTGGATTTTAAATCTTGATTTAATAAAAAATGGATTGTATTTATATTTTATACTTTTGATAATCCGCTATTGTGACTACATACATTAGGCTATAATCCATAAATTTATCTGTATCTGGTCTGTGGTCAATGTATGGATTATAGCATAATGTATGTAGTCACAATAGCAGCTTATCAAAAGAATAGAATATAAACACAATCCATTCTTTACTCAATAAAGATTTAATATCCAAATGCCTAAAACTCTACGTAGATTCAAAATGAGCTCCACAAATCATGAAACATAAAATGATCCATTCAAAACGCAGCATAAATAATTCAAAAATTATTAACAATTGAAAGAATTTCAGAAATGTTTACCTACAAAAGCAAAAGCAACATGGGAACTAGTGAAACAAACTTAGATAATTCAAACAAATCCATGCCTGCACCAAATTATGGTGATATTTTCTAGAAGTTACTTGTTTCCTTTCTTCACTCTGAATCTTCCCCTTTTTAAAGAGCCAAGAGCACCTAATAAAGAAATGAAATCACATGCACACTCTTATTATTTCATTTCAGAACTTTTCATTTATTTTTTCTAAGCATGTTACAACAGGTAATCTCTCACCCGGTAGTTGAGTTTGTTAATTGGTTTATTTGTTTTTGTTTTTTTTAATGTATTATGGTACAATTTTTGTTAGTTTCAAATGTTGGGAATATGAAGTCCAATGGTTTCTTTATTCTTGACCCTTTTTTTATTGTGCCTTTTGGTCTTTCTTCTTGAAGACTCTTTTCCTTTAACGGTTATTGGAGAAAGCTATATTATTTCAGATGGATGGAGGATGATTATCATTATTCAACTATTGTTGTATTATGTACTATGAAAAACAAAGATTAATAAAATAGAGATTTTGTGCTTGTTTTTTATTTTAATTTCTACTGATATTTTTAAATTGTCTGCAATGGATTTAACAACACCCAAATTAGTAATTTTTTTTGTAACAATTTTTAGGAAATCAAGTTATCTAAAGACTTTTTGATTAAGAAATGAATGTGATTTTTGTGTGAACGCTGAAACATTCATAGACCCTCCATCAAAACATGCCCACGAAATCGATCCATTCATACAATTACTTTTGTGTTGTTGTGGTCATGGCTTGAAATGTCTTTCATATATGACTTGGTGGCATTCATCTATTACCTTGTTAGATAGTTATTGATTAAGTAACTTGAGTAGTAGTTCACTTGGATCTCCATTTTTATCTTTCAATTTTATCATTTAATTTAGCTAATTTTTTCCACCTATAATAATTGAACAATTAATTTATCATTTTTTTAACATTAATTAAAATAATTTCAATTACTTCTTTTGTCTACTATAACTTTTTTTTTTTTCTAAATTATTTAAATAGCTAACACTTCTATAATTAATTTTTTTTTAAAGATTACCTTTTCCCTCCAAAATATATAGAATTAATATTTTATTTGTACTTTTGAATTAAAAAAAATTGTTTAACTCTTTCAACTATTCCACCTCATTAATCAATTCATTAACAAGTTTTAGCTATTAGCTATTGCCTTTTCTCAATTTATCTCATCCATTAATTTTTTTTATTTGATGACCACCATTGATCAAATATCAATTGAAGCATATAAATAAAACCTTTCATCATAAATAAATATAGTCAAATGTATACAAAACTCATGGAATATGAAATCCATGACATCAAATGTTCCACACAAATATGAAACATCAAAACAATAGCTACAAGTCTATGGCATAATGGAGCCAACATCCTTCCTACAAAGGCGTCTAAGGGACCTAGACAATGTAGCAGCTACAACCATAGTGTCTTCCTGTGTCTCCATGCCACTCTCACTAGCAGTAGTTGTGTCTGCTCATGCTCTAGCCTCCTCCTTAGCCATGGCTACAACCTAAGCCTCTCTATCTTCCTCCACCCAATTAAGGTCCTCATCACTAAAGATTGCATTTGTAGCCTCAATGATCCACTCAAACTGTGGATCAACCTCCTCTAGCCTGATCAGGGTGGAGTCATGGTCAAAAATCTATCTGTGTTTGAGTCGAAGCTTGTAATGAACATATACTAAATCATTCATCCTCTCCACTAACAATCTCTTGCACTTCTTGGAGTGTATGTGCTCAAACATACTCCAATTGCGCTCACAACCAGATGAATTGCATGGTTAGCTCAATATACGAATGACAACATTTTGAAGGTTTGGTGCATCAGAACCAAACATATGCCACCATCTATTTGAGATGGGAAAAAGAAACAAAATCAATCTCATTTGTGCCCTTTATGGGGGTTGAGGGGTAGTGCCCTTTGTGGGGGTCTAAGGGCAGTGGCCCTAGTGGGGTCAAGGCGCAACACCCCTCACGGGAGTCTGGGGGCAGCGCTTCCAGCAGTGTCAAGGGGTAGCACCCCTTGTGGGGGTTTGGGGGCAACGCCCCTGGTGGGATCAAGGGGTAGCGCCCCTTGCGGGGGTCTAGGGGCAGTGCCCCTAGTGAGGTTAAGGGGCAACACCCCTTGCAGGGGTTGAGGAACAGCAACCCTAGTTGGGTCGAGGGGCAACATCCCTCACAAGGTCCTAGCGCAGCGCCCTGTTTGCACTCTTCTTATCTCTTCAATTTCTCTAACAATTTGTAGCTCTTCTTAAGGTGCAATGATCACATACAAAGAAATTTGTGGATTATAGCATAATGTATGCAATCACAATAGCAGAATATCAAAAGTATAAAATATAAACACAATCCATTCTTTACTAAATCAAGATTTGAAATCCAAATGCCTAAAATTCTATGTAGATTCAAAATGAGCTTCACAGATCATGAAACATAAAATGATACATTCAAAATGCAACATAAATAATTCAGAGGTTATTAACAATTAAAAGAATTTCAGAAATGTTCACCTAGAAAAGCAAAAGCAACACGACAACTAGTGAAACAAACTTAGATGATTCAAAACAAATCCATACCTGCACCAAATTATGGTGATACTTTCTGGAAGTTACTTGTTTCCTTTCTTCTCTCTTAATCTTCCCGTTTATAAAGGGCCAAGAGCACCTAATAAAGAAATGAAATCACCACCATGCTCCTATTATTTCATCTCACAACTTTTTTTTAATTTCTGCCAAGCATTTTACAATGTGTAATCTCTCACCCGTTAGTTGAGTTTGTTAATTGGTTTCTTTGTTTTCTATTTTTTTTTTAATGTATTTTGGTACAACTTTCTGTTAGTTTCCAATGTTGGGAATATGAATCCCAATGGTTTCTTTATTCTTGATTGTCTTTATCATTCCTTTTGCTCTTCCTTCTTTAAGACTCTTTTCTTTGAGCTGCTATTGGAGAAAGTTGTGTTGTTTTGGATGGATGGAGGATGATTATCATTATTCAGCTATTGTTGTATTAAATAAATTTGCTTATTTCTTTCAACTATTCGACCTCATTAATCCAATCCATTCACTAGTTTTAGCTACTAACATTTCTCAATTTATCCCATCCATTAATTTTTTTACTTAATCTCCACCATTGAGCAAATATCAACTGAAGCATATAAATAAAACCCTTAATGCTATATAAATATAGTCAAATGTATACAAAACTCATGGAATATGAAATTCATGACATCAAATGTTCAATACAAATATGAAATATCAAAACAATAGCTACAAGTATATGGCATAGTGGAGCCAAAATCCTTCCTACGAAGGCGTCTAAGGGTCCTGGATGATGTAGCAACTACAACCATAGTCTCTGCCTATGTCTCCATACCACTCTCACCAACACCAACTATGTCTGCTCATGCTCTAGCCTCCTCCTTAGCCATAGCTACAACCTTAGCCTCTCTATCTTCATGGTCCACCCAATAAAGTTCCTCATTACTAAAGACTGCATCTATAGCCTTAGTGATCCACTCAGACTATGAATCAACCTCCTCTAGCCTAATCGAGATAGAGTCATGGTCATAAATCTGCCTTTGTCTAAGTTGAAGGTTGTAATGAACATATATTCTAAATGATTCATCCTCTCTACTGGCAGTCTATTGCACTTCTTGGAGTGTATCTGCTCAAACATACTCCAATTGCGCTCACAACCAGATGAACTGCATGGCTAGCTCAATATACAAATGGCGACATTTTGAAGGTTTGGTGCATCAGAGCCAAACATATGCCACCATCTATCTGAGATGAGAAAAAAGAAACAAAATCAATCTCATTTGTGCCCTTTGTGGGGGTCTAGGGGCAATGGCCCCAGTGGGATCGAGGGGCAACACCCCTCATGGGGGTTTGGGGGTAGTTCCCTCAACAGGGTCAAGGGGTAGTGCCCCTTGGGGGGTTTGGGGTTAGCGACCACGGTCGGGTCAAGGGGCAATGCCCCCAGTTAGGTCAAGGGGAAACACCCTTTGCAAGGGTTTGGGAGAAAAGCCCTCAGCGAGGTCAAGGGGTAGTGCCTCTCATGAGGTCCCGAGGCAGTGCCTAGGCACACTCTTCGCATGTCTTCAATTTCTCTAGCAATTTGTAGCTCTTCTTAAGGTGCAATGATCACCTACATATAAATTTATGGATTATAGCATAATGTATGTGGTCACAATAGCTAATTATCAAAAGTATAAAATATAAACACAATCTATTCTTTACTAAATCAAGATTTAAAATCCAAACGCCTTAAATTCTACTTAGATTCAAAACAAGCTCCACAGATAATGAAACATAAAACGATACATTCAAAATGCACATAAATAATTCATAGGTTATTAACAATTAAAAGAATTTCAGAAATGTTTACCCCCAAAAGCAAAAGCAATGCGGCAACTAGTTAAACAAACTTAGATAATTCAAAACAAATCCATACCTGCACCAAATTATGGCGATATTTTATGGAAGTTACTTGTTTCCTTTCTTCTCTCTGAATCTTCCCCTTTTTAAAGAGCTAGGAGCACCTAATAAAGAACTAAAATCATATGCATGCTCTTATTATTTCATCTCACAACTTTTTATTTATTTCTGCCAAGCATGTTACAATTTGTAATCTCTCACCCGGTAGTTGGGTTACTTAATTGGTTTCTTAGTTGTTGTTTTTGTTAATGTTTTTTTGTGCAACTTTTTTTTTTAGTTTCCAATGTTGGGAATATGAAGCCCAACGGTTTCTTTATTCTTGACCATCTTTTGTTGTGTCTTTTGGTCTTCCTTCTTGAAGACTTTTTCCCTTGAGCAGCTATTGGAGAAAGCTATATTGTTTTGGATGGATGGAGGAGGATTGTCATTATTTAGCTATTGTTTTATTAGATTGATAAAATAGAGATTTTGTGCTTGTTTCTGATTTTAATTTCTGTAGTTATTTTTCAATTGTCTAGAATCGATTTATCAACATCCAACTTAGTAATTTTTGTTGGAACAATTTTTAACAAATCAAGTCATCTAATGACTTTTTGATTAAGAAATGAATGTAATTTTTGTGTGAATGTTGAAGCATTCGTAGACCCTCCATCAAAACATGCCCACGAAATTGATCCATTCATACAAATTACTTTTACATGGTTGTGGTCATGGCTTGAAATGTCTTCCATATATGTCTTGGTGGCATTCATCTATTACCTTGTTAGATAGTTATTGATTAAGACAATTGAGTAGTAATTCACTTGGATCTCCATTTTCATCTTTCAATTTTGTCATTTAATTTAGCTAATATTTTTCACCTATAATAATTAAACAATTAATTTATCATTATTTTTAACATTAATTAAAATAATTTCAATTACTCCTTTTGTCTACTATAACTATAATTTTTTTTTCTAAATTATTTAATTAGCTAACACTTCTTCTATAATTAAATAAATTTTAAAAATTACCTATTTTCCTCCAAAATATATAGAATTAATATTTTATTTATACTTTTGAATTAAATAAATTTGTTTAATTTTTTAACTATTCCACCTCATTAATCCAATCCATTCACTAGTTTTAGCTATTTCCATTTCTCAATTTATCTCATCCATTAGTTTTTTTAATTAATCTCCATCATTATCATTTATCAATTGAAGCAAATAAATAAAACACTTCATCATATATAAATATCGTCAAATGTAGACAAAACTCGTGGAATATGAAATCTATGACATCAAATGTTCCATACAAATATGAATTATCAAAACAATATCTACAAGTATACGACATAATGGAGTCAACATCCTTCCTACAAAGGCGTCTAAGTGTCCTAGATGATGTAGCAACTGCAACCATAGTTTATGCCTATGTCTCCATGCTACTCTCACCAACACCAGCTGTGTCTGCTCATGCTCTAGCCTCCTCCTCAACCATGGCTACAACCTTAGCCTCTCTATCTTCCTGGTCCATGCAATCAAGGTCCTCATCACTAAAGACTGCATCTGTAGCCTCAATGATCCACTCAAACTGTGGATCAACCTCCTCTAGCCTAATTGGGGTTGAGTCATGGTCAAAAATCTGCCCATGTCTAAGTCGAAGGTTGTAATGAACATATACTAAATCATTCATCCTATCCACTAACAATCTATTGCACTTCTTGGAGTGTATTTTCTCAAACATACTCTAATTGCGCTCACAACCAAATGAACTACATGGCTGGATCAATATACAAATGGCAACAGGTTAGAGGACTTGAAAATGATTTTGCCAAGAGGTTATCTTTGGAAGCAACCCCATAACTAATAAACTAGGGCAATTGGTATATCCAATTCAAAACATTCACATATATCAGGGTTGCAGGCTTCCATAAAGCACCCTACAAGCTGCCCAAGTACCCCAATGACAAATTGATCTTGTTGGAGATTTGTAGGTAGGTGGCAGAGATTCATAAGATGGTGGCCAACAAGCATAAGTTTGGATTTGTCTTCCTTATCAAGGTGGGTGTATACTCTTGTGCAAACATGCAGACAACCAAAATTGCTGAAATTGAAATGGTTCCTCTAGCCATGTACCTGCTCGAAGATATGAGGGCAAAATTTGATCCTATTGGAAAGATCAACCCAATACTAAAGGCATACTTCAAACATGAACCTGCCATAGAAGATCAATGGGCTAATTGCATAGATGAATGTGAAGTGAGAATGAAATATTACTGTAGGTTGAATATGGATATAATGAGAGCAATTAACTTTGGTAAAATACCCAAAGAGATGGAGGATGATGGGAAAGTTTTGCATCCAAAATACAACACAAATAGGATATATAACCAACCAACAGATGCAGTGGATTAGTCAGTCCCAAAGGATTTGTCAATGGACAACAGAGCCATCGATGTTGTAGCTGTATTAGTGCAATGGTTGGAGACACCTTATCCTATGTAGTCCACCAACCCCAAAAGGCCAAGAAAAAGAAAGGACATGCTAGGAAATCTTCAAGTGCAGCTATAGAAGAAATGGAGTAGAAGATGGAAACTAAAGATGTTGCAACAAAGGCAAAAAGAGAAGGAAAAATTGTCATTGTAGAGAGCAGTGAGAGTGAGGATGAAGAATATAATCTGCCATTCATCAGAAGGAAAAGGATCACTCCACAATCTCCTATTGTTGCAAGACTCTAGCTCCACCTATTCAACGTTCTCCTCCACCAGTTCTTACAAGGGAATCATCTATTCCCTCCCCACCTCATGATTCTCCACCTCAAAAGTCACCACCCAAACACCTAAAGGAGATGGTGACCAAATAGATGAGTTTTTGGAAGAGTTAGAAATTGGAAATCTTTATGTTAGAACAAGAAATATCAGTTTTTCCAAGAAGGCAAACAAAAAAACTCTCCAGAAACCACTGGAACTGAAATTTTGACTCCTCCTCCTCCATCTTCGCCTCACAATTCTTCACCTTATAACCTTAATTCTCCTCCCAAACCACCTTCTCCTCCTCATTCTTCTCCACCTTCTCCCCCTCATTTTTCACAAGTTGCGACTTCAAGTGTTCCAATGTGGCTTAACCATACTATGCAGAAGAGAAAGAGAACCTAGGTAGAGAAGGAAGAAGATTTTTCTTTATTAGGAGAATTATTGACAGCCCAACCAAATAAGAAGAGAGTAAGGAGACTCTCTACAATAACAGTAGATGAGCAAGGTACAAGAATAGCTCAGATAGCCACCCCCATAGTAGACAAATCAGAATTAGAGATGACAATCAAGGACTATACAATACAATAGGTCAAGTTGGGATGGTGAAAAGTAGACATTGCAGTTAGCAGTCTCTACCTTACTTCAAAGAATGAAGTATGATGAAAACACTAAGGAGGAACTCAAGGCTCAAGTGGGACAACTAACTTAATATATCAATTAATTGGTTGGGCCTCTAAATTCAACTGTACCTGCTCCTACATTGTTGGCTGCATTAAATAAGGATGTTGACCATCCAAACCCAAAAGGAATTGTCCTTGCAACTACAGAATGGAGGGAAGGATTAAAGGTTCTCGAGGGCAAGGTCATTAGAAAAACGTTGAAAGCCTATCACAATATCAGTGATGAGGCAAGTTTGGCAATGGAGATGGAAGCAGAAATTGATGATCTCCTAATATGGGATGAACACATCACAATTTTGCAAAGAATGGGAGTCATTTCTTCCATTGAGTTGGCCAAATTGGACATTTTTGACAAAGAAGACCAAGAGTTGTTGGATGAATGGCTGAAAGCCACAAAACTCAAAATAAAGACACTTAAGAAGTGCAAGGCCAAATTAAATATTAAAAAAAAACTCAACTGATAACGTTATGGTCAAGATAGAAAACTTTAACAAAGATATTCCCTGCACTTTCTGGGAAACTTCTTCATTGGTTCGTACAGCACCAATGATCATAAAAGAGTTCATAGATTCTCTTCATAAGCAAATATGTGAAGAAGCCATCGACAGGATGATGAAGGCAAAGGCCGCAATTTGGAAGTTTCAACAGGACTTAAAAAAGTTTGCAGAGTTCCAAAACAAGGTCACGCGAACAATATTCTCTCAGAGATTAAAGCTGAAGTATCACAAGTGTCTGAATGCAAATGACTTGAATGAAGCTATCACTGCTTTCCTAGACCATTTTCCAGGCCAAATGTGATCCATTTTGCTACTTACGATATTTATTTGTTTTATACTGAGTTACCAATTCGTTGCAAGAAGACCTCGGGTCCTGGACCGGTTCTAGTCCCTTATAGGTTCGGACAAGGTCTGGCCCATAGACTGTGGGTCCGACCTTGTTGAACCCAAGCAGACCCAAGCTAACTTTGGACGAATCACACACCCAAGTGGAGTATTTTTTTATACTTTTTTTACTTTTTTTCTTCTTTTTTTTTAACTTAAAAAAATCCAATTTGCCCCCCAACCCTAAAATATGAGAGATAAAACATCTAATAGGAAAAGGAAAACTTATTTTTCATTTTGTGAATGAACAACAAAAAAAATTCTTCCATTGCTGAACTTATTTTCTTACATACCATTGCACGAATAGAGTTGAAGATTGATCATTGAACTCTCCAAGCTGGTTGTTGTGCTATTCCTACAAATTTGCAAGTGTTTGTTTGTTGCCAAAAATATTGTAGAGGAAGATCTCTTCAAAAGAGGTAGGTTTTTAAAGTTTTTGATTCTTTTTTCTACATTTTTCTTTTAGAAATGAAATCTCATGTTTTGTTTTGAAGTTTTTGGTTTGTTTTCATTCTTCTAGGTATCTATAATGCATGCTAATTTATTAAAATGAATTAACTATTAAGTTGTATTTATATATTAAAACATTTTTGTTTTCAAACTTCATTTGTTTCAATTCTTTGAATGTGTTGTTTATTGAACTTGTTGCCTTAGGTATTACAATGGAAATCATTTCTAGCTCCATGAGCCAATCTCATTTAAAAAAAACCCAAACTCTCCCCTTTGGAAACATGTTGAAATGATTCCAGGTGGTGGAGGTTATGTTTGGATTTGTGGTCATTGTAAAGTTAGATATTCTAACTCATACAGTAGAGTGAAAGGCTATTTGTGCAAGATCCTTGGACTAGGCATCAAATTTTGTCTAGGAGAAGATGCTAAAAGAATTCCTGAAATGATAATTGATATTTGATATTCATTATTTTCAAAGGAGAGGAAAAAATCCTTATATAAAGAATTACAAAATGATGTTTCTAAAAAGAAACAATTGTTAACTAAAGCAAATAACAAAAAGATACTAAAAGTTAACTAAAGCAAACTAAGATAACTAAAAGTAAACTACCGACTAACTAAAAGCGAAGATGACTTAAGTATTACAATAATACTTTAATACCCTCCCTTAATAGTCATCCTACTAACTACACCAAGCTTGTCCCAAAATTTTACAAATTTATCTGGATTGAGAGACTTGGTGAGAATGTCTGCAGTTTGATCCTCAGTTGGAACATACTACAACAACATAGATCCATCTTCAACAATCTGGCGAATGAAATGACAATGAAGCTCAACATGCTTGATTCGCTCATGGAAAACTGGATTCTTAGCAAGCTTTAGCACCCCTTGATTGTCATAGAACAAGGGTGAAGGCCCTGCTTGAGACATTTGCATGTCAGCAAGCCCTTTGAAGCCATACAGCCTCACATGCGGCCTTAACTGTTCCCCGATACTCTTCTTCTATCGAGGAAAGAGTGGCAGCATGTTGCTTCTTGCTTGTCCATGTGACTGCACCCATACCAAGACTAAAAGGTACCCAAAAGTGGACTTCCTCTCATCAATTGAACCTACCCAATCTGAAACTATAAAACCAACTAGCGTAGGGTCTTTGCATTTGTTGTACAGAATGCCAAAGTCAAGTGTCCCTTTCACATATCTTAACACTCGCTTCGCTGCAACCCAATGCTTTTCCTTAGAGGAAATCATGAAACGAGAAATGTAGCTCACAAAAAAACTGAGATTAGGCCTAGTGGCAGTAAGATAGATGAGGTTGCCCACTAGTTGCCTGAAGGAAGACTCATTCACCATTGGTGAATTTGCTTTGGCTAAAAGTTTTAGCCTCTTCTCCATAGGAGTGGATGGGATTTTGCAATCTTCCATCCTAAATTTCTCTAGCAAACTCCTGGCATACTTTGACTGAGAAATGAAGATATTGCCACGTATCTACCAAACTTCTACACCTTGACAATAGTGTAGGAGACCTAAGTCCATCTCAAATGCCATACACAAATTTGACTTGATCTATTCAATCAAATCTAACCTACTACCAGTAATGATGATATCATCCACATAGATGACAATAAGGATGATGTCATTGCTAGTATTCTTGACGTACAAATTTGCATCTAAGAGACTCCTTTGGAACCCTTGTGTAACCAAATACTTGTCAAACTTTAAGTACCATGCCCTAGGTTCCTACTTTAGGCCATAAAGAGCCTTCAACAATTTGCATACCTTATGGTCTTTTCCTGCAACTTTAAAACTAGGAGGTTGTGTCATGTATACCTCTACCTCCAAATCTCCATTAAGGAAGGCACTCTTCACGTCCATATGTGGACCTTCCAGCAAAACTGTGTTGCCATGGCTAGGACAAGTCAGATGGTGCTCATCTTTGTTGTAGGGGAAAAGGTTTCCTCATGGTCAAAACCTTCTCTCTGTGAGAACCCATTAGCCACCAACCAAGCCTTGTATTTATCCAATGTTCCATTAGCCTTGTATTTTACCTTGTATACCCTTTATAGTGAATGTGTTTCTTCCCTAGTGGAAGATCTAACAGAACCCACGTGTTGTTCTTCAAAAGACTATGACTCAAAATCCATAGCCTTTTCCCATTCAAGTTGGCCTCTAAATACCATTGGGGCTCATAAACACTCTGAATGTTGGCCATAAGAGCAAAGTTTACTATGTTCTTTTTGCTCTTACCTCTGGACGATTTTCCTTCAACAAGCTCATCATCATGAACATCACCAATGAGCTTCGCCCACCACTTAGGGCAAGGAGGAGATGCATCTTCTTCCAAATGAGGATGAGCATCATCATGACTTGGGCTACCTAGAATAATACCATTTGGATGCTGATCCAATTTATCCTAAGGAAAATTTGCTGGTACAAAATCTTGCCTAGGAGATTCCATAATGTTAGAATCATCAAAGTCCCTCCTTGCTGGTAGAGGATCTTGCCTAGGAGATTCCACAATGTCAGAATCATCAAAATCCCTCCCTATAGGTGGAGCTATTAAAATATTAGCTCCCAAATCCTTGGTCTTCAAAGGCTGATTGTCAAGACTCTTAATGGGAGAAGAGAGCAAAAAGGGCTCACCTTCCTCATCAAACACAACATCCCTACTAAATTTAAAACAATCAGTGGCCACATCAATCGACCGATAGGCCTTATGATTGTCACTGTATCCTGTTAGCATCAACTTATGGCTCTTGCATTGCAGCTTGGTCCTCTTGGCATCTAGAATCAAAACATACATAGTCGAACCAAACACTCTAAGATGAGTGATTCTTGGTTTCCTCCCAAACCATGCTTCCTCTAGGGTCATCTTCTTGACAACCTATGTGGGAGACCAGTTAAGAAGGTATATTGTAGTATACACTGCCTCAGCCCAAAATTTCTTGGAAACATTCTTGTTCTCCAACATACAGTTGGCCATTTTTGTGATGGTATGATTTCTCTGCTCAACAACACCATTGTGCTAAGGGGTATAGGGTGTGGTAAGCTGATGCTTAATACCGTTTTTAGCACAGAAGTCGGTGAACTGGTTGGAACAAAACTCACCCCCATTATTTTACCTAAGAGTTATGATTTGACATTTGAACTCTTTTTCAACTAATTCCTTAAACTTCTAAAATTCATTAAACACTTGTGACTTTTCCATGAGAAAGTACACCCACATTGTCCTACTAAAATCATCAACAAACAAGAGGAAATACCTCGAACTAGTGACTAATGTAGTATTAATTGGTCCACAAACATCTGCATGAACCAACTACAGAACCTTGGATGCTCTCCAAGAATTTCCATCTGAAAATGGAGTACAACACTGCTTCCCTACTTGGCAAGCTCCGCAAACACCATGTGTCTGTTGCTAAATCTTAGGTAATCCTTCTACCAAATTCTCTTGAGCCAGTTGAGAGAGGTAGGCAATGTTGAGATGCCCATACCGCTGATGCCAAAGAGTGCTAAGAGATGAACTCTTTATAACTAGGACATGGTCCAGAGGATCTCCAGAATCAAGCAGCCGATACAAACCATGATCCTTGAGCCCAACTACCACGGTTTTCTTGGACTCCTTATCAACAATTTGGTATTTGTGTGAACTAAAAATGATGTCCAACTTCATACTATGTTGCATAATCTAACTCACCGTGAGAAGATTAAGCTCCATGCTTGACACATGGTATACATTTAGAAATATTAAATTTCTCCCATCGGATGTGATTTGGAAATTGCCCTTGTCGACAACTGTATACTATTCGCCACCACCAAAGATGATGGAATCAGAGCAAGCCATATGCTCTGTGAACCAATCTCTCTTGTTTGTACAATGCCGAGAGGCTCCAAAATCGATGTACCATACAAATGATTTGACACGATCTACTGGTCATTTGGCCATAAATGCATAAGAGGTAGATGCTTGGTTAGACAACATGGATGCCATCCCTCCCATTTTCCAAAAGCACGACAAAATGTGGTAAAGTCTATGATCAACTAGCACTAAACCCTAGACAATCAATTGACACAGCTACCACGATTTTTTAAAAATCATCTAAAATGAGGCTCAAAAACAAAAGATTTTTAAAAAAAAAATCTTCCAAAAAGCAAGATTTTTTCAAAAAAAAATCTTCAAAAAGCTTCTGAAAAAACAAGATTTTTTAGAAAAAGTCTTCAAAATACTTTGAAAAAGAAAGATTTTTTTAGAAAAAATCTTCAAAGAACTTCTAAAAAAGAAAGATTTTTTTAGAAAAAATCTTCAAAAATCAGCTTCAAAAACCTTTCGATTTCAAAATAATTGGTTCACAAAAGACTCTTCACAAAAAATCCTCAATTTTTTATCTTAAAAAAAGTAAAAAAAACTTTTGAAAATTCCCAAAAAATCTTTAGGTGATCAACTACAAATTTTTATTTCTAAAAAAATTTGCCAAAAAATGAGCCTATGCTCTAATAGCATGAAATGATAATTGATATTCGATATTCATTATTTTCAAAGGAAAAATAAACAATCGTTAACTAAAACAAATAACAAAAAGATACTAAAAGCTAACTGAAGCAAACTAAGTTAACTAAAAGTAAACTACCGACTAACTAAAAGCTGAGAAGACCATTAAATATTACAATAATGCTTTAATAATTCCAATAATACAAGTATTGGCATATATTGAAGAACAAGAAAAAACAAACCAAGCACTAGGTCATAAATCAAAACATCCTTTCTTAAAGAAAGAATCTTGAGGGATGAAGCCCCCTACACCGCCATCTCATTTTCAACCTACAAAGAGCCATCCCTTTATGTCCATACCTGAAGAGCAACTTGTGACCTCTACATATAAGAGATCAAAGGGACCATTGGAAATGGCATTTTAGAGTAAGACTAGAGAGATTGTTGATCAAGATGAATGGATTGATATTCAATGTTGTTCACCAACCATATTGGCAAAAAATGGTGAAATCAATTAATGAGGCTCCAAAAGGGGATAAGGGCACGGGTTTTGAGAGGGTACGCAACACCTTATTAGATAAAGAGGTGAAATTTGTAGAGGACTCTTTGAAGCCCATAAGGGATGCCACATCTCATTTTTGCTTGCATAAACTTATCAAACATAACTAGTTAAAACTATTGGTTGATTATCTTATGATTGTTTGATTATGGATAAATGTGTTTTTAAATGATTAAAATTGAAATGGAAATGGAGATGAGATTTTATATGCATATGCTTTGGCTATGGTTTTATGAACTAACCTATTGATGTAAATCTGAGTGTGAATGAGTGCAAGAACGTGTCAAAGGTGAGAACATGGTTGAGGTAGAAGTATCCTAGCTGCTTGGTAATTATTAGTATGATGGAAACCCAATGCACACACACATTCAAGTAGTTGCACCCATCCTGCATAGTATGATTATGGTTGCATTGTGTTCTATGAATACGTCATTTGTGCATTATGATTTAATTGATGACTATGTTTATGGTTATTATGTTTAGAAAATAAAATTAATGGGGAATATAGAAGTATGCCTTACAGTATTGTGTTTTTGAAAATTAAATTGATTGGTTGGAAAAATAAAAGATTTTATTTTTATAATAAATTGCACAGTTTATATATATTAATATTAATATAATAAATCCCCTCGCCCCTCACTTGGGCACAAGGTGTCTAGGGTGGACATGAGGTGGCGGATGGGACAGACATGAAGATATTGGTTGTGGCATGGTCTTGTCACTTCCAATTTCCTAATTTTAGCCGAAGGAAGGAGTTGTTTGCTTGTTTTATCGAAAGCTCTTGAAATTTGCGATACTTCTGGAAAAGGACAGGGGGCATGCTTGGCTCAGCTCTCATTGCACTGTTAGTACGACACATTGGGCATGGCTCTCTTAGAATTGTTTACTGACGGGCTGAGTGGCATCTCACATCATTTGCATTGATAATGGTTTTAAGTTGGATTGACAGAGGTCGTATCTTCATTCATGTCAAGGACGATTTCACTTCACCATAATCCAGTTTCGTGTGTGAAGGCCTGACTGATCATCATTCGAGTGTATTAAATGAACTAATGAAGTCATTCCTAAAGCATGGGTTTCGCATTTGGTATTGTCTTCTATTTTTTATTTTTTTGCAAGGCACGGCTGTCAAAGACTTGCAAATGGCTCGAGCGTCGAAGTCGAAATTCATTATCTACATCTCGGCGGAAGGTCTAGAAAGTTTCGGCATTGACACACCAGTTTCTTTGTTGGCCACAGAGAGGCAGATTGCCTTTCGAGAAGTTACGGACCAGAGGCTAAAGCACATTTTGCTCATGGATGATCCGGTGTCAATTGTTGCTATTAAAATGGTCCTAGGCAAAGGACACTTGGAAAGGAATGAATTTGCCAGAGACAATGCACATATCTCTTCTCGATTTCTTGTTGTGCTTCTGGACCTGGACACCCCGAAGGCAGAGGCCAAGGAGATGATGGTTCGCCTATTCCGGGATGATTTGCTCAGCGGTCTTGAAATGACACTAAAGGCAGCCTTTATAGGTAAAGGTATTCCGCGCCCTGCTGACTTGGCTCTTCTATGGGATTCAGATGAAGCTGTCAAAGTTTTTTCCTTTCTCTTAGACATTAAAGGGCCTGCATTATCAAGGCACAAAAAGATTGCACATGTGGCGGTGGATTTCTTGAAGCAAAAGCTGAAGCTGGTGCCAGAGGAAGGGTTGGAATGGTTGGATGGTTTCACTAGGTTTGCAGAGTTAAACGGCTTCATGTGAATTGCGTCCTATGCTGGTTGATGTTTGCTCTTGGTTTCTTGGTTCTCAACTTGTTAAATTCTGGTAGACTCTAGCATTAATAGTATGTTAGTTGCCTTTTGTTTGATGAGGCTCGGCCTATGATATAAATCCTTCGCTTCATAGCTTTTTTCTCGCAATGGGATTGTATGGCGAAAATCTTGTTGTTTCTCCTGGTTAGGTATTTTTTGTTCGACTTTGTGTCCTAGATGGACCTATATTTCCTGCTTAGCAAATGTTTGTAAATTTCTATATTATCAATATACTCACCACCTTGTGTATCAAAAAAAAAAAAAATATAATAAATATATAAAAAGCTCGTTAATATATATAAATAATTTCAAATGAAATTGCATGATTATTATTTGCTTGTTATTAAAATATAAATAGTTTTAAATTAAATTACATGACTATTATTAAAAAAAAAATATTGGAATTGAAAAACCAACTTGAGGACGAAATGAAAGAGGCGACAAGTCTTCTCTACATGGACAAGGAAGCCCACAGCCTGTAATAGGTCGTGGTTTTCTTGCATGCCTCATCCATTGTATGTGTGAGGGTGTGCACTTCGAGATTGTGGAAGTGTGTTTTTGCATGGGGGGTTGTTATTGCTTTCGAGGGGTTTATTTTGTTCAATGTCTACGATTTTTTCATCTTATTTTGTTGTTTTGTTGCTCGGGTTTTCATTGTCTCCTTATGGCTTGGCTGCATTGGTGTGGGGGTTTGTTTTCTTTTGCATGGTGCTACATGCCTCTGTAGGCAAGTTGGATCTTGCCTCTTCTCCACCAGGAGGAGGGAAAAACTTTTCAAACATGGCTAACCCTCATGAGGGATCATCGAGGAATGGAGCTTTTAGATTGCAAAAGGTGAATGGGTGTTTGGAGAGATCTCAAGAACGCCCATTTGTGGTGATCCAACCTAACTCAGTGGCTAAGGATGTGGAGTATTATAGCAATCAAGTGTTGATTTGCAAGTTTATTGGGATGTGGGTGTCGCTTCCATTTCTAGAGTCTTGGGTTCGCAAGACTTGGAACCGTTAGGGGGATATTGATATAATGTTGCGGCAAACAACTTCTTCATGGTGGATTTTTACTATGGCTAATAGGAATTGGGATTTTGAAGGCAATCCTTACTTCTACAATCAGGTGGGTGGGTCTCTTTATTAAACCATGGCATGCGGGATTTAATTTTGCAAAGGAGCTCGCATCTAGGGTCCCAATTTTGGGTGTGTCTCTCTTTGTTGCCTCTGGAATGCTGGCAAAGTGATATATTGTAGATGGTTGCTCTTTTGCTCAGAAAGCCTATTGGTTCATCTCAACAAACACTGAATAAAAAGGTAATTTCTTTTGCTCGCATGTGTGTTGAAATTGACAAATAATTTGTTGTCAGATTCAGTAGAAATGAGCATTGGGTCATCTTCTTGGACCCAACGGTTGGACTATAAGGTGTTACCTTTCTGATGCCAGTTATGTCATTAATATGATCACCTTTAGCAGAAGTGTCCTAAAGTTGTTCATGCCACTGGTTTGGGTAATCCCCCTTTTCATTATGCTCCGAAGACCAACAAAGGTAAGGCTCCCATGTAGGGGGTGGTGGTTGATAAGGATGGTTTTGTTCCAATTAAGCTTCATAACAGAATTAGAGGTCAAATGAGAACCCTCAAAGATAGATAGGAAGAGGAGATCTCTAATAGGTTTGATGCCTTAGATGACTTGGCTCAAGAATAGGGTGTTCCCTTTGACATGCAGGTGGCAAATGGCTCCTTAGTTGAGAAGTTCCTTGGGAATTAGCCAACTGGTATTACCAACTCTACTCAGATGGACACAAATCTTACTCCCTCTACTCCCGAGAAAGTGGGGCAAGTTGATGCCAAAGGTTATTTTGGATTTTGTTCCTCCCAGTTTGAGAATCATTGTTGAGAAGGGGGTTGCAAACTTGGGTAAAAGTAAATCATTTTCTCTTGTTTTGGGCCTACAGCAAAAGCCCCCTAAAATGGGGGCTCCTAAAAAGCCTCTTACGGCTGGTAGAAAGAAGAACCAGGAAAAGGTAAAGTTAATTGATGAGATAGGGGAGTTTGGATCGATGAAGACCATCGATTATCATTTCTCCCAACCACAATGATAATTGTGCTATCTTGGAATGTTAGGGGTATGAATAACATCCCTAGACAAAAGGCTATTCGTGAGTTGATTCGAGTTCACTCTCCTGATTTGGTTTTTCTTCAAGAGACTAAGTTTTCTGTTGAAAATATGTTGAATTTCGCTTCTAAGATCTAGGGTAGAGGTCAGTGTCAATGTGTTGGAGTGCAAGGAAACTCTGGTGGGGTTGCTTGTCTTTGGGATCTGCGTATTATTATTCCAATTTGGTGGCTCTCCTATAGGTATTCTATTTCTCTAGTTGTGTCCAATATGGAATCAGGTGAGAGTTCTCCTTTCTATCATCTATGATCCTACTAATTTCCTTGAAAAGACCCAACCGTGGTCTCATGTTAGATACGTGCATTCTCTGGATCCTTTTCTTTTTTGGATTTTGGAGAGAGACTTCAATGCTATCTCCTCACTTGAGGAGAAAAGGGGTGGTATTGCCCATCTAGACCCCTCCTTGGATCTCCTAAGGGACAATGTTGCTCTCTTGAACTTGGTGAACATCAAACCATCTAATAGAATGCTTACTTGGAACAATAGGAGAAATGGGTAAGCTATTATTTCAGAAAGGTTGGACAAGTTCTTGGTGTCTAGCTTTTGGGTTGGCGACAAGTGGATGACTAGCTATGAGATTTTAGATTGGTGAGGATCGGATCATTTCCCAATCAAATTCTTTGCTTTCTTTTCTAGTGTAAGATGCTAGGCCTAATTCTACAACAAAAATCAAATAGAAACTAAATATTGCAATTGATTTCAAATTACAGAGTGCCTTGCTGATGATTCCAGTATACAGAAAACACAGAATTATCGCTACACATTATTCTCAAAAATTCTCATAAATGAAAACCATCACCTAGAGCTTTATCATAGAAGGAAAGATAAATACCTCCGACTTAGAATTAAACAATTAAATGACAGTTCATTTGATCAAAATTTATCAAAATAATTGACTTAGATTATTACAGTCTATGCCACACAAGATTCACTCAGCCCAGAAATAGTCCAAATCGCAAAGTTACAGATAAGAAACGAGCTTAAGATGACACCCGCAAATTGTATGGATGTGATCGCTGATGTAGGAATAATCCAATCGTTCCCAACAATTACTCTCACTTCACTGATTGTATGTATTGCTTGTGTCCCTGAAATCATTTGCTTGACTCCTTTGTGAGTGCTAATGAAACTGTGATGAATCCCGTCACTTTTATGCCACTAACAGTAGAGCTACCTTCAAACTAAGCGAACTCCCAATAGATTATGATTCACAGTGTCTAGACTCTCCTTGGCACTAATGCTCGAAACTCGCGAACCTTCACAGGAGCAAATGAGACCTCTGCTGCTATGCGAGTGATGGAACCTATGGCTAGAGCCAAAGGCTCAACCACCAGTCGGGATCGAATCTCCCTCAAATGCCTTGCAAAGTAGAGGATGCCTCAGTAATTCTACACACGACCTAGAGAATATAAAATCTGGAATAATCAATATGAAACAGACTACTCATGAATTCACAGGCCCTGATTTTTCATCCAGGCCTGAGCGCAATAGGTGAGAGACTACATCGTCATAGGTCGCATGGAAAATATGCTTCAAATTTGTGATACCTTCCTATAGCAAACGATCAAACATATATACTCGACCTGAAATGCCTTCCCAACTGGGTAGGCCACACGCAAGCTCCAAAGTACTAATATTAGTATTTAATAATTTAAATTATTATTATTATTATTATTATTTAAATTTTCAAACTTCTCTATAGTGTTAAAAAACACTTTTACCACCAAACTCAATTTGGGCCCGCCTTAAGGGTTGGGGACATGACAGTCCTCCTACCCCAAACATTGCTTGCCCTCAAGCAATGATAGTTGTAGAAGTTGTATCTGCTTCATACCAAGTCTACATCCCATGGCCCCAAACTCATTGATCCTAGATAACACAGTGACTAATCTATCCATTTTCGCGATGATACTCCTCAATCTTGGCTTCCTTTCATTTGCAAATTTGTAGCTCCTTATAACAAATATCATTAATCCCAAACAAGGAGTGATCAAGATGGTCATTAGGAACACAATACCTCGGCTACCAAATTGAGTTCCTTTATTTAGCTCTGCAAAGGTGAAGGCTAGACATCACCCTGTACTCGTTGGAAACATTGCAATAATGGTAATTGGTTGAAGACTCTTAACATCCACCATTACAACTATTCCTATCTCACTGAAATAGGGCATGCATACAAGCCCCACCATTTGTCCCTTTGCCTCTTTGGGCGATCGAGATTCATATTTCTTTTGATTTCCATAGTTATATATATGTGGCCATTCCTCAAAATGATCTATGTCCATGTGTGGGTAACTCCCAAGAGTGTCTAGGACTGTGGGTGCTAAATGCCACCATTTTGGTGTCCTTTCCATAAAACAAATTTTGTCCTTCACTTCAACATACTTGTTGTGGTCATCGAGATTTAAGCTATAAGTGTCTAGAAAACCAACTTCATCGAGCTTAAATTGACGTGGTTTTATAGATGCATTGTATGTTGATACTCTAGGAGGTTAGCATTTATGCAGATGTTGATGTTACTAAGAAAAAATTGCAAGGTCATTTGGCCTTGTCATTATGTCAACTGGCATAGTTGTTGCAACTTGGATCAGAATTCCATCCTGTTCTTTGATTGGTTCAATACATCCAGCTTGATCCTTTGATGTGGGGGCCTGACCTACAAATGGCTCTTGTCGAAGAATTTGAGAAGTCATACTTTGCTCCTATTTGTCACCTGTCAATTTAATCCTTCCTCTGTCCCTTTCGAGAAAGAGGTAATAATTTGAGTGCATAGAATCATGTGGTTGGGCTATCAGAACAATAGTCTTCTCCTTTGAGTACTTATCCAACACTGATGGCTTGAGTTGCATTTGTTTGTATAGAGTTCCTATTATCACCCCTTCTTTGCCAACCATAAGTTCTAAAACCTTACACACTTTGGAAAAAGTTATGATTGACACCAAATAATATTTTATCTATGGAACCACACGGTAACTCCTCCCTTCTTGCCTCCTCTTCTTGTGAAAATCCCTCTATAGTGAGCTTTCCCATGAAGTGATCCCAATGCAAGCTCCCTATTTCGTTGATCCTTCCAAAATTTGAGATGTAGGGATCTCGAGTCTTATCTATAAACTAAAATACTAGATTATTCACAATGTGGTTAGGATGCACAACCAACCCTATATGCTTCCTCATAAACCCCCTTTCACCCAAAATGCTTTTGTCCCTCAGAAAATAACATTGACCCCATATGCAAGAATGATCTAAAACTTGAATCAAAGAGTCCACATGCCCTTTGCTACAAGTTGTATCTCTTACTATGTTACCTTCTTTTACATGTTTTCTGTTGTGACAAAAAAATTTCAATGACATTGGAAGTAACAATCCCGAGACATTCTGGTACCCTTGGTTGCAAACAACATCTCTATCATCGATTCCTTCAAGAGCTCCTTCCATGACTCCACTCTTAGTCCCGTTCCCATTACCATGTCTTTTATTAGGTGTGGAAGCCATAGAAATTTGTAATTTTGCTAGGTGTGATGAAGTTGTGCCAAGCCTGACTATCCACAAGGGTCATCCACATGTTATACTAATTCTCTAATAGCCCTGGGAGTGCACACCATGAAATCCATAGTGATCTCTTCACATTCCTCCTGTCTCAAGGCATTAGCATAAATTTTGTCAAGTGTGAGGAGATGATCCCTATCTGCAAGTAAATGTAGGAAGCTTGACTTCACTACCACAACATATTTTGGAATTTTTGTAAATCATCTAGAGATATTCCTTTGTTAGGCCCTTCATGTCCCCTTAGGGCCTTCCAACACATATCTACCATCATCTTATGAATGTCATCGAAGTGAGCAAGGGCTGCCATAATCCCACTTTCACTCATTCTCAATTGCCTTTCTAAGAAGTGTGACTCATGTGACATAAACCATCCATGCAACATTTCAGATATCTCATCAACATCACCATCATAGATCTAATTAGTCATGTCTGATTTATATCCATAACCTGCTTCTCAGAATCAGCTACCCTTGTGACATCTTGTTCAAATAGTTTGTGTTTTGAGACTAGGTCAACCTCAAATTCCATCAAGGCATCATCATCATAGTAGCGAGTAGAATCATCTTTTCCCCAGAGGACAACATCATCATCATCATGCACCATAGAGGAATCATCATCATAAGAGTAGGGTATCAAGACACACGTTAATTCATGGTCCCCTTCGATTGATAGACTAGAGGGTGTATGCACTCATAAGGAGATTCCTCCATTCAACTTTTTCATGGTTACTTTTCTCATTTCTTGACAAAATTTTTGTATTGCTTTCATATGTATGAATTTCATCACTATCCAAGTCATCCAAAATAAAATTGGTTCCTTACCAATAGGATGTAGGGTTAATGAAGCAATGTTAGGCTCATACGATGAATCATTAGTAGCTTTCCTACCTCCACATAATTGATTAGGAAATGTTGGTTTGGAACATTCTGGAATGACCCTTCCTTCACCCTTGTGGTTTCCTTGAATACTTATGTGTTCTTCATTAGTAGGTCAATAGAGACCTCCTTATAACTAACATTTAAGTCTCTGTGTATCTAATCATAGGAGGGCAATATTTGGACCACTTCAACCTTCTTTCCTTCGCCTTCAGACCCTTCTTTACTATCTATTTCAAGTTGGAAAGCCTCCTCATTTTGTAGGACCTCTTTACCATTTATTGCAACAGGTGAGAGACTACGTCCTCACAGGTCGCATGAACAAGATGCTCCAAATTCATGATACCTTCCTATAGCAAATGATCAAACATATATACTTGACTAGAAACATCTTCCCAACTAGGTTAGCTACACACAATCTCCAAAGTATTAATACTAGTATTTAATAATTTAAATTATTAATTTATTATTATTTAAAATTTCAAACTTCTCTATAGTGTTAAAAAACACTTTTATCGCCAAACTCAATTTGGACTCACCTTAAGGGTCGGGGACATGACATCTAGATATTCTAAAAATCAATCTTTTATATTTTTAGCTCATGTGGCTTCGAGATGCATCACTACATAATCTTGTTCCTGTTTGGTGGCATTTTGGGAAGCTGACTCATGGTACTGCAATGTATTCCTTCTCTAAGAGGATACAATATATCAAATATATGTTGAAACAATGGAATAAGCACCATTTTGGCAATATCTTTCAAGCTAAAAGGGCAGCTCAAGCTCACTTGGATTCCATTACTCAGAAGATTTGAGACCATGGTCTTACTGAGGATTATGCTAAGCTAGAAGCTACAGCTGTGAAGGAAGTGGAGGAATGGGAGTTGTGGGAGGAAATTTTTTGGAAGCAAAAGTGTCACTTTGATTGGCTTCAGGAAGGTGATAGGAATACTTCATTTTTTCATAATTTTGTTAAGGATAGAAGGCAATGTGATATCATCTCTTCCCTTAGGTCCTTAGAGGGGGCTCATTTGTCTTCATTTGATGAGATTTTGAAAGAGTCTATTTGGTTCTTTTCTACTTTATTTCATGAGGATTCTCCTCCTACCAATGAGGATGAAGCTTTAATCTTGGCTTGTATCCCACCTTTGGTGACCAGCAAAAGGAATGATTCTTTGCTAAAATTGTTCTCCTTGATGGAGCTGGAGGATATTGTGTTTCAGATGAAGAAAGGAAAAGCTCCAAGGTCTAATGGGTTTCCAATTGAGTTCTTTTAGCAGTATTGGGAGGTTATCAAGCTTGACCTTCTTGAGGTTGTCCAAGAATCTCAAACGAACAAGAAAATGCTAAGAGCCATGAATATCACTTTTCTTGCTCTTATCACAAAACAGGACAAACCTAATTCTTTGGATCTTTTTAGACCAATTGCCTTGTGTAATGTTGTGTACAAAATAATTACCAAGTTGATTGTGGAACGTCTAAAGCCATGGCTAAGCAGGTTAAGTTTTGAGGAGCATGGTGGATTTGTTCCAAGCAAACAGACCCTTGATGGGGTTGTTATTGCAGCTGGAACTATTCAGTCCATGGCTTCCTCCAAAGAGAAGTCCATGTTTATTAAGTTGTACATGGCCAAAGCCTATAACCAGGATAAATGGGCTTTCTTATCCAAGATTTAGAGGGATTTTGGGTTTGGTAGCACTTGGATTGAGTTGGTTATGAGTTGCATCACCTCTTCTTCCTTCTCTATGCTTGTTAATGGTGAGCCTTCTTAGCTTTTTGGAGCATCTAGGGGCTTTCAGCAAGGGGATCCCTTGTCCCCATATTTATTTATTTTAATGGTTGAGGGATTAGGGATATTTATTAAATCTCGTGTGGAGCTTAGTCTCATTTAGGGTTGGCATTGGGGAAATAATCTTCCCGCCAATCCCATCTTCAGTTTGTGGATAACATTGATCTAATGGGCATGGAAAAAGTTGATGAAGCTATCAATTTGAGGAAGTTCTTGGATAGTTATTTGGATACTTCAAGACAAAGTATCAATGAGGGAAAGTCCTTTATTTATTCCTTTAAAACTCCTAAGCTTATCCAAAGGAGAATTTCTAGAATTCTCAAATTCTAGACTAGATCGCTTCCCTTTGTCTATCTTGGTATTTCTCTAGTTGTCCACTTCCTCCCCAGGTTGTTTTGGCAAGATGTTATTGATAAGTTTCACAAAAAGGTTAGTCACTGGACTTGCAGGTGGCTCTCTACTGCTAGGAGAGTGACTCTTTTGAAGTCTGTGGTTCAAGTTCTTCCTTTATATAGGTGCTTTGTGTTGTCTACCCCTTCTTGCTTTATCAAAGAATTTGAAAGTCTATCCCATCAGTTTCTTTGTTCTAGTAACCTCCTCTTGAGGAAGTGGAGCTTGGTTAAGTGGGATCAATATGTCGGCTAAAGCAGGAAGGTGGGCTTGTGTTGCATCAAGCTGATTTGAATGGGTAGGATTTGGTGGCTAAGTTGTACCAATGATGGTGCTCTCAACAACATCAAATATGGGCCAAGATCCTCACCTCAAAATATCTTGGGAGTTTGGAGAGTGTTGATGTGCCTAGATTCAACCTTGTGGGGAAGGGTTCTATGATTTGGGGTACTCTTAAAAGGGGAGCCAAGCGGATTAATCAAGGATTATTTTGGATATGCAAGGAGGCTCAGAAGCTCTTTTCTGGTTTGATTCTTGGGAGGGTCATCCTCCTATCATGTTTGTTGCAATATGGTGTGTCCCTTGGTCTTCCTTTTCTAGCACAGTGCTTGTGTTTGTGTCATGGTTTAACCCCCTACTGTGGATCTTATCTGAAGCTTGTATTAGGCATTGATAGGTTGACCTTTTGGTGCAACAACAAGGCCAACAATTAGTATTAGAGCTAAGGTCATAGGTTCAAACCCCTTGCTTGTGTTGGGGGGTATTGTTGCAAGATGGTGTGTCCCTTGGTCTTCCTTGTCCAACACATCGCTTGGGTTTGTGACATGGTTTAACCACCTCCCATGGATCTATCTAAACCTTGAATAGGGAATTGACAAGTCAACCTTTTGGTGCAACGACGAGGCCAACAATGTCAATCCACCCTCATTTGCATGATTTATTTGAAAATTTCCTTGATGCTAGATGGAGTAGAATGTTTGATTTCAAATCCTCCCATGTTCTTGATTAGGCCACCGTGTACAGGTGGAAGGACCCACATGAGTGGCCTCCAGGGGGATTGATGGAGGAGCGACAGAAGCTGGCCAACATTCTAGCTAAAGGGATTGCAACTCTCTTCTGGGGAGGGATGTTTCAACCTGGGGTCTTGACCCGAAAGGAAAATTCTCTGTTGCCTTTGGTTATCAAGTGCTAGACAATCAAATTTTTGGATGTTCAAGGGTCCCTTGGTGGAAATAGGCTTGGAATAAATTCTCTTAGCCTAAATACAATTTCTTCTCTTGGCTTGTGGTTCATAAAAGATTCCTCACTTGGGAGAATCTTTGGAAGCATGATTTCTAGGTTCCATCTATGCATGTTATGTGCACCAATAATGATGAGTGCATTTCTCAGGCCTTTTTTCAATTTCCCATTGCTAGAATGATTTGGCACTTCTAGTGGAGAGCTTGGAACAAGTCGTACATACATGCCTCTTCTTTGGATGACCTCTGGATTGGGTTGGGGAACTCTCTATTGGTTACTTTTAATTCCTAACCAGGTCTCAAAGATAATCTATGGTTTTTCCACTTCCAATTGTTAATTATCTAGAGGGATTGGCCAATGAACAGGTGAAAGTTGAAGAAACTTTCCCTCTACACTTTGGGCTCTACAAAACCCAGGAGGGTGATGCCCTACAATGTACTTATGATCTCCTGTGCCAATTTATCTCATACATTGTAGATAAAAAATATATTCTCATATAATTTGGTTGATAAATGAAGAATTTAGAAGATCTGGAAAATCCTTTAAAGCATTCAACAATATATAGTAGGAGAATATGAAATCATGATAAAAATTAACTTAAATGTGATGACACTATGTGATTTTTTTTAAAATGTGAGAGATCCTAGAGATACAACTTAAGACATAGATTCTAGATCGGTGCCTTAATCCAAGGCATGGAGTCAAATAAAATCCAATATATATGGTATAATAGAATTCCATCTAAGCATTATAGAGCTCTACAATAGTGCATAATACATTGTTATACTCGAAATCCTTAACCAATTCTTATCAAATCCCTGCACAATGTTACACAAACCTATACTTCTATTAAAGCATTTAACCTATTCTTTGAATAAGAGCATCAATAGAGGCATACATACATTCACTAAGACAACTATATACACGTAAAATCGGTCATCACCTTTAAATAATTAAATACTAGCTATTTAATTAATATTTCGACTAAGTATAAATAAATTCTCAATTTATTTATATTGTTCATTTTCTAAATTCTCCAAATATAAAACATGTTCTTCTACATTAATAAAATAAATAAATTTCCATAAGCTTGTTTTATTTAATTAATCATCACTAATCTCAATTAGGAATTTGAACACATGTCTACAACTTTTTGTGCCACCTCACTAAGGTCACATGAAATTAAATAACTCTAATTTTTAATTAGAATTATCTTCAACTCAATTTAAAAAGCACATGGTTCATTCCTCACACACTTCCACCAATTTTGGAGCACATGGCGCATTCCTCACACACTTCCACCAATTTTGGAGCACATGGTCTTCTCTTCCCACACTTGAATCTTCCATCCAAATGGCATGTTGCCCATTGGTCAAGAGATTCTTCCATCCAAATGGCATGTTGTCTTTGGTCAAGGGGACAACATCTTGATTCTCTTCACCTTCACCATCCATTCTTCTTGTTCGAATCTAGACCGTTGATTATTGCCACCTCACTATATGCTTGGAAAAGGATATAAATACAACCCTTGGGTATTGTATTTGGTATCCACATTTGAAGTAAAGTTATCATGCAGGAACATTGTTTGAGCTTGGGAGCACTTTGGAGTCTTATAGTTACATTTTGTTTTATGTTTAATTTTAGAGTTACATGTTAGGATCATATTGCTTCATAGTTACATTTTATGTCCTCCATTACATCATAGTTGCATTTTAGATTAGCATTTCAATAGTTTGCATTTGAGCATATGTATAATCATATATAGAGTTATAGAGTCATATAGATCACTACCATAGTATCCACCACCATTTTTCCATTCATCATAAACATCATCATCCATTTAGCATAGTATCCATTATCCTTTCCATTGTATACTTTCATGTAGGAGCATAGGTGGCTTGCATGTTGAATACTAATCTCGTTTATTAAGTGTCATCCTAATATCCTTTGTGCACATAGAAATATGAGGGCCAAAGGGTTAAAAGAATCATTAAGAATAGAGGGCAATGAGATGTTCTTGAAAGATTTGTTAAATTGCAATTTAGAGTAGCTTCTTTGCTTTGAATATTTAATATAATTCATTTCATTAAGGTTTGTGTTGATACTAACTTTACACATTTCACACACACAAAAAATGGCGCTCACCGTGGGGCCTTGCCCTGTTCTTTTTAACATTCTAAAAAATTTATATTCACAAGTTCGGACGTGAGACTTTTGGCGCTTCTTGCACCCGTTTTAGCACCTCTTGCACCCATTTTGGTGCCTTTTTCACTTGTTTTGGCGCCTCTTGCACTTGTTTTGGTGCCTTTTGCACCTGCTTTGGCACCTTCTACACCTGTTGTGGTGCCTTTTGTCTCTATTTTGGTGCCTTTTTCCCATTCTGTGGTGCCTTTGTCTCTATTCTAGTACATTTTGTCTAATCTTAAAATGGTTGTATCTTGGTCATACGAAGGTCTTTTTCATAGCTTTTTTTTAAAAATGGAGTAGAATTTAATAAGTTATGCAACGGTGTAGGTGTTCCTCAATTTTTGTGGAGTTAAAATTTTCAATTTTACACCTAAAGTCAAATCACATTGTAACTTGGTCTAAGTTTTAGGGTTTTTATGCTTAATCATTCATCTAACCCTCATGTCTTCTTATTTCTTCATATCATCTAACATTTTGAGCATTTATTGTAGGTTTTAAGAGGAAAATGGAGCATTGAAGTGAAATAAAAATCATTTGATATCCATTGTACTTAAAACACTTGTCAAAGACATTCTTATCAAACTATTGATGATTTATGTAGGGCTTGGAAGTGATTTAATTGTTTCCTTTTGGTTAAGTTAGGAACATAGCTTAATTAAAAGGTTAATGAACACCATTTCTTTAGTGCTTGATGGATGGTAGGCATATGCTCTCCCCTTAACTGGGTGACCAAAAAGCCATACCCATTCATCTTTATTTGCGAATGTGAGTAGAGTATATAGTGTGTGTTCTCTCTTTATTCATGTGGAATAAATATTGATTGAACTATGGGTATACTCACTTGCTTTTGTTTATCTTAGAGGGTCTGCCTTGTGGAAAAAATTAATCACCCAAGGGAATGACCCAACTGGTAACATGCTAAAGCCAAGCAACTTACAGTTGGTATATAGATGTGGACACTAGAACAAAGGCTAGTATCACGAGGATAGTTCCGATGAGAAGGGAAGCAATGGTCTCTCGCCATATGGATTATCCCCCATGAATGGAATTCCCACATTAAAAACCTTTATCTATTCTTTGGTACAACAATAGTCGTTGCGAAGGCATCCACATTCTCACAGTTTTTAGTAGAGATGAGAAATATTCCATAGGAGATTCATAGGTATTGGTGCTTGTCTTCCTTGAGAAGTGAGTGCCATGGAGGGGAGCCAGTGTGGTCAAGCATCTAGTCATCCATTAAGAATAAGTGTGGTTGGGGTAAAACCTACATGGAATCCAAAAGAATACAGTCTTTCACAACCTTAGGAGTGTATAGTGCTTGATGTGTCTTTATCAAAGTGTTTTCAAAACAAATTTCAAACAAAACATCACATATTGAAAGTGAAAACCCTGATTCAGAATTACATTCATTGAAACAACTAAGTCTCCCGCTAAAAAATTAGAAAAACCAAACAATCTTTCAAGAAATGGTGTTATAAATCCTTTTGGCACCTTCTGCACCTGTTTTGGTGCATTTTTCCCATTCTGTGGTGCCTCTTGTCTCCGTTTTGGTGCCTTTTGAAAAATACAAAATAGTGACCTAGGTCCATCTCCTATCTGACAATCAATCTCATTCTCTGAATCCTTAGCAGTATTTCAACCAGTCCTTAGGGAAAATAGAATCTGAACATGTGTGTTACCAAATGATTTCACGAAAGATTAAAATTCATAAACCAAAGTCCAAACCTCTTAGTCTAAAAGAACATCAAAGATGGCTATCAACACTTTACGAATTTAGAGAGAGGTTAGCCTTTAATTTCTATAAAAGAGCTTGCAAGAACAATCTCGAATTATACATCTTTTACTACTGTCAAAATCCAAGACTTTTCCAAAGGTCTGAGTATCTCATCTCACAAGTTTGAACCAAAATTTTAGAATTTTCTCAAGTCCAAGATCATTCCTTAGATACCTTAGAAGTTTAAACTTGTTAAAACTAACCTCTACAAGTATAATTCTCCAAACTAAACCTAGATCTAAACATCTCAAAGTTCCTAAATTATCAAACTCATCATATCTTTGATTGCTAAGCCTAGTTTCATCATCGAGATTTTTCATCCTTTCATCACAAAATAAACGGTATGCAATCAAATAAAACTTAGTCCTATCAATAAAATTTGTTATTCTATTCGACTTAGTTTTAATTCTTGGCACTATTCCAAACAAAGATCAAATTTTAGACAACATATAACACTTGCATGCATGTTCAAACAAGGTTGCAAAAACAAAAAACTTAAGGAAAAAGGACTTGAAAATCAAAACATTGAAGAGTCAAATCTTGAAACTCTAACATTCAGACACAAAAGCATAAATTCAAAGAACAAGAAATTGAAACTCAAACCACCAAGGCTGAAATAGATGAGGATCAATTGAATGCTTTAGCTCATCAAATGAAAAACCTTAACAAAAAATCTAGGATATGCAAAGGGAAACAACCACATAAGGATATTTGTTGTTAGACATCTATTCTTATCCATCTGATAGAAATAAGGACATGACACATTCTCCACTAACAACTACATCATCCAAGTTCAATTTATTTGAATTCTTGAAAAGGTTAAATGAGAAACCCAAATCAAAGTCTTGAAACACAAAGGATATTGAACAATCTTACCATGTCATGCATTTATCTTCATCTCCCATAAGTCAAAATAAATCTCAGGATTCTTTCACCCAAGTTAACAATTCCATCCAACCACCTTCTTCTATCATATCTTCTGTATCCAATGATTCATGTCAATCTCTTAGTCCAAACCATGTTGTCATAGACTCCTCTACACCTCAAGATCAAAACATTCTTTCCACTTCATCTGATGATACCAAAATTCTAAAAGTTATTTCAATCTTTGACCAAGACCCCATCTCTCAATAATTATATGATGATCCCCTCCTTTCACTTTTCATCCACAAGGATTCCCTCCCATCTCAAGAGAAAATTATCCTTCCAAGTCTTCATTCCATTCCATATGATGAATCCACACCATCTCAAGATTCTATTACATCTTAGGAGTATGATAATTCTTACATCCTATCTAATGATGTCCTACCATCTGATGATCAAGATATGCTTTCTACAAAATCTTATGATTCCCTTCCTCATCAAGATCAAGATATACTTCCATGCAAGGATACCCTTTCATTTCATGAGGATGTTCATCCTTCTCAAGATCTAGATATTCCTTTCACACCACTTCACGATGAGTCCATACCTAATAAAGATCAAGTTACTTCATCTCCTACACCTCGTGATCCTTTTCCAATTCAAGATCAAATTACCCCATCATCCCCATGTAAAGATCCTATCACACCTATAGAAGCTATTCATGAACCCCACACCTACAAATTGGGATCCTCCACCTTTATCCACTCCAGTTTATTTCCAACACCTATCCTTTCATCCATATCATATCCTCCCCAAAATGGACTTGCATATTGTTTCACAAACAATACCTATCCCATTGGTAAAAAAATGTGTCAAATTATTAACTACAAAGGAAAAGGATTAGGCCTTCATTAACAAGGTATCCGAGAACCCCTTTTTGCTCAAGAAAATCCATATTATCACGGCCTTGGTTATATTCCTAAGTATCCTAGTCCTTCAAATATACAATCTATCCTAGGTCCTCATCCTAATCCACCAAACCTTCCATCTATCCTAGGTCCTCATCCTAGTTCATAAAACCTTCCATATACCCTAGGTCCATATCCTATTCCTCAAGAACAAAAAAATCAAACATCCTTGATGCCCTTTCAAAAATTCTACCTACACTCACTCATCCATAATACCTCCATACCATTCATCTCAATCCACCCCTCCCATTGCTCTTGGAAGTAATTTGGGTGCCAAATTTCAAAATCTTCCATATCAAAATACACATGTGTTAAAGGATCAACATGTCTCCTTGAAGAGGCATGCAAGAATAAAAGAAAATTTGATCCAAAATCAAAGGAAAAATTAAAAGGGCCACAAAGGCCCATCAAAGAAAAAAGGAAATTTTCAAAGACCAAAAAGGTCCATAAATCAAAAGAAATTTTCAAAATGCCACAAAGGCCCATCAAAGTAAAAAGAAAAATATGAAAGGCCACAAAGGCCCACAAAGCAAAAATCAACATCAAAAGTCATGTGGATTCCAAAAAGTCTCATAGAAGCAATAAAATTTAAATTGGCATCCAAATTTTCTAATCCAAAAGCTTCCTCCAATTTTTCATCTAAAAAAATCTCACCTTCCAAATCCATTTTTCCTCCATCACTCCACCACCCTTGAAGGTGTGTGTCAACTTTGATCTTTCCATCCTTTCCATCTATCCATCACCAATCCTTCCCACCTCCTATTTATTACCCAACATTCATCCCTCATTTTTCTCCTTTAATCCAAACCTTTGGATAAGTCCTTAGTTCTTCCATCATACCTTTGAGAGCCCAACATTTATGAGTCTAATCCCCATTTCCATGGTTTATTAAAGGGATATTTGGTCATGAAACTTGATGCTTAAGTCCTTCTTCCATCTTCCTATCATGGATATATTATCCTCTACATTTTCCACCTTTGATCTCGAAAAGGTTAATGATCTTCTTGAACATCATATATATTATCCTATTCATTTTGTCCATATCTTTCATACCATATCTTTCATCTTATCCATATTCGATCATTCTTCTAGATACATCCTTCTTCTTATCCTTGGTCTTGATGAGGAATAGGAGCAAAATATTTGAGCCTTGTGTCTATATCTTATCTAGTTGACCTTGATCATCCAATTCATTATCCTTATCCTCACTTTCTTCCATTCCATATATCTTAGCTTATCATAATCCATTTCATCATGTCCCTTTGCAACCTTTAATCTTATCATGTAAATCATATTTGAGCCTAGCTGCAAAACATTATCCAATCCTCATATCTTTTGTCAATCAATCATCAAAAATCATCAATCTTATCGTACTTAGAAGAATCAATGATCCTAAGTACTTATCATCATCATTCCTTATGGAATCAATCATTCCTGGCATCCTAATCAATCAACCATTATCATCTTTTAACAAAGATATGTTGCTTGTGTGACATGTTTTGTAGTGAATCTTTTAGTTTGATCTATCATCTATCCATGGTTTCATTACCTATTTTGTGGGGCATCATGTTCCTTCAACCATCAAATCATATCATTTCATCTTAAATATCCTAAGAAAATCCAATATATATATATATATATATCAAAAAGATAAAAAAAAATCATAAAATCTGAAAAAGTGCAATACAAGCAAATAGTGAAAACATGGCAATAGGCGCTATTTGTGATAGGTTAGCTTTTCCATATATTTGAGCATGTTGACCATTTGATTTCACCATTCACTTTCGCCATCCATCTGCCTATCCTTTGAAAGCTCCATGTACATATCTTGGCATCGTGGTCATGTCTCACCATGGATTGGGGGCAAAATCCTAAATTCACTAGGGGAAAATAAAATTTGGGCTTAAACCAACAAAAAAATAATAGTAACACACACACAACAAAAAAAATGATTAAAAAATAACCCAACATTGAATATCAATCACCATTAGAAATGCATCAAACATCCATATCATATCAAAAAAACCAAAAATAAGTCAAAAGTCAGTAAAAAAAAGAGTCATCTTGTCGAATTACGTGGTCTCTACATATATAATGTAGGAAAGGCCGAGACCCCTAGGATAGGTCTTTAGGTTAGGTTCTTGGTCAAAATCTCATAAAACACCTAAAAATTGGAAAATCAAAAAATCCCAAAAACATAAAAAAAAATCAAATCAAATCAAAAGGATGATGCTCTTCTGAATTATGGGTTTATCACGTTAAACAAAAATGTTCAATTGTTGTACTTTAATTTTTGTTATCATATCTCTGGAGCACCTCCATGATGTATCGAACTAAAGGAGCCATGAAGGTGTATGATTTTTCTTTATCTGCTATCTGTGAGTTGGTCATTATTACTATGCAAATTTTCGTGAGACATGCACTACAAAGTATCACTAATGAAATTTTGAATTTGCATTGGAAACTGGTTAACTCTTGTTTGTTTATGCAAGTAATGCTCAGGTCATCTCGGTTT
This sequence comes from Sequoia sempervirens, assembly GCA_007258455.2. Lineage (NCBI taxonomy): Eukaryota > Viridiplantae > Streptophyta > Pinopsida > Cupressales > Cupressaceae > Sequoia > Sequoia sempervirens. The sequence continues at coordinate 550,529,698 of VDFB02000017.1, forward strand.
AATTATACTTGTATGCTTGTGTTAACTTGCACTATCAAACGTCATGGAAGTAGTACTCAATTCATCATGGTCTAAATATACCATTGATGCTTGTACTCACTTTCAACATTTTAAAGGCCCAATGATGATAAAAAGCATAAAAAATCAGTTGTTATGAATGAAAATTTTTGCATACAAGATCTGCATGGCTAGAGTAGATTGCATCCATGTTAGTTTGCATCTGTATTTATGGGATTTCCAAAGCTGAAACAATGATGTTATCTCTTGAATTAAGGGATTGAGTACAATTGACATTACCAAAAAAACATCATTTTCATATAGTTACACATCACTTGCATTATCATCAATTAGAAAACACTATCATTTAGTTGCATATCACTTGCATCATCATTTGCTTGCATCAAAAAACATTACCAACATCATTCATCCATTCATGCATCACATCATTATATTTGCATTGAAAAACACAAAATGACATCCATTGCATCTCATTTACATAATCAAAATCATTTCATATAGTGGCATTAGCAAAGTGGTTCACTAAGGTTAAATGAGTGAGTCTCTTTAAATTTCCAAAAGAATTGGGAAATATGTCAGGTTTTGTGAAGCTTAATTTAACAAAGAATCAACTGACGACAACCTTCCCACAACTCTTGGAAGGTGGATAGATTCACTCATTTAAGCTTAAGACCCTAGAACACAATCATCTACATAATCATAATTCATCATTATAAAACATCACACATCATTTGCATCACATCCATACATAATCAACATGAACGTCACACTTCATTAGATATCATTATTGCATAATCAAATCCATTTCACATAGTATAAAACATCATTTGCATAAATCTATAAACCATATAGAATCATCCATCATTGAATTATCATATTATCATTGCATACATTCTCATAGAAATAAGTACCATCACACAATCATTCATTCATTAATCATTTATTTGCATCAAAAAATCACAAAAACATCAAAATTCATCACATATCATTGGCATATTAAAATCTATCGCATACATCATATAGGCATCATTCATAAATCATCATAGAATCATAACACATCAGTTGCATCCATAGCATATCATCATCATAACATAGAAATCAAATGCATCCATCATAATCATCATGATCATCATGTGAACATCATAGTCACATAGATCATTAATCATCATTGCATATCATATAACCTCAAAATAATAATGTCAAGTGTACAATAATATCCAAACATGGAGAGATACATCAACAAAGTGGCAGGAATCACAAAATATCTGTCTGAATAAGTGTATGCATCAAGTATCAATACATCATCAAGTCTTAGTACATTAATCAATCCTATACTAGGGCATATCAATCAATCAGAGAGGTCAAACAACATCACCCAATCAAATCTAAATCTACTTGCACTAGATGCAGAAATCCTCCTATGATCATAACATATCGCAAATCAACAATCTTATCAATCAATTCAACCTCGCCTATCATGAGGTTCACCAATCAATTCAACCTCACCTATCATGAGGTTCATCAATCAAATCAACCTTTCCTATCATGAGGTTCATGAATCAATCAATGCAACCTCGCCTATCATGAGGTTCATCAATTAAATCAACCTCACCTATCATGAGGTTCATCAATCAATCAATGCAACCTCTCTTATCATGAGGTTCATCAATCAAATCAACCTCGTCTATCATGAGGTTCATCAATCAATCATTGATCCTCACCTATCATGAGGTCAATCATCAATCTATCATTGATCCTCGCCTATCTTGAGGTCAATCATCAATCTATCATTGATCCTTTCCTATCATGAGGTCAATCATCAATCTATCATTGATCCTCGCCTTTCATGAGATCAATCATCAATCTGTCATTGATTCTCATCTATCATGAGGTCAATTATCAATCTATCATTGATCCTCATCTATCATGAGGACAATCATCAACATCATATCATTGACCCTCACCTATCATGAGGTCAATCATCATCGTCCTATCATTGATCCTCACCTATCATGAGGTAAATCATCAACTATCACATCAACATCATCAAATCAATCAGTTGAATGTGATCATCAAACATCAAACACAAGGAGGCAACATAAGGCATCAATCAATTAATCTGGTAGGCTCAATATCATTTTTTTGGGAGATAAATCATTTTTGGATCATAAAATTTTGAAATCATCAAAAAATTATCAAAAACATCCTAAAAATTCAAAAATTCACCAAGTTATCTCTCGAGGGGGCATATATTCGTTAGTACCTAAAAAAAAAGTCTGGGGCATCAAAAAAAAATTCAGAGCATTGGTATCAAATATTTCTTTGAAGCAATGTGTAAACACATTACTTCAAAGAAGGGAAAAATGTATACACCTAAAATCAGTCATCACCTTTAATTAATTAAATACTAGCTATTTAATAAATATTTCGACTACTTATAAATATTGTTCATTTTCTAAATTCTCCAAATCTAAAACATATTTTTTTAAATTAATTAAATAAACAAATTTCCATAAGCTTGTTTTATTTAATTAATCATCACTAATCTCGATTAGGAATTTGAGCACATGTCTACAAATTTTTGTGCCACCTCGCCAAGGTCACATGAAATTAAATAACTCTAATTTTTAATTAGATGTATCTTCAACTCATTATAAAAAGCACATGGCTCATTCCTCACACACTTCCACCAATTTTGGAGCACATGGTCTTCTCTTCCCACACTTGAATCTTCCATCCAAATGGCATGTTGCCCATTGGTCAAGAGATTCTTCCATCCAAATGGCATGCTATCTTTGGTCAAGGGGACAACATCTTGATTCTCTTCATCTTCACCATCCATTCTTCTTGTTTGAATCTATACCATTGATTATTTCCACCTCACTATATGCTTGGAAAATGCTATAAATACAACCCTTGGGTATTGTATTTGGTATCCACATTTGAAGTAAAGTTATCATGCAGGAACATCATTTGAGCTTGGAAGCACTTTGGAGTCTTATAGTTACATTTTGTTTTATGTTTGATTTTAGAGTTACATGTTAGGATCATATTGCTTTATAGTTGCATTTTATGTCCTCCATTGCATCATAGTTGCATTGTAGATTAGCATTTCAATTGTTTACATTTTAGAATATGGAATATCATTTTAGTTTTCCATAGTTTGCATTTGAGCATATGTAGAATCATATATAGAGTCATATAGATCACTACCATAGTATCCACCACCGTTTGTCCATTCATCATAAACATCATCATCCATTCATCATAGTATCCATTATCCTTTCCATTGTATAGTTTCATGTAGGAGCATAGTTGGCTTGCATGTTGAATACTAATCTCGTTTCTTAAGTGTCATTCTAATAGCCTTTGTGCACATAGAAATATGAGGGCCAAAGGGTTACAAGAATCATTAAGAATAGAGGACAATGAGACATTCTTGAAAGATTTGTTAAATTGCAATTTAGAGTAGCTTCTTTGTTTTGAATCTTTAATATAATTCATTTCATTAAGTTTTGTGTTGATACTAACTTTACACATTTCACATACATACAACAACAATGGAGACAAATCAAATGATCTTCGATCAATTTAATTTATAGTTTGTATAAAGAGTACAATAGGAGACAATTGGCTTCAGAATTACCATTATATTCATAAAAATGCTAGTATTGTTATACAACATATGAAAAAGAATAAGATGCACACTCAACAATCTAAGAAAAGTCTCAAACCCTATTCTCTATTTTATAATACAAAATTCTCCAAGAGATCAATCATCTCATGCAAATGGCATTGAATTCCCTTTTATAAGACAAGGGAGCAACAAGCTTCGGGTTATTTACACATGTCATATTTTCATTTGACATTCATTTACATTTGAAAATACAAGTACAATTACTTGCTCATGGAGGGAATATTCCAAGAACAAATACTATTATATTTACTCTTTACAATCTTTATCTCTCCAAAAGTGTCTTGATGTTGATGTTGATTCTTTACCACTCTTTTTCTTCCCTCTTCTTGATGTGGACTTGAGAATGTCGAGCTGGCAAGTGAAGAAAAAAACCTTGTTGTAAAAAAGACAAAGCATCATTTTGTTGGCACTATTGAAACTATTTGGGAGTGTTGAATGTGCATAGAAGACAAAATGTGTCCACATCACCAAGAGAAAGTTCTACAAGTCAGGAATTTTGTTATATTTCTTATCCCATGTGTCATAGTCTTCCTCTGAAGGCCAATTGAAAGCCATGAACTCATCCAATTTATTTCTATATGGGCCATAACTTTTCACTACCTGGTTGGCCTGCTTATCAAAATCCTCCAAAAACTTACTGGTGAGTGACAATTTGTCCATATTATTCTTTAACATATCAATATCAAAATCTCCACCATCAAAAACTAAGTGGGCATATGTAGCAACTACATTATCCATTTTTTTCTCTCCACTACTCATATGTCTTTACAACTCCATTGCTGTCCAAAATGTCTAGCAAGAAGCCAAGATCACTGTCATCAAATTTTTGAAGCAACTCTTTAACTTTCTTCTGCATGGGATCTACTGCCCCATTGTAATCAATGATTCCTTTCACCATCTTGTATGCAGGGGCTATCTATGTTGGCTTATTTAGTTCATGTGTAGATCCCTTGATCATACCACCTAATGCACTAAGTCTAGGGACCCATAATTGCATCAATGGGACTGCCACTAATCTGTCCCTTTCAAACATGTTGACGGCATTAAATAATAAAGAATAATTAGTGTGAACACTATTCATCCTCTTTATTGCCTTCTCCATGCAATGCTCAAGCACATTGGAGACAATGATCACATTATTTTCTTCATACAACTCAAACAATTCCTCATATGCCCTTAGCTATTAAATCAACTCCTTCCTACTTACTCTTTTCTTTGGGGAAGGAATGTTGGGAACAAGTTCTACTAGTAGTCTTTCCTCATAGACAACCATCTCCATAGATGGTGGGGGAGGTGACTGAGCTGGAGGAGATGGTGGAGAAGTAGATGGAGCAGTAGGCTACATTGTTGGCACTTGTTGCTGATTTTGAAACATCTCTACTAACAACTTCAATTTAGCAAGCCTTTGCTTGTCTTTATTATACTCAATCAACAATTCATTGTACTTCCTAGTTTCTGCTTCACACTTCTCCTACAATGACTTAGCAATGGATTTGGTGAACTTTGCAACATTAACAGACAATGTGGCTACCTCCACTACTGAAGTTTCTGAGACTTCTTAATGGTGAGGCCTCCTCTCAAGTCTCCTACAAGTTCTGATACTATAGGTTTATTTGTATTGGGGGCCAAAGCCCAAATAGAAAGTGTGTCCCATCGTGGACTAAAAGTAGATCCCTGTAAGGCACATAAAGCATCCTCATTTGTGGAAAAAAACTATGAATCATGTTTTCTCACGGTGTCAAAAGTAATGGCAAATGCCATATCCCATTATAGTAGTAAGAGCAAGCCACTATCTGTCACTAGTTTTTGCCCTTCGTTAGGGGTTAATTCTTTCTAATTGTCTTTCACATCTACAACTACCCTTGCAGCAATAATCTCCCTAGGAAACTCTAGTGACTTGGCCATATCTTCCCTCACTCTGCTTTCAAAATCATCTCTTCTTGTTCTCCAAACAAATTCCTTAAAAAGATTAGTTTTGAAAAATGCATCATCTAACATTAATTCTATGCAATCTTTATCCTTTATATCATCTGCATTGTCTAAACCTATCAAAACTTCCTTTGTTAACCTATTTTGAGGGGCTACTAATTCCACCTCCCTCTAGGGTGAGGGCATGTTTTGCATAATTTCATCAGTAGTGACTACAACCACTTCATGAGAGTCCAGAGGGTAGTCAACCAACCCTATTGCTTCAATCTTCCTCTTTGGAGAAGACTCCCTAAGAGGTGAATCAAGATCAATTACTTTTTGTAGAGGTGATGGTGGCATTTCTAGCACAAGGGATGAGGCTCTCAACTCCTTTGATTGAGTAGGAGTATCCTTTGTTTTCTCTTTCCTAACAATCATCTTTTGTCTTCTTGTGAAGACATATTTCTTCTTGGGTGGTTGATAGGTGGGCCTTTCTTCAATCATAGGAGCTTTCCCCTTATCCTATTCTTCTCTCTACTCCTTGAGCTTCCCAACAACCTTCTCAAAATTCTGCAAAATGGCCTCTATTCTGAGAGTAGAGTCCTCAATATCTATAAAGGTTCCTTTGAATTTGGGATCCTTTTTCCATTTTTCCTTTTCTAATTTGTCAAAGGCCAACCACTTTATTTTCCTCTCCTCAACTTTCTTTAGATCAAATTTATTTATGACTATATCTTCTAGGTATAATAAAAAATATGCCAAAATTTTCCCTTGTTGATTCTCACCTTTAATGTAGCAATGAAACCCTCGGGATGATGGTTCCTAGCTTTGCAGTTCTTCATCTTCAATGGAGTAATCATTTCAAGTATTTTTTTCCACCCCTCCCTAGCCATAACAAAATCTGAAAATAATGTATACTGAGGAAAAAGAGACCCCTTTTGTTACATCCCTTACATTGAGACTATGAATTAACATGTTTATGATAATGGAACCATGGGCATTAATGTAGTTGCAAATAATTGACTTTCATATGAATATGAAATGAAGGATTAAATAATTGTTTTATTTGTTGCAACTATAATGTGAATGTGATTGTTTATTTTAATATGCGAATGTATAAGATGATGATGATGATATTATATTTAAATGTGAATTTGCATGTCAGGAATGGTCTAACCCTAGTTTTCTTTGGTCAAGTGGTTCAGGATCAACAACACTCAAAGGGAAAGGGGACTATCATCAGGGAGAGGGCGTAGTTGACAAGGATCAATTTGTCATTGAATTCTGAGTCAGTGTATGACAATTTACTAAGTTATAGCCTTGGTCTTAGGAAAAATAATATAAGTATTGATCATTAAAGTCAAAATTAAAATATATAAAATTCTTAATGAGGGAACTTCAAAAGATTATGTGATAAAATATTAATAAAAGAAAGTTAAATAACAAACCTTAATAAACGTTTCATTCTTGAACTCGTGTGGAAGATGGTTGACGGTTCATGGAGGCAGAGCACTTTGCCACTCCATCTTGAAATTTTTGGAATGCAAGAAGTCATGGAGGATTCCGGAATGGGATTCGAAAAGGCAATCTCATTCGAAGTCGGTTTCTCTCTATCGAGCAATTCATTTCATCTTTCTCCTTTTTCATTCTTCTTTCATGGTGGGAAGGGATCTTCTCTGCTACATCAAAGTTTTCTTTGAAATATTTCCGCCATAGCTAGTTTTCTTTGGCTCATCTACTAGACGCACTTTTGGAGGAGTTTCAAACATATTCATCTCTGGAACAACATTTTGGTTAATTGCAGGAATTTCTAATAAGTCGAGCCCTGTGAAATATTTTGTTTTCACCTATCTATTGTGGAGCAACAATATGAGGATTATTCGTGGTCAAGCAGAAGGAGGCCTTCGAGTAGCCAATTGGTAGAAAAGGGCTCTCAGCGTTTGCTAAGCACCAGACGCTCTACCAAGCATGTAATGAACTTCCAAGTTTTTTATTTATGTCTGAGATTGGAATACATTTGGTATTTTTTCATGAGTTTAAATTAAGAGGGTTCTAACCTTTTGAAGTTAAGAACACCCAAATCCCGATAGGGTTGGATTAGTTGGAGTCTTAATTGTGTGATCAAGATTTAGTGTGGACTTATTCCAACCTTTGAATGGGCAGTAATCTATCTCCATCTTCTGTGCAAAGTAGAGCCCTGTATTTTTGTATTGAATCTCCTATCAACCTTGTATCCAAGCTAAGATTTAACCTGAGGCTATTGCAACCATTATTTTCATTCTACTTGAAATAAGTCGTTTCTCTAATTTGAAACTCCACTTTTTTTTACACTTCTATTGCCTTCTGTGAGCTTTATTCTCTAATACAACTTAGTTGCTTGATAAACTGTTGCCTTTAATATGAATTTCTATTTTTTGGAAATAAAATAAATAAAGTGTTGATAGCCTGCAGTGAACTAGACTCTTTTTATTCTCAACATCGCTACAGAAGTATAAGATTTGAAAGGGTCCTCATCTTTCTATCTGAACCTTATTCAATAAGTGCTTCATGTTCCAATCTATTAAGTTCCTTATTTTGAACTTCTGGTAACCTGAATTTGTGAATAGCCAAGTCATCTTGGAAACTTCGAGTGCATTATCCTCTTCGCCTCATACAAAATCTACACCACTCTTTTTTGTCCAGTCTGATTAAGTATTCCTTCCTTTCTTCCGTGATTCTTAATTTGTCACTTAAAATATAAGAGTTGGGTAGGGTACCTTAACAACCAGTATACTCTCTCTCTCTCTTTCTAATAAGGTTCTAAATAATCTTACTTTAAGAAAGATCCAAGTTAAAATATGAAACAATAACCCTATGGCTGGAAATTGAAGAGAAGATTGCTATTCAATTTAAGTTACAAGAAATAAGAATTTTGATCTGAGAGTTGTCATGTCGAGCAAGGGTGAATGCTGACGACACAATAGTGCCAGAGATATCAACACAGTAGTTCCAAAGATATTGGCACAATGGTGCCAACAACATTAAAAATCCTTGGCCAAGGTAGATTCCAGTTAGACAAAAGTCAGTTTTCATGTGCCAGATATACTCTGGTTAGAATGATCCTTCTAGTTAGGAGGAACCTATAGAGAAGGGATTGACCAATATTATAGGTTCATGGACACCAGGCTCAGAGACATGATGACAACAATCCTTGTTGATTACCCTCAAGAAGGGTCGGGTTTCTTCAGTCGAAGAAACATAGGAGACTAGTAAGTCTTGGATGGGTGGTAAAGCCCCTGATGATAATCCCTTTTCCCCCATTGATAAAGTAACTCAATAATTTTTAGTTTGAAGATGGTGACAAATATAATAATATTTCTTCATACTTATTTCCAGGTAAATGTATTGTGAATTTAAGATTGTTTTCATTTATACACTAATTGTTATTCATTTCTGATGAACGTTCATTGATAAATCTGCAATGTTGTTTTAGATGAGCCAATGTTTCTTTCAGTTAAATTGTTGAACACTTGAAGTTAGTTTAGAGTAATAAAGTAATTTTGTGTTTTAAAAGAAATACCCTAGATTGACAATTATTTATGGATCTTTGTGAAACTGTTAAATGTTCCATTTCAGATGAAAACTATAAACTTGGAAGTTAGTTGCAACTTTTGAATTAGTTGGAAACAAATGGAAACCCTAGTTTTTGAAATCAAGTTAGTTGCAAGTTAGTTGAAGGTTAGTTGATAGTTAAATTTGTAAACTGTAGATCGGGAAGGTTGTTACACCTTCTTCTAATTTTCCAAATTTACATCCTCAACTTTTCCCAACTGCCACATAATCTCAAGAAAACAAACCCAAAGTGCCACATATCTTGAAAACACACATGGAGCTGCATTTGTGCCATAAACCTTGAGAATGGTGCAATCCTCATGCATAATGATATCTCCTTAGTTATGGTCTATACCCAATTTAGGCCTCCTTTCCTTAGGCCTTAGGAAATCATGCAATTCCTTGGGGATTCTTGGTACCTATGTTCCCAAATAGCTCTTTAACCTTGCTGAAAATAAGTTTTTAAATGCTACAAAATTTGATGTTTGACAATGTCTATCTAGTAAATGGGTCCACATCTAGACCGGAAGAGATTATCCATTTTCAACTTTAAAATTAAGCTACATCCCTAGGCCCAACTTTTTAGATCCATGTGCCAAAAATGTGGCATAGAAAAGAATACCACCAGAACCTTACACCACCCTTTCCCTCCTTAATAGCCACCAATTCCTTATGCATTGAATCTAACAAATAGGTAGCAAAATCATACTCCTCATTAGCTAACATATTTTTAATGTTAGCAGTCATGAACATGAAAGCTATGGGTATCGTCTGAGGAGGGTCAAACTTTAGCACCTGGCACAAAGTGTGATAAGTTCTAACGAAGTAAAATTCAAAAGAATCTTCTTTGAAGGGCTCCTTATCTTGAGGTGTGAGCCTTATTGTACTTCTACCCTTCCCTTTCACCATGAAACTTGGAAATATTGTTACTTTGTATGTACTCTTGTTCTTTTCATACTCATTCCTCAATGCTTCTAGGTTGATTTGTTTGGTTGTATTAGGGTTTAGTCTGAAAAACCCTATAATTCCTTCTTGAGTCAAATTCACCATTTCCACCCTAGCATGTGTTCTCAAAACCCAAATATTAGGGTCATAATTTGCAGCTATAGCCTTCACCAAGTCTACATCCAAGTATACATTTGGAACTTCCAACTTTCCTAGGTCTAAGTTCCAGCCATTTCAACTTATAACCTTGGAATTTTGTTTCCCATACCAATACTAGAATAGTTCCCACCCAACAACCTTCATCTCAACATCTCTAATTGCATAGTGTTTATCCACAATACCCTTCTCTACCCTCGGTCCTTGCAACATCCGTTTCTTGTGGTTTTATCCATTGTCGAACCAAGTAATTGGCCTAACAAGTCTTCATGAAGAGATCTTTTGGGGGTAGAACCCGAAGTTTAAGCTTTTGGGGCAACATTTTGGTAGCAAAACATGTAGACTAGGGTTTTCTAAGGTGTAACTAGGTTTTAATTTGGGTGTCGAATAAAACTAGGGAAATTTGTGATGGAAATGAAAACAAACAATGCAAACTCAAACAATTCTGAAAAAATGGCTACCCTAGAACACAATTTCAAAACTAAACCTAGCAAGAGCACGAGATTCCATATGCAATTGAGTAAAGCAAAGGTGAAATTCAACTTATAGGTTTTTGTCAATGCAAAACCTATTTTTTGTCACTGAGAGCTCGTTCTTCACAAGATTCGATCTTCAATCACTTTTGGATGCTTTGGTAAATGAGAATTATGCTTTTCGTTCTACTTTTATAAAAAATTGCAATAAATTTAGCTTTTCTAGCATCTTGTCCACCATTACTATTTGCTCGCACGAACCAAAATTGTTGTATCTACCCTTTTTTGCAATTTTGAATTTGAGTGATTGATCTCATGGTGATTTGGATCCCTAGATGGCTCAAATGGAGTCAATCGAGTTTGAAATACTTGACTTTCTTTGACCTCAACATCGAGCCAATAAGATTTTGTCATGTGCAAAAGCTCATCTGATGTCACCATGGGCCCTATTTCCTTTAGGGAACGTCAAAAGGGATGACGTGTTGACTCCCTGCATCCCCACACTCATGCATTGGGAAATAAATCAAAGGCTATGGGATTTTGGGGAAGTTAACCAGATGTTACTAGATGTTGCCAAGTGTATAATATGTGCACCCTTTAACTCCATATGCATTCACCCACTTAGACAAATTTTGTCACATGTCTTAACCTTCTGCAATTTGGACGACCAAGATTATATCATCTGATCAAAGAATTAATAGAAAACCACCAAATGTACTCAAATACACATCTCTTACTCTCCCTTATGTTGCCTTAATATTTAATGAAACATTTCACCTGTTTTAATAGTACCTTCGATGGTTAAGATCATGACACTTGGCATCACCTTGCACCCCAATAGACATCCAAGATCTTCAGAGACAACCTTCGTGGGATTGCAGGGAATGGTCAAGATGGTGCCAAATGGCACAATAAGGACCTTCAAATCATGGGCCCGCCTTTTAGCTTTCTAAATAACCGTCGATCCCACTAGAAACATGACGCCTCCCCACTTCCCTGCACTAACATTATAGTGAATATATTTAATCTTTGTGGGCTTGCAGGGACCAATAAACATTAAACATGTAGCAATTGTAGGACTAGGTCGCACCTTACTTAAGGGTTTATTTAGCACATGCCTTAAATTTATTACTTAAGTCAAGGCCATCTCTTAGGTCGACTTATGACTTAAAACTTTAAAATTATTTTTAGACCTAAGGAACAAGACTTTAGAGATGACACCAAATAATTTTAATGACCCATTGAACCCTAAGACTTAATCAAATATTTAAAAAGGGCACAATCGGTAAGACTAGAAATAAGTGGTCGATTGACATATGATGCTAATGCCATAAGTGGTTACTTAAGGGACTGGAAATGGGCAGTAGCAAGTCAACAATCGAACATAAGAAAAGACTAAGAGTTTAACATTATTAGGGTTTAAAGAGGGTTTTAGCCCTTGGGTGAACCCTAATTCATGAAACAAGAAACCCTAGCTTGCAGAGAACCAATGAAACACTCAATTTTTTTTGAATTGCATACTAGAACCACAAAATATTTCAAAAGTCCTATCACTCTCTAGCTAAGACTTATTTCCTTCAAATTGATTAGAAAATTGGCCCCACCTTGATTATATGGTAGATCTACTTGGAGCACAACTACATGATCTTTCTGGATAAGAGGCTTCTGGTGTGATAGTTATGGCTGCAAATCTTGGGGGTTCTTCAAGAAAATTTGGCTGCTAAGTGTGATTTGTCTATCCCTGTGGATCCTGGGGATATGGGAGTGGTCCAAACTCTATGGCTTCCAGTTTGCAATAGGTGTGCCCTCCTACTTGGGCTATGTCGAAGTGCTAAAGGGAAGGTTCAAAGATGTGGTTATTGGAAACCCCCTCCTCTTGGGGTGTTGGAAATTAATACTAATGGGTCTTCTAGAGGCAATCCTAGACATGCTAGGGTTGGTAGTATTGACAAGGATAGCTCGGGAGTGGTGGAGTTTTTCTTTTCAATGTATAGAGGTCAACAAACTAGAAACCTTATGGAGGCTTTGTCTATTCTTTTGGTGTTGAAACCGGCTTGTAGTCTAGGTTGGAGAAGGATAATTTGTGAGTCAGATTCCCAGATTGTGATTGATATGTTGAATAAGCGTCACTTAGATGATGTAAATTGGCAGCTGGTTGTGGTAGTCAAGCAAATCATTTCTTTGGGTGGGGTTTTTGATTATATCACCTTTTGTCATATCCCTTGGGAATGGAATAAGGTGGGAGGGATATGACAAAAGGTGGTTGATGGCCTAGCTAAATGGGTGTCTGAGAGGATGGGGACTTGGAATGTTGAAGACTAGGGAAGCCTACCTGAGGACCTTTCTCAAGAGTTGGAAGATCTCGTTATAGAGGATATGATATTTTTTTGGGAGTTTCTTGATGGTTCTGCTTTGGATTCCTACCCCTTGGTGGATCTTTTGTACTATTTTGCTTTGTACTAATTTGTTGATTCAATAAAGTTTTTACCCCTTTTATTATAAAAGAAGAAAATAAAATTAATTAGATTGCATGACTATTACTAAAAGAAGAAATAAAATTGATTAAATAAGTTTTAACTAAAAATTAAAAGTAAATTAAATAAGTTTTAAATAAAAAGGAATAATTGAATGAAAAGATCGTGCATATTGGAGTTCAATTCTAAAGTAAGGAATTGGAGTCAAACTTTATACGCATGAGAAAACTTAAAATCATAACTAAGGGAATGGAACAAGGGAAAAATAGACGAATTCTTTTGGAGATTTGGTAGTAGTTAAGTTGAAGGGGATTGAAGGAATTTTGTGCTGGGTGATTGCAAGAGTAAGGGTTGTGGCTGGTTTTAGACAAGTATTTTCCCAAGTGCATATAATATTACCCTGCACAACCTTTTGAAACCTTATTTCACTGTGTAGGCTACATTGTTTTCATCAAAATGTTTTACCTTCTTGTAAGTACCAGTTATATAGTTTGTAATTCACAATTCTATATTATACTTAAAATCTATAACCCTTCATCGTCACTGCTAAACTAAATTGAGGTGGTCATTAAAATTATCATATTCTAAACTATTGAAATGATAGTTTGTGAAATATATATAATGTTGTTTCTGCATCTTGAACTTTTGCAAAACCATTTAACTAACTTGTTGTCATTAACCAATATTTTTAAATGCAAAAACAGTAGTATGATTATCAACCTTATTTTATATATGTGTGTGTGTGTATAAATATATAAGGTATGAAAATATTAAACCTAGATCTAAGGACAGATTGTAACAATAACCTTTCTTATATTTTTTTTTTATAGGTAAACACTTTTGACTAGAGTTTTGAACCAGTGAGGCCACATTTAAGGGACCTCATCTCCATAATTCATCTCTCCTCTTCCTCTCCTCCATATTCTCTAATCCTCCTCTCCTTTGGCTCCTCCATCTCCACTCTACACCTCCTTCCTCCTCTCCTCTCCTCTATCTCCTCTCTTCAATCTCTCCTCTACCTCCTCTCTTCTTTTCCTCCAGCTCCTCCATCTCCTCTCTACTCCTCTCCTCTTCTTTCTTCTCTCCTTCCCCTTATCCTCCTCCATCTCCTCTCTTCTCCTCTCCTATTCTTCCTTCTCTCCTTCCCCTCCTCCTCCATCTCCCATCCTTCATCTCCTCATATTTTCCTCCTCTAGCACACCCCTACACATTGACCTCCTTTTACAGTCGCCTCCCACTTTCTGTCGCCACACTCCTCCCTCCATCCTTCCACCTAAATTTTGTTGCCACATGTTGTCTATTGCCACATTCCTCCCATCAACCTCTAGCTACAATCTGTCAGGTGTCTTGCACACCATTCTCCATTGCACCAACTTTCTACCTTTGACCCCAGAGCTGAATCTGCAACATCCACCATCCACCGCTTTGTCAGTTCTCCTACTGCCAAATCCACTAGCAACTGTACTCCATCATTCATCCCACCATCCACTAGTGAGATTTGAAAACCTGACAATAGTGATACTACTGCATGTAACCTACCATTTCACTATGGGGTCATCCCCCAACCTTTCATAGATTCTTGTTGTTGTAGTAAATCACTGTATTATTCCTTAAATTTGTGCATATTGGATTAGTAGTAAACTATAAGCGTTTTATCTTTTGTTATGAAGATCCTTTAGTGAAAGTGTAAAAATCAGATTCTATATATGTATGAAACTATCATTTTAAGAATTTTAAATCTGATTCTTACAACAATCTGATACATACCCCAAAATATAACTATATGTATATATATACAATAATGCAAGTATGCACCACCTATTAAATAATGATTTCTTATGGTTAAAGATGCAAGACATTAAAATTAGTAAATTATTACATGAAAATGAAAATAGTATTGCATTTACATTAAATGTTGCATGACAATGAGAATAGTAATGCATGTATATGTTCTTCCAACACAATGTCAAAAATTTAAGGACATAAAATATTAGCTATGTAAAACTCATTGGTGGTCTCTACTAAAATCATTAGCCTTCCTTCTACAAGATAATTATTTCCTAGTTCTTCCACAGGTTTGAGATTTATAAGACAAATATTGGAGGGATGGCTAACGAAGACCACTATAATCCATTTGGGGGTTCAAATAATCTTCACTGCAATGTTAAAACATGAAGAAATATTAAAATTGAAACTCCCTTACAACTCTTTGTATGAAATTGATGCTCATTGAACAAAATAAATTCTTCAATAGTTATTTATTTTTAAATGCTAATTTGAATTTCTACTACATCTCCCAACTTGCCTCGTCAATTTGTTCATTTCATGTAACATAAATTGTACTCTTTTTTCTAGAGTGTCACAAAAGACCATATGGAATTCAATGTTCCAAGATAGAAAACAAAGGTAACATATTTTAGTTATTGATACCTATTGCAGCTTGGATAGTTTGAATTGTGTTAATACTAACAAGCTTTGTTTTTGGTGTAGTACCAAAATTTCACCCCTTCAAACTGTTCACTAGTTTTTGTAAGATGAGGTGATTTCATTTTTTTGTTTTAACTTAATCTTTCTCTAGACCCAAAGTCTATGATTTAGAGGAAGCAAATATTTTATGATTGAAATGGGAAGTATTTTTCTTCAATATATTTTTAATTGAACTTTACTAGAGGAAATTTTAAAGGAACTTTCCATGTAGTATGCTTCAAGGTGGCTCTTCAGATTCTATGAGGTCAACCTATTTTTTTGGAATTAAATAAAGTTGTTATAGAAAAGTATTTTTTTAGAGAAGCATTAGTTTGGGAGTGCTAAGATAAAGCCATTTGTTCTTTGATGGAACTACATGTGTCAAGAGTTTTCCATTCTTTGTAATCTATAAGAATTTCTTCATAGTTTTTTAAGCTATCAATATAGATTGGTAGAGCTGATTTTAAGTATTTTAATTGAAAATTGATTCCTAATTTAGCAATTAGGCGACTCATGAAGTTAATTTGAATGTTGTTGCAGGATGGAGTCTGATATCCCTATAGGCACAGACCCAAGTCAAGGTCCCTACATTTCATTTTTTTGGCACTCCTAAATGAGGATTCTTGAATTAGAATGATCTCTAATTTACTACTAAAATTATCCATGACATATTAAACTCATGTAAATGAGAAATGAGTTAAATATTTATGGTTGTAGGCAGAGAGTCATTGACCTACATAAGACCTAAACCTCCAATAGACATTCATAATATCCAAGATTAAAAGAACTAGTTTGATTCACTGCACAAGAATCAATCTTATACGGACCCTTCAATGAACCACTCTTGGAAGAAGATGAAATATGGCTTTCCCCTTATAAATTTTATGCATCTTTTATTTTTTCTAAAGCTACTTTGATTTTCACATAAGGTGTTTCAAATTTTTGACCATGAGGCCACCCATCCTAGTACTACTCTAGCTCAAGTGTGCTTAACTACAAAGTTTTTCCCAAGGTTATGCCCACTTAACTTGCAACCCCATTTGCAAAATCTTCAGCAATTGTTGTGCCTTATGAACCATTCATTATAGAGCCCCTTTAGCTCATCAATTGATAAGTAGGAGGTATTTTCCACAACGTGTAAAATTGTGATATTGCTATCATGATTCAACCGTGTAGTTTCAAGAGTCAAACTCATTGACCCATGATTCATGAGTAGCATTGGGCCTTCCTAGGAGGTCACCTATCCTAGTATTACTTCAACTCAAGCACACTTAACAACAAAGTTTTCCCCAAGGTTAAGTGACAAGGGTGCTAACCTGAGACAAAAAAATAACACACACAACTAGAGAATATTATTATTATTCTAAATATGAAAATCTTACATGCAGAGGATCTCAAATCCTCAAGCTCTACAATACAAAAACTATAGAAATTCCCCTTTTCGCAGTATGCGATCTTTTCCCCAAAAAGTTACCAAAAATAAGAAAAACCTGCCCATAAATAGCCCTTTTTAGTTTGGATCCAAAAAAAAAAATCAAATTATGAGTTTTGGCAGTTTAGCACCGAAAATTACAATTTGAAATTAAAAAATTGGCAATTTTCCAAAAATTGACCAACTTTCAGAAGCCATAATTTTTGACTTGGGATTTCATTTTTTGAACCATTTGAACCATTGGAAAGGTATCAAAGTGAAGAACATGCTAAAAACCTACTTTTCTAGTTTCAATGATTTTTGGCTCCGTGCAAGACTGTATAGTGCCTCAAACTAGACTCAAAATATTTTTCAAGGAAAAAAGTAGAAACTGAAACTTGAATAACTTTCAAATTGGGAATGATCTTGACCTAATTCTTTCACCAAAGTGACCATTTTTTTGTCCTAAAGCTTCCCATAAATTTTTGACTCCTCATGCCTTCAAATTCAAAATTGCTAAAAATAGAAATTGAGCAAAAAAAGTAGAAATGCAATTCTAAAAGTTTGGAACTCTTATTCAACGAAAAGGGTATCCATAAATGCAAAAAACATCTACAAAAAGCTAACAAAAGGAAACATAAAAAAATAATATTTAAATTGGGTGATGCAGGATTGCCCTTATACCATTGGATGCTCTTGCATCAGACACCTAGGGTAATTTGAGAAGTGACCCCGTCACGTCTTAGATGGCTGAGGAAAACCCAAATGGTCAACCTCTTCCTTAGACAACCAAGATGAATCTTCCACATGCCTTCCTCTTCACTTCACCAGATATTCCTCATACCACCTGTTTCTAGTACTCCTTCCCACATTACTATCCAAGATTTCTTCAATCTCCTGCTCTAAAGTAGGTGTTGGAATGCCACACTGTTCCATTGTTGGTACTTCCTCTGTGCCACCTTCATGATACTGTATCAAATCTAAAATTTTGAACATAGGGGAAATGTTGAATCCATCCGACAACTCTACCTCATATGCATTCCCTAAATCATGCCTTTTCAATATCTTATAGGGACCAAATTTATTCATCTTCAATTTGTTATAGGTTCTCACTAGAAACCTTTCTTTCCTCAAGTGGACCATCACTTTATCACCAATTTGAAACTCCTTATTTGTCCTCTTCTGATTTTCCTTAGTATTATACTACATATTAATCTTATTAATATGCTCTCTTACCTTCTCATGTACATTCTTGATGTGCTCTGCAAAGTCTTTGGCTTCGACACTTATCTTCTTCTCCTGGTCCATCTTTCTCAGTTCTGGAGCGGTCCTGGGACTACCTCCATATACAATCTGGAATGGTGATCTACCATTGCTTTTGTTGACAAAATTGTTGTAAGTGAATTCTGCCTGAGGTAAGATCAAGTCTCATCCCTTGAGTTTATCTCCTACGAAGCATCTCAGTAGGCTACCTAGACTTTTGTTCACAACTTCAGTCTGTCCATCAATATGTGGATGGTGTGTAGAACTGAACATCAACTTTATTTTCAACTTCTTCCACAAGGTCCTCCAAAAGTATCCAACAAATTTGGTGTCATGATTTGAGACTATAATCTTTGGTAGACCATGTAGCCTCACCACTTCTTTGAAAAACAAGTCAGCAATGTGGACTGCATCATGGGTCTTCTAGCATGGAATGAAATGCACCATCTTTGAAAATTTGTCAACTACCACAAACACTGAATCATTCCCTCTCTCTGTCCTTGACAAACCAAGAAAAATTTCCATACTTATATCCTCCCACAGCCTCTCTGGTATAGGTAAGGGCTGATACACCCTGTATTCTAGCTCACTCCTTTAGCCATATGACATACCATACAACTCTGCACAAACTTCTTCACATCCTGTGATAATTGAGGCCAATAATAATGCTCACTGATAATGGCAATGGTCTTATCCCAACCAAAGTTTCATGTCATTCCTCCACTGTGCTTTTCCTTTATCAATTTCTCCCTCATGGAACTCCTCAAAATACACAATTGACTTCCCTTAAACAACATGCCATCCTAGATTATGAAATGCAACCACTTTTTCCTGTAAACTATAATAGGCTCTTTGCAAGCTTTCCAAGCCTCTGCAAAATCAGGATCTTCAAAATATAATGTCTTGAGTTCATTGAACCCAACCGCTTCAATCTACATCTCTGTCAACAATTTTTTCCTCCTACTTAAGGCATCTGCAACCCTATTCGACCTCCCACTCCTATGCTTTAAAACAAATGTATAACTCTGCCAAAATTCTACCCATTTTATATGCCTCTAATTTAATTTACCCTGACTATTCAAGTACTGTAATGCTTGATGATCAGTATACAAAAAAAATTTCTTCGACAATAAATAATGCCTCCATTTCTTTAATGCTTGAACTATTGCATAAAATTCCTAATCATATACAAAGTACTCTCTTTTTGCATCATTTAGCTTTTCACTGAAATAGGCAATGGGATTACCTTCTTGGCTTAACACTACTCCAGTGGAACAACCACTGGCATCACAATCCACCTGAAACACCTTATTGAAATCCAAGAGGGCTAAAATTGGTTGCTCTATCACCTTCTACTTCAACAAGTAAAAAATCTTCATTGCTCCAATGCTCCACTTGAACTCTTTTCTATCGCCTCTCATTGTTTCAGTCAGGGGTGCACAAATACTATTGAAGTTTCTAATGAACTTTCTATAAAAAATTGGCCAGACCATGGAAAGATCTCACCTTAGAAGCAGTTTTTTGGGTAGGCCATTCCAAAATAGCCTTCACCTTCTTTGGGTCCATCTTGAGACCTTTTGTTGAGACAACAAACCCCAAGTACACTAATTCTTTCACAAAACTACACTTCTTTAGATTAATCAACAATTTCTCTTCTCTTAACTTCTCAAAGACTCTACAAACATGCATTAAATGCTCATCCAGTGACTTACTGAATATCGAAATATCATCTAAATACACAATAACAAAACTCCCTAGAAACTCTTTTAGTACCTCGTTCATGAGCCACATGAATTTTTTTGGTGCATTGGTTAGTCCAAAAGGCATGACTAACCACTCGTACAGGCCCTCTTTGGTCTTGAAGGTAGTCTTCCATTCATCTCCCTCTTGAATCCGCATTTGGTGATATCCACTCTTCAGATTGATCTTTGTGAAGTATTGAGCTCCACTCAAACAATCCATCAAGTCATCCATCCTTGGCAGAGGGAATTGATACTTGATTGTTATCTTATTTATGGTCGAGATTCTATACACATCCTCCACTCCCCATCCTTCATTGGTGCTAGTACTATAGGTACTGCATATGGGCTTAGACTCTCTTGAATCAAACCCTTTCTCAACAACTCCTGAACTTGTTTGTTCAACTCCTCATTTTTTGTAGGAGTCATTTTGTGAGCTACCTTATTTGGAAAACTAGCTCTAGGGATCAAGTCAATCTGATGACTAATCTTCCTCACTAGTGGTAAACCCTTAGGTACATTATCAAAAACAATATCTTGAAACTCATTCAATAATCCATAAACTTCTACTGGAACCTTCTCATTATCTTCCTTATCAATTCTAGGAACCAATGCATAACACATATGATCATGCTTCATGCCTTCTAAAAATTTCCTTCCATCAACATAACAAACTCTAGCACTACTGCATACCTTTTCTTCAACCTCCTTCAAGGGTTTCAACTTATGGAAGACTCCATCCTTCGTCAGGGAATAAGTGTTTGCATCACCATCATGTATAGCTCGCTTGTCAAACTACCACAACCTCCTCAAGAACATGTGACATGCATCCATGGGGATGATATCATAGAGTACCTCATCACGATAGCTCCCAATCTTGAACTTCACCAAACACTACTTATTGAACAAAACTTTGTGGTCTTTCTACAACTAGACAATCTGATATGGATGTGGATGCCTTTCCCTCTTCAGCTTCAACTTTATAACCATCTATTCTGACACTAGATTATCGGTGCTCCCACTATCAATAATGAAATCACAAAATTTTCCTTCACATTTGTACCTTTTGTAAAATAGATTCTTCCTATGTTATGGCTCCTTCTCTTCAGTCATTAGGGCTCTTCTAGCCACTAGGGCTTCTCCCCTTTCAACATCATCTAAATGCTCAGATTGAGTCTCCTCATCTGCATGTGCAACCCTTCCATGACTTTCTGGCTTTTTTTCCATCCTTCCTTGGTATTGTGGGCATTTATAGGCTCGATGCCCTTCTTCACCACACTGGAAACAAGTTCCTCTAAAACAACCTCTTCCAAGTCCTTGTCTGGATCTTCCTCATCCTCTACCTCTTTGATCGCCACTGTTTTGATCACAAGGGCAGTAGAAGTTATGATTCTTTTGGCTTCAACTAGTACCCACATCTCCATTTTTCTTCTCATCCTCATTTCAGATTCCAAAAGATCTTCCACTACCCCTTCTGCTTTGACCTCCTCATCCCTTTTGCTTGCTATCAAATATTTTGTTTAGCTTATCTTTGAATTTAAGAGAAAATTGGTATGCATCCTCAATGGTGGTCATTCTGACTAGGCTTAGCTCCTCTTGAATTCTTGGCTATAACCCATTAAGATAATGGGATAACTTCTCCTTGTTGGCCTCTACATGGTCCGTTCTGATGATCATCTTGTGAAATTTTTTAGTGTATTCTGTCACAGATCTATTTCCCTGCTTCAACCCTTGCATTTTCCTTATCAGATCTAACTTGTAGTCCACTGGTATGAATTGCTTCTTTAATTTCTCCACTAGGTGATCCCAACTGCCAATCTTTCATTTTCCTCTTTTATTTCTCTCCAATTGGACCTCTTTCCACCAAATATTTGTGTGGCCCTTCATATTTTTTTTGCAAACTTAACCCGATGGGGTACTCTATTTCTTCATACTCGAAAGACTCTTCTAGCTCATTGATCTAATTGATCAACTCTTCCAAGTTCAAACTTCCAGAATAATTGGGAGCTTCTACTCTAGGTATTTTTTTGATCTTTGAAATGGCCCTTATCAGCCACATTTGATCTTGATCAATTGCTTCTTCTTCCTCTTCTACATCTGAATCTTCCACCTCTTCTTCATCCTCACTTTCTTCTCTCCTTCTCAGGTTTAACCCTCTTCTCATTTGTTCCTGTAATGCATCAATTTATCTGTGGAGGGCTCTGAAACCCTCGGCCACAAATTGATCTCTTCCACCAGTATTTTTTCCACCTTTTCCACCTTTGGAATCACCACGCCTACCAAGAATCACTCTTGGAGGCATCTTTAATATCTCAAACCCACAACTACGGTCATGGTGTGAATTGCCTCACGATTGGCGATTTGTCCATGCGCTCAAGAAAACCTGCTCTGATACCACCTGACGAGGGTGCTAATCCAAGACACAATAAAATAACACACACAACCAGAGAATATTATTATTATTCTAAATATGAAAATCTTACATGTAGAGGATCTCAAATCCTCGAGTTCTACAATACATGCAAGTTATAGAAATTCACCTTTCGCAGTATGCGATCTTTTCCCCAAAAATCTACCAAAAATCATAAAACCCCATGCATAAATGCCCCTTTTTTTATTTGGAGCCAATTTTTTTTTTCAAATTATGAGTTTTGGCAGTTTGGTGCTGAAAATTACAATTTGAAATTCAAAAATTTGAGTTAGAATTCGAAAATTGGAAATTTTCCAAAAATTGACCAACTTTCGGAAGCTATAACTTTTGATCCAGGACTCCATTTTTTGAACTATTTGAACTATTGGAAAGGTATTAGAGTGAAGAATGTGCTAGGAACCTACACTAATAGTACTGGAAATTTTTGGGCTTGTACAGGACCGTTTAATGCCTCAAACTAGACTTGAAAGATTTTCCAGGGCAAAAAGAGGAAACTGAAACTTGAATAACTTACAAACCGAGAATGATCTTGACCTGATTATTTTTCCAAAGTGCTTATTTTTCTATCTTGAAGCTTCTCATAATTTAGGCCTCCTCACACCTTCAAATTCAAAACTGTTAAAAATAAAAATTGAGCAGAAAAAATAGAAATACAATTCTAAAAGTTGGGAACTCTTATTTGACGAAAAGGGTATCCAGAAATGCAAAAACATCTACAAAAATCTAATACAAGAAAACATTAAAAAAAAACCATATTTTTGGGTGATGCAAGATTTCCCTTACACCACTGGATGCTCCTGCATCATTAAGTTGACTTAGGTTGCAACCCCATTTACAAAACCTTCAGCAAGTGTTGTGCCTTGTGAACCATTTATTATCGAGCCTCTTTAGCTCATCAATTGATAAGTAGGAGGTATTTTCATGTGTCAAATTGTGATATTGCTATCAGGATTCAATCATGTAGTTTTAAGAGTCAAACTCTATAACAAGCCCAATGTTTTACCAACTTATAGTAATAAAATTGTTCTTTCTTATTTCAATACAAGATGCACATTCGAAAGAATCCCATTTCAAATTTCCATTACATTTATAAAGGAACATTACATAATCCCAAGTAATGATTTCATATTACAAAATTCCATCTAATGATAACATTTTTCCAAATACAATTTCCATAAAGATAGAGATACATGAATACATACACAACTTCCCAAGAGCTTAATTGAAATAAAGTACAAATGGTCTAGATGTCCCTTCCTGGGCATACATCCTCAAATTTTGGATGCCAACTGTACACTCAGGAGAGTAACACTCAAGAGGTTTTTTCCAACTATGGACTTACTACGATCCCCCGCACATCTACCTAACTGGTAAGATGGCCCTCCCTTCGATGAAGAGATTAGTTTGGTAACCCTCATAATAATAGCCTTCTTGAGCATGGTGTTCTATCTTACATAAGTAGAGCTACCATACAATAGCTACAACCTACATGCATGATACTCCCAGCCTAGTTATGCAAACCTACCTCACAGTGAATTGACAAGTGTAATCAGTGGCTATTTACATTACTTTGGCCAAAAATTTGATAGTTACAAATAAACTCACTTCTTAAGAAATGGAGTATCACTTTTAAGAAGTGTTGTATGTTCACCCACCCCTTAGCTCAATTTTGTATTTGGACACACATTTTTTTTCAATCATAGCATAATTTCAACCTAAAAAGTGATGCTATATTTGTGATCTAACTAACCAACTTGGTTACCTCATCCATGGATTTTTCTAACCCCGGGAACAACCAAAATAACCACATATGTACAAATAGTATTTCAAACTGACATCTTCAATATAATATCATTTCTAATATTTCACAATCCATGAAAGCATATATATGGTCTATGACAAACTAGGTATTGTTCTAATACTCTATGATTATCTTGTTTAGCAAACACAACCACATAATTTCAACATAAGGATATATATATATATATATATATATATATATATATATATATATATCAACCAATAAGGTTTCACTAGAATAAGCAATCACCAAAAAACATGCAAGCTCAACAAAATAAGAATTTATCAAAGTTCATGCAAGCAAGCTCAACATAACATATAATCATATTTTCCTCAAACACTTGCATTCCTAAACAAATATGATTTCAACATAAAAAGAATAGATTCTACCTCCTAAGCTCAATTCTCATAGTCATTCTTGTTGTTCCTTCCATGATCAGCCTATCTCCAATATTATCCTTTCTCAAAACTCTCAACAATCTACAAACTCTCAAAGTAATCTCTCTTTTCTCACTAATGCCCTCAACAACTATTTGCACAAAAAAAACTACAACAATGAACTTGAAAAGAAATGAATGAAAGGAAAAAATGCCAAAAGGTTTAGAAGTTGCCTGTACTTATATTAAAAATTGAGAAACTTATTGCCACAAACAAGCTCTACTACCTATCGCCTTTTCTTTTCCAATTTCCACCGCTTAACATCAAATGTAACATGCCCATTGTTCTACCTAGTAATTTTACTAAGTTTTACTCATGATACTTGCATTACAAGCCACAAAAATTTTCTTTTCCATTAAATAATAAATGCATCATTTGAAATATAATTTTATCCAAATTTTTCATTGCATAATCAAAGAATCATTCCAATAATATAAGTATGATTTAACGTTACATATATATATTCAAGATAACATTTCACATTTAAAATTTCCATATAGATGGATACATGATTATATACACAGCTTAAACAAGCTTACATGGACTAGAAATACAAACTAATACAAATGTTCTAGCATTGATGCATACATTCTAGGTGTCCCCTTTCTTTTTGCATACCTTCTAGTTGTCCCCAATACTAGTGCGCACATCTTCAATTATTGAATAATAAATACCAATGGTCTAGAATGTCATTCTCCCAAATCTTGGCTGCCAACTACATGAGGAGAAGCATCACTCAAGTTCTTTTTTGTCAACCATGGACTTACTGCAGTCCCCTGCACATCTACAAAACTTGGTAAGATGACCCTCCCTTTGACAAAGAGATTAGTTTGGTAACCTCATCTTTCAACTAGCCTTTTCTAAGCATAGTGATGTGTCCTACATATCTAGATCTACCATAATGTCTACTACCTCATATATGATTTCCCCAACCTAGAATGTAAATTGGATCACACAGTGAACTGACAATGTAGATAGTGGCTATGTACACTACTTTGGCCAAAGATTCATCACCCAATAAATTCGAGTGAGGTCTTCTAAATCACCACTATCATTGCTCAATTATTAGTTTTCTATTCTAAGGTTATCCCCTTTCTTGTGGGTTTTCCTAACCTTGGGAATAACCTCCCCATTAACTCATATCTAAATGTCATTGCTACAAGTATCCGAAAGAATCTCTATCTTATGTTACGTACATATAGTATTGATGTAAGATGAACATAATGTTATAACATAGAATGAATCTATTTAAAAAGTGTAATCTCAAAAATAAATGACTCCCATCAAAAGTATAATCTCATCAATAAATGACAAATCAAAAGTATATCTGTCAACAATAAATGACTGCAATAAAATAAAATCAACCATCAAATGATCAATCCAGTTATATAGATTAATCCCAACCTATTTTCTTTAATCAATATTCAAGTAACCTTCCCAACCCAGTAGGTTATTCTCAACCTAGGGTTTCAATAAAAAATGACGTAAAGATCAAATGATCAATCAAGTATAGATTAATAATATAGTTTGCATGATGTCACATCCTATCAATGATGATATGTCTATCATATCATCATTATTGTTGTATTGCTAACCTCTTTATTCCCAAGGTTTACCTAGCATTACAAACTAATAGTTTCAAGTCACCTCATGACATCATGATATATTCCACATTTCATGTTCTATATAGGTATAGTATAGACTAATCTACATATAGTCAAAATAGAAACCCATCATATAAATTCCCATATATGGTATATAAAAGTATAACCTAATAGATAGGTTTCATCAAAGCAAGTAACAAACAAGAGACATGCAATCATTTCCAAGCATCTTAACATACATAAAGACAATATTTCCAAACATGGCAATATAGTAAACAATATTTCCAACATAATAATAAAGGAATAGAAATCAACATGCATATTTAAGCTCCAACTAATTATTCTTCTCTCCTAGCTTAATGACTCAAGTTCGTTTGTGACCTCCTCTGAGTTCAACCCAAATTCCTTTACTATCTTCTCACTAAATCTCACAACAAAACCGATGTAAAACAATGAGCTCTTACTCACAAAATCTCAACTCTCTTCTCACAGAAATTGCAGCAAAATAACACAAGGAAACCAAATTGATAAGTGTAACAATTGGTAGAATGGGAACCTTTATTGATACTAGTTTGTGAGCAACCAAATACTACAAATAGGTCAGTATTTTTTCCACCTTTCTAACCTCATGCAACAACTCACCAAGTTAACTCATAGGTTTGCAACACATCACAGTCCTCACCATTCAAATGGTTGAGTTGACTTGATATTTGGAAAACAAGCTTAAAACAAGATATTTGGGAAAACAAGATTAAAACAAGTTTCCTAATTCAAATTCCTTCACAAAATTGTTTCCAAGTTTGCACTTGACTGAGTCTCTATTCTATTTGTAGGCTTATGCATAATTTGAAGACCTCTTAAGCATCCCAAACTCTTGTTTATATTGTGCCACCTTTAAAATTTGGTGCCCATGATAATAGTGCATGCTTTCACTACTTCCAAAGGAATTTAAAACATCATTTACTTCCTTCTAAAATTTTTACACACCAGCAAACAAACTCCTACGTGCTACATTCAAAGTTTGACTTGGTCTCTCATACTTTATGTGCTAGCTACTTTGTTTCTGAAGGTTGTGCCTATATTCATTTATTGAATTCAACTCTTTCCTATACTGTGCATTGTTTTTGACTTCCTTCTTTTATGTGCTTGGCATAAGACTACTATCTTAAAATACTTATCTCATGTGATACAGTGCACAACCTATACACTATGCAATGTTTTATTTTTATTATCTAACTTATGTGCAACTTGTATATTTTCAAACTCATTATCTTGGTCAAAGGAAAAACAATGCTAGCTCCTGTGCTATATGTATTATGCTCACTTTCTTGCACCTTACATAATATTATATTGCTTGTTTATTAAGAAAGTCTCTTTCATTTAATGGTTCACGCCAAATTACTTGGTATGTACTTTTAAAATGAAAATCATATATATACATACACACACACACACATATATATTCATAGAATCATTGTTTGATACTTAAATATACTCACACAATTATAAAATGTATTAGTTATCAATATATATATATATATTATTAATATGTATATATAATATAACCACCTTTGTTACATTATATATATGTGTGTAAATATATATATATATATATATATATATATATATATATATATATATATATATATATATATATATATATATATATATATATTCACGTTTATCAAATCATTATTTTCCATTCAAATATATATAACCAAGTATATACATATATTTATGTATGTTATTATATATGTCAACACACTATTGATACATACATATATTCATACATTTACATAATTCACTTTTTGATAATAAATAAATAAATAAATAAATATATATATATATATATATATATATATATATATATATATATATATATATATATTGTTGGCATATGACTCATGTGGACATAGTTTTTGGTTTCTTGTGTTGTCATTGATGGCAACTGTAATCATCATTTTGGTCCATAGTTATGCATTCAGCCACACCGACAGTTAAAGTGGAAGATTGTGTGTTACCAACAAAATACTCATGGAATAGGGCATCTGATCTAATAGTTTCACTAGATCATCATTTCGTGTTGTGGATCATCAAAATTGTTTATCAAGCACGTGGAGCACCTTATCATTGAATCTTGTATTGTTGACTTTATGGCTACATGGTTTTGGAGGTCCGGTAGGACATTCTCTATCTATTTGTCTGACTGAGTTGACTTAGTGAAAATGGTGTATAACAGTTGTATAAAGTTAAATTTTCTTAATTAGATGATTAATTATGGGTCCTAGTTGTTGTATAGCTGACTTGTTTGGATACGTATTGAAATTATTTATGTTTTTGGGCTGACTAGTTACAAATGTTATTAAATTTTGTTGAGCTGACCTGTGGCGGTTAACTGCTGGTGAGCGGATATATCTAGATGATCAATCACATTATTTGAACATATGAAGAAGGTGTGTGTGTGTATGTTGTGAATATCTAAGGTGTATTTGAGTGATATCATGCGTAGTTTCACTTGTGCATAGAGATTGTGTGTGTGAACTTGGGTAGAATAGGGCATAATAGAGCAAAAGTTCTTTTCCAGTCATCAGGATACGAGTCCATCATTAGAGCCAAATCCAAACTGCAATCAAGCATTGGTAGATGTTATCTACTCAGTTCATTTTCCTTTGGATCAATTCCAAACTATTGTAAGGGTAGCGAGCCCCCATCTTCTGAGTAGTGAGCTCTAGGTAATGAGCCTAAATGCAAGTGCATTCTCATTTTTTAATACTTCTTTTGAGTATACT
This sequence comes from Sequoia sempervirens, assembly GCA_007258455.2. NCBI lineage: Eukaryota > Viridiplantae > Streptophyta > Pinopsida > Cupressales > Cupressaceae > Sequoia > Sequoia sempervirens. The sequence continues at coordinate 550,558,901 of VDFB02000017.1, forward strand.
CAAAACATATTATGAATTGTCCATCCACCATGGTGTTTCCCCTTACAAGGTTTCCACATAAAAATTCTTGTGTTATTGTTGTGTGGTTTATTGTTTTCTATTTCTGCATATTAATTTTGGTTAAGTGTATTTAGTGGAACAAAGATCAAGATAAAAGAATTAAAGTTTGCAAATCCCTAATTCACCCCCCCTCTCAGTGTTGCTTGTTTCCAATAATTGCTATCGGAGCTAGTTCCTGTAAAGAATTCTAATAGCTTAAGGAGATCTTGGAAAGTCATGGACACAATTAGTCTTCAACAACAACTCATGGTGGCCTTGGATGATCTTGACCGGTCAAAATTTGAGATCCGTGAACTACAAGAAAATCTTGAAAATCCATAAAAATTCATCTAGTCATTGAAAGATAAGATTGGTGAATCAAGGGAGAAAAGAAAATAATTGTGTGGTCAGCTCAAGCAGAAGAAAAAAACCAATGAAGATGAACAAATCAGTCAAGTCCTGAAAGAAAAAATAGAAGAATGTGAAAAATTTTCTCAAGAGAATGTTGTCTTAAAGCATGAGACATAATCCATCATGATGGAGATGACTAAAGAATTAGAGGACATAAAGAGAAATGAAGAAAAGCTTGCACAATCATTGAAAGAAAATTCTGAACAATGCAACCGATTAGAGAATGAATTGGAGCAATCTAAGAATAATGAAGAACAACTTGAAAAATAGCTTGATGATCTCAGGGATGAACATGTTACTACAAATGAGTTCAAAAAGAAATTCAAATCAAGCTCGGTCAAACTTGATGAGTTAATAAAAGGTCAAAATACTAATGGTGACAAATGAGGTCTTGGATATGAAGAAGGAGAAAGCTCCAGATCTACTCAAAGGAACCTTGGACAAAGGAATCCTAGACAAGGAAAATTCAGACAAGCCGACCAGATGAGTAAACCTAATAGAAATTCAGTAAGGCAACCTAATGCTCAAAGATTCAATGGTTATTGTTATACTTGCAACAAATTTGGTCATATGGCTTCTCAGTGTAGGAGTAGGGTGAACATAAGTAGACCATCATTCTCAGAACAATGCTTTAATTGTTACAAGTATGGTCACAAGTCAAGTGAATGCAAAACTATGATGCATAACTCTCATAGAGATATCAAATGCTATGCATGCAATAGATTTGGACATGTTTCTAACTAATTCTGGTCTAGACAAAGTCAGTGGAACAATTGGCCTAAGTAGAGAAGCGTTGTTTGCTACAACTACAAAAAATTTGGTCACACTTCTAGATTCTATTGGAATAGAAAAGGTCTAGTAAAACAAAATAATCAACCAGATATTAAGGGAAAAGGAAAGATCACTACTGATGAGATCAAGAAGTAGATGCAAAAGAAATGGGTGAAGAAGGGACCCTCTATAGAATAAACTAGATCCACATCAGAAGCCTCTTATAGTAACACCCTTGGAAACTAATTATAGATATCTACATTAGGGGGAGTTGTCAAGGAAACTCACTAAACTCCCTACAAGTGATGGATACTAGAATTTGGACTAGTCCAGTAGGAATTCAGATACTCTTCAATCATTGTGGAATGAATCTAAAGTAATAATGAGGTTTATTGAAGATCCACACAAGAATTGTTTTCCTTGGAATAACAAAATACTGAGGACCCTACAGATTAGGGCAAGGGAATTTACTAAAAAAAGTTAGGTTCCATAAAATTAAAAGAACCACTTTCACTCTCATTTGTCACATTACATTCAAAATAAATAAGTAAGAAGTGATTTGAGGTGATTCTTGCAAAGCGAAGAAGAGATTCAAGTGTAGAAGAGAATTTGCGATCGAATTCTACTCTGTCTCAAAAGGTATTTATAGCAAAATCTAGAAATTTTTGTATTCACAATTATGTCTACCCCTCTCCTAGTTGAATTCAAGGATACCCTAAGTTCAAATGGCATCCATATAAATCAGTAGATATTGAGCCCTTGGGAGAATTTTCTTTTGTGTCATACGGTGTTCTGCACATCGAAGATATTAGGGCTTATGTGCATGCAAACATTGAAGATCTAGGTAGTGCGCAGTTATTGGATCTGTACACTAATCATATAGTACAAGAAGATTTCTTTGTGAAACTTGAATTCAAAGCCCTAGTGGACAAGAAATTTGTACAATTTGCAAGGTTTCCCATATTTGAAGAGGATGAGTGGGTTCGATACATTCTAAGCAGAGTGCATGATGAATTTATGTGGCTAGATATCCCATTTAAGATTACCAAGGAAGTTATTTGCAAAGTTATTGGCTTAAGTTCTTCCGACAGACTTCCAGTATTGAAGTCAATAAATAATGATGATGTCACTAAAGCAAATGGCTTGCACTGGGATAGAAGGGCAATAACTGTAAGTCATATTTCCAAAATCGACGTGAGATTTGCATCTATGATTATAGGGTATAAGATTTACCATTTGAGCTAAGAAAATTCTGTATCCAACACTGCTATTTACACAACATATGAGATGATCAAACAAAATGTGGATTATCATCTTTGTGAAGTGCTCAGAGAGAAACTCCTAGAGAACCTGAGGAAAGTCAAGAAGGAGAATGTGTTCAAATTTGGCAACCTGTTAATCTACCTATACTTTTACCTCTCAAGCGAGGTACTAGGTATTGGAAAAATTCAATGGAGAAATAATGCTCCAGTAGCAGTACAAATTTTAGACATGCTATGTAGTATCGGTGAACGACAAACCCACAAATCAACCTTATGGGCTCATTTCAAAAACTTTCAAAGTCAAATGCATGCCAGAGAGAGGATCCCTAAAGCTATATATAGTGGAACAGTATAAATATTCTATATGCTTCATGGTGGACATTGATCAGTGTTACATGGAAGCAACTAATCCAAGAGCTATTTTGATCATGCCTATGGGCTATGAAGTGAATGAAAATATAGTAAGGATGTATGGAAATCATCTACTAAATTCTCCATTGGATCCAAATGAAGAAAGATTCGGCACCTATGCAGAGAAGAGCCTTCAAGTTCATTCAGAACTGAAAAATACTAAGTCAATTAGGAAGGTAAGAAAGGAAACATAAATTATTGCAGAGCAACTGGGTCTTCCAGTTGAGAAACTGAGAAAAATTAGAAGGCAAAGGGATGAATCATAAGCTATAAAGCAAGAGGAAAAGGAAACAACATTTGGTCTGGGAACACCTACTCCTAAATCCAGAACAACTAGGAGTTCCCCTGCATCACAGCCAAATAAGGATGAAGCCTCCAGAAGAGGAAAGAAAAATAAAAGCGCAAGGACATATAAAGTTGCATCCATAGAAGAAGAAGAAGAGACAGACTCAGAAGAAATAGTGAGGGAATTGAAGGCAACTGGGAGTCATTCTGTCTAGCTGAATAAAAGGAAGCCTTCTAGAAAAATTGAAGGAACTCAAAAGAATTCCAAAACTGTCAAATCCAGCATGTCAGTGGAAGAAGTCAAGAATGCAGCAATGGTTGATGGTAATCTCAAACCACTTTGTGACCAATATGAGCTCTTTGATGATTCTGGTAAGTAGACTCTTGAAGAGGTTGTTGTTAAGCATTTGAATGTTTTCAATAAAAATCTAGTGGAAATCCCATCTGGCTTTCCCACAAGCCTATACAATGCTTTGGAATCAAGAAGGGTGAATGCTAGGAAAGAGGAAGAAAACATAAGGAAAAGAGTCCTTGCTGACTTGTGCCCAAAAATGGGAATTGATGAAATGGATTCACTCCTCCAAAAAGTTAAAAAGGAATTCAGAAGCAAGCCGAGAATCAATAAGCTCATGATTGGTGACTCTGATACAGTTATGAGTGAGACCAAGTAAATTCTGGAAAAGTTCTTGTCAAAAGAAAAGGAAAATATTGAGGAAGTCAATATTGATCAGGCTCAATGTCATGAGGAAGTGAATGTGGAAGCAAGAAATTTAGAAGAAGGGAATAAAAATGATGAGAACATTAATGTATTTGATCCTCTAATATTTGAGGATATTCTAACTTCCCCCAGTGATATAAACACTGAGACCCCTGTTGTGGCTAAGGTCCAAAGTGAGGTGGTAGCTAATGTGGAAAAGGTGTTTGGTAATCAAAAGGAATTGCCAAAGGTCATTTTGGAAGCTCAATCTAAGATTGATAAGGGAAAGAGTCATGAGGTCAATCTAAAAGAAGTAAGTGAATCTCTATTGGGGCAACAAGAAGAATCAAATTTTGTGTTTGATGAGAGCTCAATCAACTTATTCACCTTGTCTCCAATCTAGATGTTGAAAGTTGCCAAATTAGCTCAAGCTAAAGCAAATTAGAAAATATTGAAATCTCATATTGAAGATAGTGAGCTGTTGAAACTCACATCTAAATTTCTATAGAAACTGATGCCTACCCATGTTATGGATTCATCTGGATCCCTTGTTGGTGAGTTAAAAATATTGATAAGCTTTGTAGACTCTCATTTCAAGTCTTTTGAGGTTTCATCTCGGGTTCAAGTGAAAAAGGAATTCAAGGAGGAACAAATTGGAAGCCTAACCAAATTAATTTCCAAGGATAAGTATCTACTAGCAACTTGTATATAGAATATCCAAGGAGCTATAACCAAAGGAGGAAATATGTACAAATCCTACCTAATCTTGTCAAAATTCACTGCGACAAATGAGAAGAAGATAAAAGATATTGAGCAACAGTTGGCTATTATTTCCAACACCTTTGATCCTTTGACCAGAAGTATGTGTCATCAAGATAGTCAAGTAATATATTTTCTTGACCAATTAAAGACTTTGAAGCTTGAAAATGAAAGGGTTATTAGCAGAGTAAGTAAATTTAGGAGGTTGATAAGTCCAAAAATTGAGATGATGGGAAACACTCTGAAAGAAGCAAAAAGTGTTGTGACCGCTCCTGATCCCTTAACTTGGGAAGTTGCAGAAACCATGTCTTATCTTCTCTGTGGTCATATTACCATTCTGGAAATTTTGAGGAGTATCTGGGACTCAAAATTAGAAGGACTGAAGAATGTCTTTGTAGACATTTTCCAATTTTTGTAAGTCTCTAGATATACTTGTACAGTTTTCAATTTTGGTTTCACCAATTTTGTCATTGATGTCCAAGGGGGCAAGTGTATGTGAAAAATGAGAACATATTCTTAGGTGGAGTAATATTTTTTAGTTGAGTAGTATTTTGTATTTTGGCAGAATGTTTATTAGTTTCAACACTATGTCATTTTTCACTAAGTGTTGCCATCAATGCCAAAGGGGGAGATTGTTGGCATCTGGCTCGTGTGGACATAGTTTTTGGTTTCTTGTGTTGTCATTGATGACAACTACAATCATCATTTTGGTCCACAATTATGCATTCAATCACACTGGTAGTTAAAGTGGAAAACTGTGTTATTGGCATAATACTCATGGAACAAGGCATCCGGTCTGATAGTTTCACTAGATCATCATCTCATGTTTTGGATCACTGAATTTTTTTATCAAGCATGTGGAGCACCTTATCATTGAATCTTGTATTGTTGAATTTATGGCTACATGGTTTTGGAGGTCCAATAGGACATTTTTTGTCTATTTTCTTGATTTAGCCGACTCAGTGCAAATGGTGTATAATGGTTGTATAAAGTTAAATTGTCTTAATTAGATGATTAATTATGGGTCCTAGCTATTGTATAGCTGAATTTTTTAGATATGTATTGAAATTATTTATGTTTTTGGGTTGACTAGTTGCAAATGTTATTAAATTTTGTTGAGTCAACCTGTGGTGGTTAACTCCTGGTGAGCGGATATATCTAGATGATCAGTCACATTATTTGAAAATATGAAGAAGGTGTATGTGTGTGTGTATGTTATGAATATCTAAGGTGTATTTGAGTGATAACATGCAAAGTTTCACTTGTGCATAGAGATTTTGTGTGAGAACTTGGACATAATAGGGCAAAAGTTCTTTTCCAGTCAATAGGACATGAGTTCATCATCAGAGCTAAACTAGAACTACAATCAAGCATTGGTAGATGCTATCTACTTAGTTCATTTTCCTTTGGATCAATTCCAAACTATTTTAAGGGCAGTGAACCATCTTCTGAGCAGTGAGCTCTAGGAAATGAGCCTGAATGCAAGTACATTCTAATTTTGTAATACTTCTTTTGAGTATACTTAGAACATATTATGAATTGGCCATCCACTGTGGTTTTTCCCCTTACAGGGTTTCTACATAAAAATCCTTGTGTTATTGTTGTGTGGTTTATTGTTTTCTATTTTTGCATATTAATTTTGGTTAAGTGTATTCAATGGAATAAAGACCAGGATAAAATAATTAAAGTTTGCACATCATTGATTCACCCCACCTCTTAGTGTTGCTTGTTTCCAACACACACACACACATATATATAAACCGATGATTATTATACACATATATTAGTATGTATGTATATACTCATAAATATTCATTAATATATATATATATATATATAATTTATATATCCACATATAAACATATTTACATATTTGTTGATGAAACTCTATATATATATACATTATATATATATATATATGTATGTTGTATTTACCATATGATATGCTCACACAATATATTTATTCGTATGGGTTATTGTAAACCAATACATTTATACATATATACATTCTTATGTATATATATTCATCAACTAATATATAAATATGACCATACGAAAAAGGAGCTCATTCAAAGATAATAAACCACAAACCTACCCTAAACTTTCCCAACCAAGAACAATCAAGAACCCAAAGACTAATACCAAAATCACAATCACTCAAAGAAGACCAAACAATACCAATATATCCAAGACATAGACTAAGGGTTTTACTCACCAAATCTTGACTGACTTGTCTCTTCTAAACCAATCTAGGATGTGAGTGTGTGAATGCTCAGTAAGGCCAAATTAAAGGTTATCGAACCAAGTTCATATTCTAAGTGATACCTCCCCTCTCTTCTAAAGGCTTGAATCTATCCCTACATTCAACTTAGTGCATCTTAACAGTAGTTAGCCATTCACATGAAATCCATTAGCCTCATAAATTATTTGCATCATCAAAGCATTCACATTGCAATCATATTTCTATTCATATTTATTCATCACAATTTCCATCAACATATAAAACATAATCATTCCTTCAAAAGAAATAACATCATAAGGCATATTCAATATTTCATTCTCCTATTGAACATATTAAATTTCTAATAAACATTTATCATCATGTTTACTCACATGGTAAAATTAACCTGGTAACTAAGAGATGAGGTGTAACAACAAAAGCCAACTTCTCCTCTAAATGAGTCAACTAAGCCAATTGAAGTAAAATGTGGCTACTCAACAGTTGAAATGAAAACACATATGTAGTCCCTATAATTTTAGCCTTTCTATTATGGCTGAGTCACCCTCCTTTACTACCAACAACAACTCTTTTACCGAGTCAAACACAAAAATGGTTACCTGTAGGTTAACAATTCTTATTGTGGCTTTTAATTTCTTACCATAGCAAGTTGGCTTCTTCAAATATCTTCAGCCAACTTGTAGCTTGACCAAGTCATGGATGTGTGTGGCTTTTCAACGCAACAACTTTGACTTTCATTTTCATTCTACTACTTACATGGCACAACATATTAAATTCCTTTCAAATGTTTCCTAATCACTTTCACTTTAGCACGTTACTTGTAATAATATCATAGTTTATGTTCCTTTATTTGCATTAAACATCCTCACATGCGTGAGTCTACACAAAACCTTTGGTTAATATGTTTACTGGCTTTATACAAGCCTTTCACCATTTATTTGGTCTGCATTATATATGTGTTGAGGTTTACTTTATAACATTTCAAATATATAGAACAATATATTATTAATATATATGGTATAACATTCAATATTATAATCTATATATATTTATATATGCTCATTTAAACCATTAATTTCCAATAATACATATAACCAATATATATAAATATGTAATTATATTTACATATATTATTATATACGTATATATGTATATACACTTTAATAGATATGTATATTTGAATATATATATATATATATACATATATCACATTTTTTATGTAGAACCAAGATCCTAGCTCCTGCAAAACACAATAAAAAAACACAGTTAGATCAAATGCAAGTGATAATCAAGATTCATCATGAAATCAATTAGCAAAGCTCAAATTAGGAAATGAAAATGAACAACACAATGAGAAAGCAATGAAATCCTAATTAAGCAAGCAAACTCTTGATCCCATGGGGGAATTGGTGCCAATTTGATGTGAAAATTGAATCTTTTCCAACTCTTATGATGAAATGTTGATGAATAATGAAGAGTGATCCACTTTGTTGAATATTCAAGTGTGCTCCATGATGAAAAACTTGCATAACTTAGCTAAGACTTTGATAAAATGGATGAAAATGATAATGCTTGAAGATAAAATTGAGTATAATAAGTTTGCTCAAATTGTGGATGATCAAATGAGGAGAGAAACTTCTTATTTATAGAAAGACAAGATGGAGAAATGCCCAAAATGAAGCAATGTGGGACTAACTTTCAACCAATGGCCAAATGCCAATTGTCAAGATGTGAATGGGTAAAGGATGTGCACATTTTGATGAATGTGCCGATAAATGCAATTAGGTGGAATTTGAAAATAGTGAAATGACATGTAAGGGGGAAAATGAATGATTTAAATGCCACTTGGCTCAATGCACAAGGACATGTAAGAAGGAATGAATTTCTTGTTGGAAGGACAAAGTCCACTTGGATTGATTTCAAATTTGAAGGAATATTCAAGCTAAAGATGCCAAGTTGAGAGAAAATAGAGATTTAATAAATGAATTAAATATATTTTCATGTGTAAGTGGCCAAAGCTAGAGGATGGGACATGGATTAAGATTAAATTAATCAAGGGTTAATTAATTTAATGGAGGATTAGATGATGTGACTATTTGATTTAGATTTATGGGTTGATTTAAATCAAAAGATGAGGAGAATGTGATTTAGATTTAATTAAATAAACGATTTTGATTTATTTAATTAAAGGGGATGATGTTAGATTAAATCAAATAAGGTTTAATTTATTTAATTTAATAGAGTTACTTTAGAGATTTAATCAAATAAAATGAATTATTTAATTAAATAGAGATATAGGGTTAATTAGATTTGATTGATTGATTTAATTAGCAAGAGAGAATGATTTAATCAGATAAATGATTATTTATTTAATTAAGGGACAAAGAGTGATAACAAGCTAAGAGGATGATTCATGTTGAAACATTGTTAGTAATCAGGATCAAGTGTGTAATGCCAAATGGTACATTTTATGTGTCTACATTTTTCCCCTCTTTGAAGTGATGCACTTGTTGTGTTGGTTCAAAGAATAAACATGTCTTGATGAAAAGCCAAAAAAATTTTGCTTTCAAAATTTTCCCACCTGCTACCTTAGTGGGCGAAACATGCCGATATACTGCACCCTCGAGAGATTGGACAAAAATTTCAACTTTTTGGGTGATCTCACGAAAAAAGAGGAAAAGGTACTTGACGGGTCCAAAAAGGCTCCGGTAGACCGAAAACATGTCCAAACATAATAAAACAATGAAAAACTAGTCTCAAAGAAACAAAAACAAGCTCAAGGGTCCAAAATCCTAAGTGGATGGTCAAACAAGGTCAAAAAACCCTACCTTTTAGGCTTTATATAGGCCCCATGGGGCCACTTCCAATTCATTTCAACATTTAGCCTATAGAGATCCTGACATTCTAAGCCCAAAGCACTAATCGAGATGGCACAACGCATGCTTCCATGACACATTTTTGATCGAGTATGAGTGTACCAGTGATAGCTAGGCATAGGACCTCCAATGAGTAACCCTATCCTTATCTCCTTTTTTGATTTTGCAAGTATTTAAGTGCATTTAATAGGGCTAGGAATCCTTTTTTAGGGTTAGCTGTGCAATATTGTGCTGCTTCAAATTGAGTTTTAGTGTTGCGCAGCCCCAAAGTGCACTGCATATTCATGGGGCACCGTGATGGTAGACTTTTTAAACTAGGGTTTATGGACAAAAAACATTAGGTATGTGCACAGTGCCATGACAGTCAAGTTTAGGTTTAGGCTAACAGGTCACGGTCAAACTGTACCGTCGCGGCGGAGTTTGAGAGGTCAAACTCCTCCAGCAGCGTAGTTTGAAATTTTCAAACTATATCGCCTTTGCAAACAATGACACATATGTTGTTTTAAAGACGAATTGCTCAATTGGGAATAAGATTTTTTCAGGAAACTTGACGTTATGACCTTGTTGATGTAGGAGGAGCTTGGGATACTACATTCTCATGAGCACAATATTCTAGTTTTGTTCGACATTCTAGAAAACATGCATGAGCATCTATAGGAGCATCTAGGGGCCCTAGGGTTGTGGTACATTTCATAAGTGCACCTAGTTTGCACACACTTGGTTATGATGACTGTGTTGGTCAAGAGATGGCACAGTGAGACATCATTGTTTCACTTTCCCACTAGTGAGGTGACCATCACATTGGAGGACGTCTGACATATTCTCTGACTACCCATTCATGGAGAGCACGTGATTTATGACATAGAGGCTAGTAGAGAGGCCTACTGTGAGGTTATGGGTCTTGATTCTATGGTCTTCTTAGAGGGCTAGATTGACCTGGAGCAATACTGTCACACTGTTTCACCCTTCAAATTGGTTGTAGCAGCTATCATCTTAAGGCTCATGGGACCGGATTGGCGGGGCCGATATTTCAACATCAGGTGGGGGCTAGCTTGGGAGAGGATGGTCTAATTCAGGACATGCTTTGCCTAGGGTCTAGTGCTTTTGGATTCTTTATAAAGAGACTTGCATGAGGTGGCTTATTTGGATGGTAGATCGACTGGAGCCGACGTCACCTTGCTACATATTTGGGCATGGGAGTACATCTTCATGCTCTATATTTTCAGAGTGGTACCAGTAGTGATGGAGCCAGATGACCCGGTAGTTGGGTGATATAGGAAGGAGTGTCTTTTGAGCGTACTAGAGAGCATGGCATCCCTCACTAGAGGAGGGCCCTAGACGATATGTGAGAGTTCAGATGGAGGCCTTACCTCAGATTACCAACTTGGTATGATGATGACCAGTAGCTCTTCTTCACTTACCAAGAGTGACTCATGTAGGGGGAGAGAGCATACTATGATTGAGCGATATCTTCCTGACAGGGTGGCTTGGTAATTCAGAGAGGTACAGGACAAACCCGATGACAGGTATGTGGCTATTTTTATGCATACCACGAGGGAGACATCTTGGGGGTGGACTATCCCAGTAGATGAAATTGTGCAGAGCTTTAGATAGTTAGTGGCATGACCATGGGAATATGCACAGGGCCCAGCTGATGCAAGGCCACTCATGGATACATGGACTAGTTCAGGGCTCCACTCAGATTTACATTACCAGGAGCAGTAGTGACACGATGACAACCTAGGGTTCGAGCAAGTAGGTGAGGATAGGGAGGCAAAGGAGGTGGCAGGGATGATAGGGGAGCCAAGGGTCTAGGACTAGATGGTGGACCACCTCCTAGGGATGGAGATCAGGTAGATGGGCCTCCGAGGCAGGATAGGAAGGATGGAGATGACGATCACCAGGGCTGAGATGAAAGGGTGTTGACACCACCCCAAGATGGTGACTAGGATAGGGATCAAGATAGAGTACATACACCACTGAAGGTCCAGACACCCTCGAGGGATGGGGATCACGATTAGCCACCCACGCAACCACCCCTCTAGCTAGATGCGAGAGATGGTCAAATTTTGCTATTGCAGGCCCAGGTACAAACACTTATGACTGAGAGGGATCAGGCCAGAGTAAAGTGAGACCAGGCCATTTTGCAGAGATAGGTTGCAGAGCTGTAGGAAGGTGCTGAGATGGGTAGATGACAACAACTAGAGAGCATGGTTGCCTCCTTTTTGAGGAGCACTGTTTCGCTATGGGCCTAAAGAGAGGCCATCTAGGAGGAAAATTATTACAAGTTGCACTACTACCGGGCTATGCCGAGAGTAGCTTGAGTCCCAAATTTTTCCTAGAGGATAGGGCACAGGCCAGTAGAGGATCATGGTGAGAGAGCAGGTGGCAAGGGTAGCAACCAGCAGGGCTAGCCTCATTTTTGATCGAGACAACATTCTTTTATTCTGTATGGGCTCATTTTTTATAACCCCCATGGGCAGTTGAACCTTTTGACATACACATATACATTGATCCAATTTTTTACCATGATAGTATAGTTATTTTGATGATATATGAGATGATATTTATCCAATATGATGTGATATGTCCTATCTTTACTTTATGCTTTATGGATGGATTTTGTTTCTATATGTGATGCAATGATGTTCTATGTTATGATGATGATACTTATGTGATGCTTATGATGATGATGATGCTATGCGATGTGTGACTTTGTGATGTGATGCAATGATTATATGATGTGCATTATGTTTATGTGATGATGCAGATGATTTTTTTTCTCTTTTGATGCATTATATGGTGGTGTGTTTGATGATGATATGATATGATGAATGATGTATGGATGCATTTTTTTTTTTGTGCCTTTTCTTATGCACTTTTCATAATGTTATGGTATGCAAATGCTTAGACTAAAAAATCTATATTTTTATGCAATGATGGATGATAAGATGTGTGTAGTTTTCTCATGTATGATATGCACTTATGATGTTATGATGATGACGTGATGATATGATATGTTGAAATGATGTTTTATAAAATGATATATGTATGTGTTATGATATGAAAATGGATGCTTTTGATATATGATATATGATGGTGTAGTGGATGCTTATATGTTATATGGGATGATTATGCAATGTTACGATATGATGAATGAAAATGATGCTATGATGATGCAGATGTTTATAATGCTATGGGGTGATTGATTTTGATTAATGTTTATATAATGGATGCATATTTATGATTTATGGGATGCTTAGAATAACCAATCTATATTATATATGGACGAAAATGCAATGCATGTGTAATGATTAATGTTTTCTATTTGATATGATATGCAACAATATGCTAATGGTTTTGTGGATGTAGGATGAATGCAATAACAATAATGATTTGTGATTAACTGTCATGGTACCATGTTAGCGTGAAAGAAGATAGAAACAACAAGGGATTCCAACAAGAAACAAGATGATGATGATGATGATGATGCATACCAAGGAGTTGAGATTTTCAAAGGCCAATTATCTTATATTTGATTACACACATAGGTACAATGCATTAAGGTATAAAGAACCAAGATGGTGTGGTACCTAGTGTGATGGACTTTGACTTGAAAATCAGATAGAAGTATTCTTGTTCACACCTGGTGTATGAAACTTTATTCAAAATATAGTTCAGATAATCCAAACATCTCGAACCAAAACATAGCAAGGCAAGCCTTCCTATGTGGTCAACAAGAAACCTAAAACACCCTCCCTGCACCTAAACGAAGCACACATGACCAAGGTTATATTAAAAAAATATCCAACAAGCATAGCAGATAAAAAGATAATGATCGTGGCCCCATTTCTTTATCTCTAAATCCCTTCATTTGGGACATCATCGAGAGGTTGTTGAAATGAGCACAATAAGATAAATCCAAAGAGAAAGATAAAGTAAACAAACAAGTTGATGTTCTTCAATACTGCTAGCCAAGACTAAACTATGGTGATGCCTGATGTTGATGTCCATTGTAGGAAGGATGCATCCAAGGACATGACGATATAAGATGATTTTGATATGGGACTGATTGGATGATAGACTATTGACATGAAAATTTGACCAACTTTTTTACCTACTGACCTAGACTTTAGACTTAGATGTTTTGAGATTTCACTTTTGATCTACTAGACTTGTTTCCCACTGTTTTACCAAAGGTTGAGGATGATGATTGTTTATTATGAGTGATGTTTATTGCAGGAGAAAGCGTGATGGGGGTGGATGTATTTTTCAAATATTTGGATGTTTTTGGAGTTTTTGAAATGTTTTGAGGTTGTTTTTGGTGTTTTTGAGATTTTACAAATGTTTTTATTTTTTGAATTTTCAAATGTTTTGGGGTTTTCTGAGATTTTGACCAAGAGACTAACCTAAAGACCTATCCTAGGGGCCTTGGGGGATGATCAATAGATGATCTTTTCCTACATTATACACATAGAGAATATGTAGTTTGATTGACATAGACTCGATTATTGATGAGATATGAACAAATGGACTGCCAATTTATTATGACAGACTCCTAAAGAACTGAACTAAGTGTCTTGGGGGATGATCAAAGATCAACCTTGCCTACATTCAAATCTCAGAGACCCATAGTTAGACAAGATGACTTTGTTTTTTGAATTTTTTTACTTTTTGACCTATTTTTAGTTTTTGATATGTTTTGAATGTTTTTGCATTTTCTGATTTTTTGATGTTTTTGGATTTTATGAGATTTTATAAAATTTTTTGGATTTTTTGATTTTATGAACCTCAATAATATACATGAATCCGATCCAATGAGAACATGTTCCAAGTGTGATGTAATAGACTACTCGGATAAAGGCAAGACAAACTGACCTTGAGAATGGGCCGAGTAGTACTAGGAGGGATCATGACACAAACACAAGACCAAGCTATGATGTGGATGCAGATGGGTGATGGATGGAGATATGGAATGTGATGGATGATGGAAGTGTAATGGATGGATGATACAAAACAATCCATGAAGGTCTTGGTGGATGGAAAGTGCTTATTTACACAAGGTTCATGTTTTCCAGGTTTTCACTAAGGTACTTTCCCAAAGCGACACCGAAGTGGTTTTCACTTAGAGGACGATTTTTCTCTTTACTATTTTTTATCTTTTTTTTTATTTTTTTTGGATTTTTTGCTTTTTTGCTTTTTATGTTGTCACCAAAATGCCTGTTTCCTAGGTTTTCATCATGGTGACCATTTTTTCAGGACATTTTCTAATTTTTTGGATTTTTTGGTTCTATACCTAGAAAGATTTAGGCATAAATTTTTTTGAGATGGGATATTTTGATGGGCTCCTGCAGAGGTTACCCTTTGGGTGTTGATAATTGATATGCCCCTGACTTATAGCTCGTTGTGATAATAAATATTCCCAACTAGTTGGGTTCAAATTTTCCTTTGTCATTTGGATTTGGAACATTCTTCTAATTCTCCTTTAGTACAAGTTCTACTTGGAATGTCTGACTCTTGATCTTCTTGTTATAGCTCCTCTTGAGCTAGTTCTAATAGACCCACAAATGATTCAATGCTTCCATATGTTGCTCATCGAGTAGATCCAACTCATTTAGTCTTGATACTGGGCATTCTTCATCCATGATGAGGTTTTGCAGTGATATTCTTAATGACGGAAGCTCGATCTCGATGGGTAATACGACCTCTAATCTGTACACTAGGGAGAATGGGGTGGCACCTATAGGTGTGCGGATGCTAGTTCGATAGGCCCAGAGGGAGAAATTTAGCTGCAAATGCCAGTCATGACCTGTGTCATTAACATTATTTTTGAGGATCTTCAAAATATTTTTATTGGTGGCTTCTGCTTGACCATTTCCTTGAGGATAATACAGAGTGGAAAAGTGATGTTGGATTTTGAAATTTTCACAAAGGTCACAAACATCTTGATTCTTGAAAGGTGTCCCATTATCTAAGATAATAGCTTGGGGAACACCATATTGGCATATTAAGTAGTTCAGGATGAACTTAGATATCTGATTTCTAGTGATGTGTGTCATGGGGATGGCTTCCACCCACTTGGTAAAGTACTTAGTGATGGTAATGGTGAACTTGTGGCCACTGGATGAGGTGGGGGTAATTTTTCCAATGAGATCAAGTCCCCACTATGAAAAGGGCCATGGTGTAATAATAGGATGAAGTTCTTGAGCTGGTGCATGGATGAGGTCCCCATGATGTTGGCATTGTACACACCTTTTGACATAGTCATGTGATTTTGTTTCCATAGTAGGCCAATAATACCCTATCCTTAGCAGTTTCTTGGCCAAGGTCATTCCACTCGAGTGTGAACTGCATGTCATTATGCACCTCCGTTAAGGCAGTCAATGCCTCCTTAGTGTTTAAGCAATGTAATAGGGTTCCTTCTATGCTCCTACGGTAAAGGGTATTTCCTAGGATGAAAAATTAGGATGCTTTCTTGATAAAGGTTCTTTTAGGCTTGAGGGTAAGTCAACAGGTAGGACCCCTATTCGCAAGTAGGTATAAATTTCATGGTACCAAGGATCACTAGGACCAATGATTTCGTACACAAATTATGACTCTGGTGCCTCGAATGCAAGCACAAGAAGCTGCTCTACCAGAAATTCATGCTTTGGGACATTGTGAGGGATATCCAATAGGGATCCAATTATCTCCATGGCATCTATTGCTCTGTTGTTTTCTTTGGGTATCTACTGAAATGTGATATCGATGAATGATTCCTTCAAACTCTCTACCAAATTTTTGTATGGAGTCAACTTAACATCGTCCATTTGGTACTCATCATTCACTTGATTTATTATTAGTTGGGAGTCTCCATGTACCATGAGGGCCATGATGTGCCACTACACTGCTATTCTGAAACCTATGGTTAAAGCCTCATATTCTACAATGTTGTTAGTGCAAGGGAATGCCAATTTGTAGTATCTAGGTATATAGTCTCCTTGTGGGGTGATGAAAAAGATACCAACTTCTGATCCATGCTGCGTGTAGGAACCATCAAAGTAGAGTTTCCAATGGTTGGCTATGTTGAGATTGAAGATGGATTCATCTAGAAACTCTGATATGAGTGGATTCTCTAAATACATGGGTGCTTTTGCAAGTTGATCTATGATCACCTGCCCTTTGATTTATTTATGTTCTATGTACTCGATGTCATATTCAGATAGAATTGTGACCCATTTTTCCATCCTTCTTGTGAGCATTTCCTTTGATAATAGGTACTTGATGGGGTTGATTTTGGCGATGAGTTTGATTTTGTGTGCCAACATGTAGTGTCTGAATTTTGGTGAAGCAAACACTATTGCTAGACAAGTTTTTTTGATGAATGAGTAGTTTAACTCATCCCCGACCATTGTACAACTAATGTAATAGATGGCCCTCTCTGTTCCATTTTCATTGTGCTGAGCTAGGAGAGCATCAAGGGTTGTTGTTGTTGTTGCTGATACATAGAGGATTAGTGAATTTCTTGGGATTGATGGCATGAGGACTGGAGGTGTGAGCAAATATTCTTTGATTTTTTTGAAGGATTCATCACACTCGTCATCCCACTTGTATGCTACTCCCTTGTGGAGTAGGTGAGAATAAGGGATTTTCTTATCTTCTAATTGTGCTATGAATCTATGGATGGATTGAAGCCTACCTTGGAGGCCTCTCAACTGTTTCAATGGTTTATGTGCCTCTATCTCGAGGATTTATTTTACCTTGGCGGGATCTATTTCAATACCCTTCATTTACACTATGTATCCCAATAGATTTCTTGATTCTACACCGAAGATGCACTTCTTTGGATTTAAACAGACCTTGTATTCCTCCAGCCTATCGAAAATAGCACAAAAATTTGCTATGTGATCTCTCCTCTTTTTGGATTATGCTAGTATGTCATCAACATAATCTTCCATAGTTTTGTGGATCATGTCATGGAAGATTAATTTCATGGCCCTTTGGTAGGTGGCCCCAACATTCTTTAGCCTGAATGGCGTCATGTTCCAACACTAGGTCCCCCATGGACAAGTGAAGGAAATTTTGTGTTGGTCTTCTTTGGAAATCATTATTTGGTTGTACAAGAGAAACCATCCATTAGAGAAAGCATTTCATGTCCTGCTAACATGTCTACAATCATGCCAATGTTAGGCAATGGGAGATCATCTTTCAGACATGCTTTTTTCTTTTCTCTAAAATTCGTGCAGATACGGATGCCCCCATTGAGTTTTGAAACAAGAACTAGATTTGATACCCATTCTGGATAGTCAATTGTTCATATGAACCCTATATCAAGTAGCTTTTTCAATTCCATTTTGACAAACAAAGCAATTTGAGGATGCATTTTCCTGAGCTTTTGTCTAACGAGCTTTGCTTCGAGGTAGAATACTAGATGGTGTACCACAATCTTTGGATCAAGCCTGAGAATTTTGGCATAGCTCCATGCAAAGTTAACCTTTCTCTCCTTGTTAGGAGCTCTTGTTCCTCTGATAGTAATGACTACATAAAATGTGATGTGCGGTGTCTCCTCTGTTCCCAAGTTGTTTGGGTTGCATTTTTCAGCTAGAACTGTTGATTTTTCCTGATGTATAGCTCTAAGAGGAAGATTGAATCCCCCATCCTCGAGCACCTCAGAGACGTTTTCACTATCGGATGCATCCTTTCTTTTTACTATTTTTGGGTTGAAGAGTGCCACAATGTGGTTTTAACTCAAGGACCTAGAGATTATTATTAGTTTTTCACTTTTACGACTGAGGGATTCAATTGTTTCCCCATAATATGCATGTGTGTCCAGCTCAATGATAAATCTAGATTTATGATCCCCACATGGAATCTTATCATGCAGTCCCATGAAAGTGCCTCATCATTTTTGAATGTGTCCAGAATTAGCGGTCCTCGTTGGTCATAGTCGATGAGTTGGGGGTAAACTAGGTTGATTTCATGGTTTTGACTAGTTGACTCAAATAAAACGGTACTAAGCATGAGGATAGATGAATTATTGAAGAGCCTAGGTAAATTAGTTATGGCATCTTCCTCATCACTACTACTATAGACATTGGTTATGTCGAAAGTGAAATTGTCTAAGGGAAGACTAGTGGATATGGGTAATTGAAGGGCGGCTACCATTTTCTGAGGTTTTTTTACCTTCTTAACTGAGGGATTTCGTCCATGTATGGTTATACTTAGAGGAGTACATCCAAGGCCAAGATTTTTCATTTGCATCTCAAGAATGATGGGTATTAGGAGCTCGTTGTCATTTTTTCCAAGCTTTTTGTTTTTGTCATAGCCCATTGTGAGCATCATTTGTAAGCCTTTACTGCTATCATCCATAGGTAGATCAGTTGTCGGTCTATTGTCTTGGTACATGAGATGGGATGGATCTTCTTCTATTACTTCCTAGCCGAGATCTCCCCAACTTTTGAAGTTGGAGGAGCTTGCAATGAATGTTTGGGATGAAGAAGCATCATTTGATTGTGGTTGTCCTTGTGACCTAGGAAATTGTGGTAACTCTCCTACCACAAAATCATTCTTTGGAATTGTATAGTACCCACATCCATTGTCCTGAATTATGTCCTTAATTTTGGAGATGGTAGGGATGGTGGGTATCTCTGTCATAGAAGTGGAGGTGAGATTAGTTGGATCAATGTATGGAGTTGATGGGCCTTCATCATTCTTTGGCACTTAGGGGATTTTGTAATATTTGGCTTCTAGGCTCTTGCAGTAAGAGAATGGTTCGGGATCTCCATGTATAGTGACCTCTTGGCCTTGGTATGTGAACTTGAAACATTGGTGGAAGGTTGAAACCACTGCTTGCATTGCATGGATCCACAGATGCCCTAGGAGAATGTTGTAAGGAAAATCGAGGTCAAGGACCTGATAGGTGGTTTCCATAATTATTGGCCCTACTTGAATAGGTTGTTGGATTGTGCCCTGAGACACTCTTTCTTGATCATCATATACCCTGATTGTGATTCTTTTGTCTTTTTCAATGGAATCCTCAGATATTTTCAGGTTCTTTATGAGCTTGAGGGAGAAAATGTTCAAACCTACACCTCCATCCACCAAGACTCTCTTGAATTTGTTCTTATGCACTAGGACTTCCAAATGGAGTGTAGAGTTGTGAGATGGTTGACAAGGAAATTATTGATCATAGAATGTAAGAATATTTGGGGTAATGATGTTTCTGACCATATCTTGGAATTGTTCTGCATCAAGATCCATGGAGACAATGGATGAAGCTAATGCTTCCTCAAGGATTTTTCAGTGGGCTGATGAAATTTTCAGCAACTCTATGATGGAGATCTGAGCTAGGGTTCTTTGCAATTGGTCAAGGAAATTATAGCCATTAGGAATGGATGTCGGGTTGGAAGTGGGTGCTCTAGGAGGCTGTGATGATCCTACAATGGTGATTTTTTCACCTCTTATGGTGACTCCACAATCAACATGGGCTCCTTTGATGGTGATAGTAATGCAATATTCATCCAGGGATGCGACAACATGTTCATATACATGATTGACACTTTTGGATGTTCCATTCCCCTTATCATTGTTATTATTCCCTTTGTTGTTATGATTAGGCATCAGATTCTTATAGATTTTGAGATTCTGATTTCCCGTTGGCTGCTCCACATTTATGATTTTTTGATCAATGAGGTCTTGGATTAAGTTTTTCAACCTCATACAATTGGTAGTTGTGTGTCCCTTGATTTTGTGGAAATCACAAAGGTGATTTTCGTTATACCACATCGGTTTTACCAAGGGTTCTTGATAATTTTCATAGGTGGGGATGGTGATGAGTTTTTTTGCCACTAGCCTCTTCATGAGGGATTCAACCAATTCCCCAAGGGCCGTGTACTTCCACTTGGGGGAGTTTTTGTTTCACTAGGGTGGTCCCCTTTGATCATTCACATTGTTGATAGTTTGATTGTTTGACTGTTATGTCTCTGTGTTAGCTTGATGATTATTTTGATGGTGGTTTTGGGTTTGTTGCCGAGGGGTGTTGATGACAACTTTAGCATCGACAACACCATTGTTGGTAATGTTTTTGTTTTTCACCCACGTACAAGGTTTGTCATTGTAGCTAGTGGATGGGAAATTTTGTTGTTGTTTAGGATATGTGGGTGATCCTCCTTGTGCCATAAGGCTCATTCGATGTTGAGCACCTTGGAGATCAATTCATTGTATGTGGTGATACCTTGCACTTTGAGATCGAATGCCAAGGATCCTTCAAGATTTGAAATGATAGAGCAAAATTGTTGTTCTTCAGGAATGGACCATTTGATCCTATTGGCCTTGGATCGACATCATTGTAGGAAAGAAGCAAATGATTCATTCTTACCTTGTTTCAAAGCTGATAGTTTCGCTAGACTGACATCCATACTAATATTGAAGACGTATTTTTTTATGAATGCATCTACTATCTCTTGGAACTTCTTGATGCCTAGAAGGAGACAAGAAAACCACTCTATGGCTTGATTAGCCAAACTTCTAGGAAATAGCCGCATCAAATATGTATCATCATATGCGACTTCCATGCAATGAACTTGGAATTCCCTGATGTGATCTTTAGGGTTTCCCATCCCTCGGTATTTATCAAATTTGGGGATCTCAAATCCCTTTGGGAATGGTTTCATTACAAGACTCCTATCAAATGAATAGGGACACAAGTTGTTGGGTGTTTTTGTGTTTTTTCCTAATTGAAGATCAAGCACTTGTTGTGAAAGTAACTTGATTTGCGTTGTTACATCATTTTGTAGATTAGGTGCTAGGATGAAGCTATTCTGTAGTGGTTCAATTGTTGGTGGGATGGGTGGATTGGTTGGTGTTTTCACATTTTGTTGTGCCAAGTATGCTTGTACTTGTTGTTGGTGATGTTGATTTTGCGCTAATAGTGCATGTTGTTGAGCTTGTTGTTGTTGTTGCACCAACAATGCTTGTTGTTGGGTTGCTATTTAGGTTGCTTCTTGCTAATCTTGGTATTTTTTTAGTGCTTGTTGGTATTCTTGTTGTTGTGTGAGGTATTGTGCTTGTGCCTATGCTTGTGCTTGTTGAGATTGGTACTAGGATAGAGCTTGTGCTTGTGCAATCTGTGCAACTTGTGCAGCCTATGTAGCCTATACGGCTTGAGTGGCTTGTTGTTGTTGTAATAGGGCTTGGGCTTGAGCAGCCTTCTATGCTTGTTGTGCTTGTTGTGCGGCTTGAGCAGCTTGTTGTGCAACTAATTGTGTTTGTGCTTACTGAGTGACTAGTTGTGTAGCTTGTTAGTTTTGGATTTGTTGAACTATCTTTTGATAGGTAATTTGTTGAGCAGCTTGTAATGCAATGCTATATTGGCTTGATATATTTATGTTTGGTGGTGGAGGTACTAGTGGTGGTAAGGGCAGATTTGGTATAGCATTTGTTGTCGTGATGAGAGGCATCGTTGTATTGATGATTGGGATTGTGGTGGATGGTGTGATTGATATGCTTGGTCCTTGAGAGATCATGTTTTGGGAAATGGCTAATGACGTGGTGGTGGTGGTTTTCATTATCAGGATGGTTTCCATCTATTGTTGCGATGTCGATGACAAGATGGGAGGATTCAATATGATATTTTGATTAGTGATCAGAGGGTTGATTTGATTTTTTTGATTGATGTTTGGTAAAGGGGGAAGCCCTAAACCAAGAGGTGGTGTGGATATTGGTGGAAAGGGTGGGAGTGGTGGAAAAGTGAGTGGCATACTCCCTTGAGGAAATGATGAAGATGTAGGGTCAAAGATACCCCCTGGTTCAAATAAGTCACCCTCTCCTTGCGAGGTCATGGAGAGAGAAGTTTGAGGTGTTGCGTGAAATGATGATGATGGGTCATTAGGATCATGAAAGGTCAGGGGGACATATGGATGTGATGGATTTTGGGGTATGGATTTCCCCAAGATGGTATTTGCATCCAAATCTTGATTGTTTACGAGGGGGTGTGTTTGTAGTGCATTGAGAAATGTGCTTTCCTTGTTAACAATGGGTTGAGTTGGAGAAATGGATGATGTAATTTTGGGGATGGGTTGAGTGATGCTTTGGAATGGAGGTGTGGATGAAATTGGAGGCATAACCCCAAAATTTGGTTCCACAATAGTACTCACATTGAAATTGAAAAGGATTTTAGCCGCTTGTTTTGCTAATTCAAGCATGTATTATGATGGATTGAGTCTCATCATGATGTTGATAATTATATGGTTCTTGGGATTTTGGACCATTTCAACGATCTCATCTTGTGTCATTATGAAGGAATTATGAGTCATATCCTCTACTTGACCTTCCTCTTGAGGATTTTGTGATGATAAAGGAAAGTTAGTTAGGGGATTGCTTGATCCAACATGATTCATTTCAGAATTGGTTTGACTTAGGTCACTTGAAGTGGATGTTTCTTTGTTGGCTTCCATGTTCCTCTTGTGTTGAGATCTAGTTTGAACCATAAAATGAGGTTCAAAAGAGAACATATAGGATGAGTAAGGATCAAAGGTGAAATGATGGAATGTGTGAAAGATGGATGATATCAGTGATTGAACTATTAGAAGATCTTGAGGGGATGCTAGACTTTTTGGACATTTTTGGATTCTTGGATTTGTTTTGGATTTTGATTTGATTTTGGATTCTTGGATTTTTGGATTTTGATTTTTGACCTTGATTTGGTTTTGGATTGCTTTTATTTTGGATAATAAACAACTAGATCCCAAGATGTTGGATGTTATCTATGGGATGGACTTGCTTATAATAGGATAATTTGACTAAGTGTAGGGAGAAGGATGCATCTACCCACACCTAATCAAACAAGCTGATTTGATGATAATTCAACTAAGCATATGGAGAAGGATGCATCTACATATACCTAGCTAAACAAAATGATTTTGATGTTTTATTCAAGGATTTTGATTCATGGATTTTCCAAAAGGTCTAGCATGGAGGATGATTTCAATATTTTCAAGAGTTTTTGGTGAGATGATTTTGGTTTGATGTTTGAAAGATGGATGAAGGTTTTGACTTGATCCTATGTGTACCTAAAAAGACTTATTTTACAAGACCTCGGTTTTGAAGAACACACTTTACTCTAGACAAGATGTTCAAATTCTTGAAAAATATTTGGATTTTGTTAACAAAAGAACTCATACAAATTGGGATTGTTTCTTGAAGCTCTTCTATAAAAGTTGAAAAGTAATCTTCATCTGAATTCGTAAAGTGTTGAGAGACGCTTTTGATGTTCTTTTAGACTGAGATATTTTGACTTTCGTTTTTGGATTTTGATCTTGCATGAAATAATTTGAGACACATGTGTGGGGTTCAATTGTTCTTAGCTTTGCTTAATGACTTCTTTTTACCACAAACAATTCTTGATTAGTTTTCTTCAAAATAAATGTCTAATGTCTTAACTTCTTATCATCCCACAAAGTGTATTATGTGTAAATCAAGGAATTTAAGGTGAAAGTTTCCTAGTGTTGACTTTAGCAAGAAAATTGAGATATAAATTCAAATGTTTAGAAACCTCTAAGGATAGAAACCCAAGGGAAAGCAATAACACATGAATTTTGTCAAAGATATTTGCTTCCTAAAGGGTTTGAAGTTTGATGATAATGTTGAATGTTTGTTTCCAAATATTTACGAACACACAAAGTGTTTTTGTTTCCAAGAACATGTACAACCCTATGGATATGAAAGATTGTATTTGTTGAATCCCCACTTGGACAAGTCCAACTACACCTAATTTTAGCAAATGGTTAGATGCTTGACCCAACTGGCTCCCCTCCACAACACTCACTTATACAAGGCAGCCAAGCATCAGTACCCATGAAACTCCCATGTCATACTTTCTATTTCTACTAAAAGTCATAAAAGTGTGGGGCGGCTTTAGAACGACCGTTCTTGCACCAACAAATAGATCAAGCATTTTGGCCTTTTCTAAACAAGATTTTTAATGCGGGAATTCTATTTGTGGGGGATCACCCATTCGGCGAGAGACCATTGCTTCCTTCTCATCAAGATAATCATTGTGATTCTTATCTTTCAACAAGAACCCACACTTATATACTAGTTGGAAGTCACTTGGCTTTAGTGTGTTGTCGGTTGGGTCGTTCCCTTGGATGATTACTTTTTCCCACAAGATAGACCCTCTAAGATAAACAAAAGCAAGCAAACATATTCCTAGTTTGATCGATCTTTGTTGAGAAACAAAGAGAGAACACACACAATATGTTTCACTCACACTAGCAAGATTTGTTCAATTTTAAATTCCAAATTGAAGTGTATGGGTAATTATTTACGTAACTTAATGTCACCAAAAGGCCTTTTAATTCTCAAGATCATCGTGAGGCATGAGAGAAGTGCATACATCCTTTTAATGATATTACTTTGAGTAAGTAATTACAAAACAAAGAGGCACTTGTTCATTTTAAGTCCATAAAGCAATGCTTTAATTCTTTTTAGAGCACCAAAACAAAATATGGAAATTGTCTTGTTCAATTGTTAATCCTTAAACCAAATCTAGTGAGTTTGTCCTAAAGTTCTTTTTAAGCCCTTTGTAGCAAAAATTGAATTTTTTTGTATTGTTCATTTTAGAGCCCAAAAGAAATTTAGTAGGTCCTAAGCACATGAAGAGAGTGAGAAATCCTTAGAAGAGATTAGAAATTCTCTAAAAGTGTTGCAAAAACACTAAAGTGTTAAAAACACTAAAGTGTTAAAAAACACTTGATGAAATAAGAAAATGTCCTCATAACGAATCTTCACCTTTATTTCCTCCACCTCAACCCAAAAAAAACCAATTAAAGCTGAAAAATAGAGATTAGGAACAATAATTAATACCCCAAAGTAACAAAAATTAAATAGCATATGTCAAAATTAAACTATTTTGAGCTTTTTCCTTCACTACAATGGTACAGTTAGCATAGGCAGCGCAGTTTGAGAGAAGTCAGCAGTGTTGTTTGGTGTCACTTGTCAGTCAATGACGCTCTATAGAAAAGATAGAGAGCACAATTGTGGCGCTCTTTTACCCAGTGATGCAGTTTGAAATTTGTAAAAGTTAGCGATCTAAAATTGACCTTGCAGTGTAGTTTGAAATTTGAATTTTTGGGTGGGAAAAGGCCAAGCGACGTAGTTTGTAGTTTGGAGCAATGTTGTAGGGTTGCGCTAGAGTAGTAGCGGCTCTATCTGGCACCTTGGACTATGAGAGGAATAGTTTCCTGTATACACCAAAAAAATAGAAAAAAACACAGAATTTAATTAAAAAAAAAGTGATTTAAACTTCAAGAGGGCCCTCCTTCTAGTGCCAAATATAGAACCAAGATCCTAGCACCTACAAAACATAATAAACAAACACATAGTTAGATCAAATGCAAGTGAGAATTAAGATTCCCCATGTAATCCATTAGCAAAGTTCAAATTAGGAAATGAAAATGGACAACACAATGAGAAAGCAATGAAATCCTAATTAAGCAAGCAAACTCTTGATCTCATGGGGGAATTGGTGCCAATTCGATGTGAAAATTGACCTTTTCCCAACTCCTATGATGCAATGTTGATGAATGATGAAGAGTGGTCCACTTTGTTGAAGATTCAAGTGTGCTCCATGATGAAAAACCTGCATAACCTAGCTAATACTTTGATAAAATGGATGAAAATGATAATTCTTGAAGATAAAATTGAGTATAATAAGCTTTCTCAAACTATGGATGATCAAATGAGGAGAGAAACCTCTTATTTATAGAAAGACAAGATAGAGAAATGTCCAAAATGAAGCAATGTGGGACTAGCTTTCAACCAATGGCCAAATGCCACTTGTCAAGATGTGAATGGGCAAAGGATGTGCACATTTTGATAAATGTGCCAATAAATGCAATTAGGTGGAATTTGAAAATAGTGAAATGACATGTAAGAGGGAAAAGGAATGACTTAAATGCAACTTGGCTCAATGCACAAGGACATGTAAGAAGGAATGAATGTCTTGTTGGGAGGACAAAGTCCACTTGGAGGGATTTCAAATTTGAAGGAATATTCTCTAAAGATGCCAAGTTGAGAGAAAATAGAGATTTAATAAATGAATTAAATGCATTTTCATGTGCAAGTGGCCAAAACTAGATGAGGGACATGGATTAAGATTAAATTAATCAAGGGTTAATTAATTTAATGGAGGATTATATGATGTGACTATTTGATTTAAATCAAAAGATGAGAAGAATGTGATTTAGATTTAATTAAATAAATGATTTTGATTTATTTAATTAAAGGGTATGGTGTTAGATTAAATAAAATAAGGTTTAATTTATTTAATTTAATAGAGCGACTTTAGAGATTTAATCAAATAAAATGAATTATTTAATTAAATAGAGATATAGGGTTAATTAGATTTGATTGATTGATTTAATTAACAAGAGAGAATGATCACTTAATCAAATAAATGATTATTTATTTAATTAAGGGACGAAGAGTGATGACAAGCTAAGAGGATGATTCAAGTTGAAATGGTGTTAGTAATTAGGATCAAGTGTGTAATGCCAAACAATTCATTTTACATGTCTACATGTTATTTCACAATAAGCATAAATACACATATATTCATTTATATGCATATACATAAAGTGTATATATATGCATATATATACCCGATTGGTTTCCTATGTATGTGATATATCCATGTATGCATATGTGTAAGTATCTCTACCTATGTAGATGCACATATTCATATGCTCATATGCACAAGTTATTGTATATATAGTGTAGGAAAACGTATCCCTTTTTCACACTTAATTTGGAATAATAATTAATAATAAAATGAGCTTAATGATGCCTTAATTTAGTGTTGTAATATATTTTACATATTCACATTAAATTTAGGGCCCTTATTAATTAAAATGGAACTAATTGTGCCTTATTTTTGGTGTTGTAAGGTGTACCTTTACACTTTCACGCTAACCTAGGGCTTCATTAATTAATTGAGGTTAATTATGCCTTTATTGGCCCCTTTAATTCAAATCCAATCCTAATTAATTACATTTTTTGAGGGATAAAACCCGACATTCGTAAATGCCATAACATAATGTTTAACATTGAGCAATGTGTGTCCTAGGTAAGTGACCTAGGACCCATTCTCCATAGGACGAATGGGTCCTCACTTGGTCCTAGGACCTAAATCTATACTATGTTTTTGGCGGGTTTCAATGATTTCAAATGTATATTCAAATGTTGGCTTGTGATATTTGAATTTCGGGAATTCATGTTAAGATATGTATAAATAAGAGGTCATTTCACTATGTTACATCTAGAATTTCAAGAGAGCATCCTAAATTTTTAAGTTTTCAAGTCCTAATAGCAAGTTTATGATCAAGAAAGCATTCAAGAGCATCACAAGACATTCAATGGCAGAATTATTGAAGATTATTGCAGCAATCAAAATTCCATTACCATGTCAAATATTTCTTGCATAATGCATGTTAGAAGATTAATCTTTACTTGGTAAAGGTTATTCTTTAATTGTAATTATTTATTAACTTGTAGGAATATTCCAAAGGAATCCCTACAAGTCTTTTTTATTTTTTTGTCATCTCACACATGTGTGGGGATGGCTTATTTTTAATTCCTTTATTAAGGAATATTTATAACCACCTCCATAAGAGGTGACACTTTGCACACACATAGATGAATGGCGGCATTCATTGAGTGGGGAGTTACATTCCAACTCCTTCTTCTTAGCTCTACTTATTGAGGTGCCTCTCCTCTCATTCTTCAAGACTCAAGCAAGAAAGCCTAAGGCTGCAACTCTCTCTCCTTCTCTGTATTATTCTTTAGGTATTTTTCCTCCATTCATAATATTGGGTTTTTTTCTTATTTTTTCCCCTTTTCAAATTCTTGTGTCTCTTTCTTTGGTGGTGCTTGGTTTTACTACTTCAATTTATTTGGTAATATCTTTTTCCTTCAAACAATTGCTCATTTATTAGTTATTTCCATTGTTCTTTTCTATTTCCTTTCAATGCATGTTGTTTGAGCTAATATGGTGATGTAGAGATGAAGATCTATTCAATCATTCAAGGACATTGTTTCAAGTCAAGTTTCATGATCAAGATCTACATCCATTGAAGCCAATTCATGCAAGTTGCATATCTATACTCCAAGTTCAAATAAGGTTTGGTGAGTTGTGACATTGTTTGTTCATTCATCATTCCTTCATGCTTTTCTATTTCATTTCAAGGTTTAATTACCAAAATGAGGTTTGACCAAGGAAAACCCCCATTCATCTAACAAACAACATTTTTATCTCTTTGATGTGTGATTGTAGATTTTAAGTGAAAGATCATTTAAAGAGAAAAATTGAAGAAAGTTGCAAAGTTCTCAAAGTTTTAAGGAAAGTTGTCATTTCATGGAAACTCTTCTACAAGATTTATTTTTGACTATTTTACAATGAGAATCAGGAATTTGGGAGTGCTAACACAGTAGAAGAGAACCCAAAAAACATTTTTCAAGAGCCCTAGCTAGGACCCATTCACCATAGGGTGAATGAATCCCTAGTAAGCTTCAAAAAGTGACTTTTGGTGAAAGGTGCACATTATTTTCCCCTTTCTAAATTTTCTTTTGATTATTGTTTCCATCAATTTTGAGTATTGGCTTTCATTTTCACTTTATGGCCTGCATTTTGGAGTTTGTTTGATGGTTTTAATCTTTCTCTCCAAAGTGCCATTTGACTCATACCCCCATCCTTGCATAGAAAATAAATTTGTTGATTAATACCTTGATTTGAATCACCCTTTGGTTGTTATTCATCTCATTTTCTTGAATGAAATTAGAGAAATAGGTCTTTTATTATGGTGAACCCCCCTTTACCCCCTTTTTATCATTAACCCCATTTCTTGATGTTTCATACATATATACATTTAATGTATGCATGTATCAATGAATATATAAACATAATTACATGAAAAAGAATATATACCCAATACAAAGATTTAGTCACATGATTTGAACTAAAGAAACATCCATAACAATCAAAGACAACCACCCAATCACTCAAATTATCCCACAACTACGACCAAGGGTTTTATTTACCAATTCCAAAACCAATTTGACTCAACATGACCAAAGTAGGATGTGAGTGTGTGATAGCTCAAATAGGCACATTAGCGGTTACCAAACTAAGCTCCTCTCCTGAGTGATATTCCCCCTCTCTTCTGGAGGCTTGATTCTTTTGCTACATCCAAATTAGTGCATCACAATAGAAGTTAGCCAATAACATTATATTCATATGCATCATATATTTTCATCTTCAAAGAATTTAAAGTATCCATATTGTATTGAGTATTCATTCATCATATTTTCCATCAAAATATACAAAACATAATCATGTATTAAAGCATTTTTAACCTATCAAAGTAACAGTAAATAGGTTGTTACACCCCATTGTGCTACTACTTATTAATTTTACCTAATTGGGTGTGTTGGACTCAAGGAACACTGAGAGGGGGGGTGAATCAGTGTTCAAAACATTTAAACTTTATATCCAGATCTTAAACCATGTACAACACATAAACAAAAATAAAGACGCAAGCACATGAACAAGATAATCAAAGCACTATAACAAAATATTTTTATGTGGAAACCCTGTTAGGGGAAAAACCACAATGGAGATTAATCCACAATTATACTCTGTTAAAAGTATCAATAAAGGGGAATGCACTTGCATTCAGGCACACTACCTAGACCTCATTGCTCAAAATAAGGAAGGCTCACTACCTTATAAAATGTTTGTGATTAGAACAAAAATTGAATTGAGAGGCAATAATTGAATTGAGAGGATAACATCTTCAATTTCCTTGATTCAGTTCCAATGAAGCTTAGCAGATGATCTTTAGCCCTTCTGACTGATTCTATATTTCTGCTTTGCTCTTTTTGTTTTTCTTCCCTTCTAAAACTGTGCATAGATCGCTCAATCACCCTTTTGATATTCTCACATACATCTTCCCTGCTCTTCACACACATTCACACACTTAAAAACTTGCTTTTATTCACAAAATGAATTTTCGATCTCATATATATATATCCGCTAACAAATATTTCATCGCTTCAAGTCAACTTTAACAAAACATGAAATATCCTTCAATGCTCGGCTCAAATCACAAATTAAATTTAATGTACACCCATCAAAGTTGGCTAAGACATAGCTAAGACCGCAAAAAAAATAACCAACATAAGAAACAATTAAGCAATTACTCCTTATACATCCACAACATGTGACATTCACTAAGTCAGCCACAATGAGAAAATAAACAAAAAAACATCCTACCAAAGCATCCAACAGAATCTCCTAACTCACGCACTGATCAATGCAACATCACAAAACTTAACAACAAGATAGCATAGATACTTAAAAACCCTCTCTCGAAGATCCATAACTCAAAATGATGATCTAGTGAGGCTTACAGATTGACTAACTGACTGGATACCCTATTCTTCATACTTTCTACTAACCTAGAACACTGTTCTCTAAATTTCCTGCCGGTATGAGTAAATTCTGATCTGCGGACCATAGGGATGACTTAGTTTTCCATCAATGACAACACTAGAAGCCACATGCAATAAAAAAATCCATATGCCAAAAATATCCCCCTTTGGCATTGATGGCAACACTTAGTGAAAAATGACAGTGTCAGAATATTCAAATTTTCAAAACTCAAACTTGTAGGAGTTTATGTGAACTCCTCAACCACCCCAAAATCACCTGCAAGATAAAATAACTTCCACAAGAGAAAAATGGCAGAAATATCGCTCTATCATTAAGATGCAAGAATGCCAAATTGAATATGAGATGATTAAAAATATACAAAATGCCTTGAATATATAGGTATGAGTGAAAACCTAAAATGCATAAGATGTTTCCAAGTGTTAAAATCACACTACATGTGACAACATGTGAACCCTATCTGGGAAATGATAAAAAGATAGAGATAAGTTCTAGAAGGAAAACTCATCTTGTAGAAGGAATCTTATCTCCTACAAACAAGGAAGGTGGAATTACCCCATTATTAAATGATTTATCTAATTATGCAACCTAGGAATTAATTATGCAAGACCCAAGTTAACTTATGCTAGTTTAATAAATAATTAACTACACTAACACCCCTCCATAAGTGCAACTTAGGGAGAAGGAAATCATTATGCAAAGATGAGTCCCGAAAACAAGGCCTGATTAGGTACTCATTTCCAAATGTAATGAAAGAGAAAGAGGATAAAACTCAATGGGAAAACCCCCCCTCGATGAGATGACCTGCTGTAAAGAAGCACTGGAAGAACTCTGATGGAGTAACACTAGAATCCTTAATTTGGAAAGCAAGGAAAGATACCTTTGTTTACAAGAAACCATAGTGGAATCATAATAATGCAATAGCAGACTTGATGCCAAGGAATGCTGGAAAACTCACATATTGGATCAACCCTAGAATCTATGAAGCAATAGGAGATGAAAAAGATGCCCCCCATAAGAGGGAATGATATGATGATAGAATCTAGAAGCCGTGTATCTCGATGTCGATGCCAAACTATGACTAAAACTACTCCATGGGAATAAGTACCATAAATATTCTACAACATTAACCATAAAATGAATGGCCCTCAAACTGAGATGGATGTGACCCAGTGCGGATCAATGACCATATGCTCTTAATCTGAAGTGTGAACCAATGCGAACCAAAATGTTTCCAACTATGAGAAAGATGAGGCCAAAAGAAACAACATA
Organism: Sequoia sempervirens; assembly: GCA_007258455.2. NCBI lineage: Eukaryota > Viridiplantae > Streptophyta > Pinopsida > Cupressales > Cupressaceae > Sequoia > Sequoia sempervirens. The sequence goes on from VDFB02000017.1 coordinate 550,591,407, forward strand.
ATCCAAATACAACTCATGCGAGTTGTCATCAATATGAAGATGAGATCAAAGTGCATGCAATGAAACTACACTCTAATCAATTTATTATGCAAAATCCCTCGATGGAACTTTATATTCATTCATTTATTACAATACCCCATGATTTTAAAAGGAGAACATGCATAAACTAAAGAGAAAATGCAAACCTAGTGCATGAAAACAAAAATGAGGGCATGCAAAAACCAATGTTCACATCTGCCTCCATGATGAAAATTAACCTCAAATTTGTGTAGATGAAATTTTTTTAAAAAATAGTTTGCACCACTGCAAAGTGCTCGAAACTAGCTTTCTGTCAATATCTTGTTTGCGAAAATATGACACCATGGCCAAAAGTTATGATTTTTTTTAAAAAGCTCAATTTAGCCCGTAGGAAACAAGTTTTCTAGGAAAAAAAAGTTTACTTCTAATTTGATTTCTGAAAAATCTGTTCATAATGAATAGACAAAAATAGAAACCCAGAAATATTTTGAAGCTAAAAGGAAAACCTAGAAATCATTTTTTGATCCAGCAAGCAAAAAATGAAAAAAAAAAAATTAATCTTCAACCAAGAGAAAAATGATGCACACCACTTTTTGTACATCTATTTTTCTTGAGATCCATGCAAGATATCAAAAATCTAAAAGATACCCAGTTCAGATTTTGATCCTGGCTACAAAACCCAAAAATTGTTTTTCCTGAAACTGAGTGGAAGCTAGATTTTTGAAACAAAAAGTGAAAAAGGATTTAATAAAAAAGGTTGCTTGCATCCAACAAAATTTTCATGCCAAGATTGATGCCTCATATCTGGGAAGAAGTCTGCAACATTGAAGCTCTGATATGATGTAGGAGTTATGTGAACTCTTCAACCATCCCAGAATCACCTGCAAGATAAAATAACTTCCACAAGAGACAAATGGCAGAAATATCATGCTATCATTAAGATGCAAGAATGCCAAATTGAATATGAGATGAATACAAATGTACAAAATTCCTTGAATATATAGGTATGCGTGAAAACCTAAAATGCATAAGATGTTGCCAAGTGTTAAAATCACACTACATGTGACAACATGTGAACCCTATCTAGGAAATGATAAAAAGATAGAGATAAGTTGTAGGACAACTCATCTTCTAGAAGGAATCTTATCTCCTACAAACAAGGAAGGGGGAATTACCCCATTATTAAATGATTTATCTAATTATGCAACCTAGGACTTAATTATGTAAGACCTAAGTTAACTTATGCTAGTTTAATAAATAATTAATTACACTAGCAAAACTCCCCCTTAGAATGATAAATCATTTTTCACTACTCTCCCCCCCCTTTGACATCAATGATGAATATATTCTTCACTAAGCTCTCTCCCCCTTTCAAAAATTCAAAATTTGAAGTAGAACTACTTCTTAAGTTAGAAAATTATCTTGTACTTATCTTTCATATCTGAAAGAAATTTCTTCCATGCTTCTACAAAAATCCCAATGATTAAGATCATGCTATTATTCTTAGATGTCTTGTTTTTAATTTGAATGAGAGATTCTGAAATTGTAATTGCCTCTTCTAACTTCTCTCCATTCTTTAAGACCTCAATTAGCTGCTCCAACCTGCATTCAATCAGATCCTTGACTTTCCAAAAGGCTTCCATAAGATTGTTTCTAGCAAAATGAACTTTTGCATGCTCAGAATACAATTCCAGAATCTTTTTCTTAACTACTATATCTTAGTCCTGAAACATACTGTAATCTTAACCAATTTTGATTAACTCAGCTTCAATCTGCTCTAGCTTTTCCTTATACCTCCCAAAAAAATGAGGCCACTGAAGACAATAGTTGTAGATGTTGTTATCTGAACTAATGCATTATCTCAACTCATTCATTTTCCTTTTTAGTTTGGTAAGGGATAGCCTAAACTACTCCTTCAGATGTAGAATTACTTCTTCCTCTTTCGTGTCTGGGGACTTAGATACCATAGCTTCCTTGATGCATTCAATTAATTCTTCTGGAAGCACATTCTGCAAACTCTCCAAACCAATGTTATTATGCACAAAGTAAGAACTCAACGTGTTCTCAATCAGGTCTTGCTCATATGAGGGTCTCTCCAACCATAAGTCAACAATTTTCTTCATCCCATCTTTTTCTTGAATGAGCTGCAATATATTAGCTTTAAATAAGGCATCATCTTCTTCATTTCCTTCTACCATTATTTCATTCGGTTCAACTGATTTTGGTTCATCCTTAGGAGTGTACTCATTAGTCTTCATCTGGTATATCTACATTTAATTGTTCTTTTCCTTTTTCTTTAGTTCTTGGGGACTTATGTGCCAAAGGGGTGTACATATCAATTTCTTGTGCTCTCTTCTTCTTCCCCAACACTTTACCAGAAGAAGATCCAACTTCAAGCATCTTTACTGGAAGGGGAATGTTAACTTCTCCAAACTTCCATAGCAATTCCTTAAAGAAATTTGCATATTCTTGCTCATAATTTCCCAAAACATTAGAATGTCCAAAAATTTTCTTACAAACCCATTCATTTTCCTTCCATACCACATTATCATTATGAGGCAAGCAATTCAGAAAATACATCATGTTACATATGATCAAAGTACCAAACCTGAAGGGGTAATTTACTTCTTTCATCAATTGCACATTTTCCATCAACTGATCCTTCAACAATCCACATAGATTAAAGTATTTATCTTCCATTATCATTTTGTGAGTGATATATACTGCACCTGCTGAAGTTGTGCCTTCCTTGATTTTGAAGAAAAATTTATATGAAATCCCATGTGTGATGTACCTTGTTATTGGATCTTTGATTGTCGAGATTACTAGAGCCCTCTGATCTCCTATCACTCCGGTTAGGGTTTTTGACTTCCTTGTTCTAAATCAACTTCTTTTTCAAAATATCCCCAACATTGCATAATCCTATTGGATTTATAATCAAATCCTTTGAAATAAGATAAGGTTTATCCAAGGTTAGAATGTCCTCATTCAATTTGTTCAGGATAAACCTAACCACTTTGTGTTGACAAAATAAGGAAACTCATTCCAAATGTCCAAACTTTTATGTTTTGCACCTTCAAGCCACTTCAATTCACTAGTTGGCAACAAATTTCTCACAACCCTAATATTTCCATTGCTATACTCATCCAAATCCACCATTCCTTTTATTTTCTTCATTTTCCTTTGCATACAAAGCAATTTTTTCTACCGAGCACAAAATTCTAAATTCTACAAGCAACTAAAATACGTGATGAATTTTCCACTGAATTTTCTTTACTCCTTTGAAAATTTTGTAGCATAGGATCTCCTTGTATTCTTCTTCAATGCAAGGTGACAAATGAGGGTTCCAAATACCCTTTTATAACTTCACACCTACCCTTTTCACCGCATTAAATACTTTTCCCTAGGAGTTCTGGGTATTATGTCTTCTCATATAGCTAAAGAAAAATTTATTTGCAGACCTTCTACTTCTCATGATTTTGCATAAGCAATCACTGGTGCATTTGCAAACTTTTATCACAACTACTAACAATTCCCTGCATTTTGGTGCTAGCTATCGACAGGGGGACAAATGATTTTTCTTGAAAAGACACCCCCTAAGCCAATGGCCTGAGATAAATTTTTAGAGGAATTACCAGAGGTTGCTTCCGGTATGGGCTTATTTCCTTCATTAGATTCACTCTTCTTTACCCACATTTTATTCATCTAATATATTATCTATTCCATAGTCACTTTTCCTTTTCCTTTGTCATCTTTTTTGTGAAATTCTTCCTCTGTATACTGAACCTCTTCTATCCATGTTTCTATTCCTGCAAAATCTTGCAATGTGACAAGATCTGTTGTAATTGTAACAAACCATATTTCTTTGTCCAAATCATTCATTCCATTGATTTCCCTTTGACCTACATTGATTAGCAACATGCCCAATTCTTCCACAGGTGTAACATTTGATAGAAATACTTTTGCATTCAATTGACTTATGACCAAAAATTTTGTAACTAAAATACTGATTGAGAAATGATGGACTACTTGGATTTATTTTACTTCTACACTGAGAAGCCATATAACCAAATTTATTGCAAGCAAAGCAGTAACCATTAAACTTTTGAGCATTGGGTTGTCTTACTAGATACCTTCTTCCTTTTTTTATCTGATTTCTTATCTAGAATCCTTATGTTTAGATCTAGAGCTTTCTCCTTTCTCATATCCAAGACCTCACTTATGATTTGCATTCTTCTATCCTTTAGTCTACTCATCAAGCTTAGCAGAACTAATCCTAAACTTCTCCTTGTATTCATTTGCAGTAATCAGTTCATCTCTAAGAATAACTATCTTTCTTTCAAGCTCTTGTTCATTATTTCTAGATTGTTGCAGTTCCATCTCCATCTAAATAAGTCCACTATTTACTCTATTGTATTCTTCAGACTTTTCTTTTAAATACTATGCCACATTCTCCTCATTCTTCTTCCTTTCTTCAATCTCCTTAGTTAGCTTCATTGCCATAGATTCCATCTCAAGCTTTAGAGTAGCATTATTCCTAGCAAGTTTTTCACATTCTTCAGTTATCTCTTTTAGGGTCTGATTCAGGTGAACATCTTCCAAGATTTTATTCTCTTTTTGCTTCAATTGATTACAAAGTTCCTTCCTCTTTTCTCTTGACTCATTGATTTTATCCTTCAATGATTGAATGAATTTCTTAGCATCCACAATATTTTCTTTTAATTACATGACTTCTACTTTAGACTGATCAAGATCATCAAGTGCCACCATAAGTTGTTGTTGAAGACCGCCAGAGTCCATTGCAATCAAGATCCAAGATGTTAAAATTCTACAGAGGAAATATGCTTTGATACCAATTGTTGGACTTAGGGAACACTAAGAGTGGGGTGAATCAATGTTCAACAAATTTAAACTTTAAATCCAAATCTTAAACCATTTATAACACAAACAAAAATAAAGATGCAAGCACATGAACAAGATAATCAAAGCACCATAACACCAATATTTTTATGTGGAAACCCTGTTAGGGGAAAAACCATGGTGGAGATTAATCCACAATTATACTCTGTTAAAAGTATGAATAAAAGGGAATGCACTTGCATTTAGGCACACTGCCTAGAGCTCACTACTCAAAATAAGGAAGGCTCACTACCTTACAAAATGTTTGTGATTACAACAAAAATTGAACTGAGAGGATAACATCTCCAAATGTATGGATTCAATTCCAATGAATCTTAGTGGACAATCTTCAACCCTTCTAACTGATTATGTATTTCTGCTCTGCTCTTTTCTATTTTTCTACCCTTTTGAAACTGTGCATAGATCACTCAATCACCCTTTTGATATTCTCACATACATTTGCTCTGCTCTTCACACACATTCACACACTTACACTCTTGCTTTTATTCACAAAATTAATTTCCAATATCATATATATATATATATATATATATATATATATATCTGCTAACAAATATTTCATCGCTTCAAGTCAGCTTTAACAAAACATGAAATATCCTTCAATGTTTGGCTCAAATCACAAATTAAATTTATTGTGCACCCATGAAAGTTGGCTAAGACATAGTCAGGACCCAAAAAAAAACCAACACAATAAATAATTAAGAAATTACTCCTTACACATCCGTGACATGTGACATTCACTAAGTCAACCACAATGAGCAAATAAACAAAAAAAATCCTGCCAAAGCATTCAACCGAATCTCCTAATTCATACACTGATCAATGCAACATCACAAAACTTAACAAAATAGTATAGATTCTTACCAAACTCTCTCAGATATCCACAACTCAAAATAATGATCCAGTGAGGGGTATAGATCGAATAACTGGCTAGATACCTTGCTCTTCATACTTTATGCTGATAGAACACTATTCTCTAAATTTCTTGTTGGTATGAGTAAATTCTAATCTGCAGACCAAAGGGATGACTTAGGTTGCCATCAATGAAAACACTAGAAGCCACATGCCATCAAACAAGCCATATGCCAATAGGGTGAGAATGTTTGAAATGCGTGTATTTAAGTTTTATGTGTTTTAGAAACATGATGAATAATGTTGTATTAATTTGATGTTATGAAATGATTCTAATTAAGAAATATTAGATGCAAACGAGTGTTTTTTTCAGGTGTGTGTTTCATTCAATTATGAGGGCCAAAAAATGCAAACAATGATCATAAACTAACCCTAACTATTATAACCACTATGAGGGGAGTTTTTAGAGCTTAAAATGATGTGTACCTTACTACAAGAAGCTTGTTTTTAGGGCACAAAGGAATCATTCACCTTTAACTTGGAAAATGGGTCCCTGTTAGGGTTTCTAAAACTAAGACCTAAGTTATTTTCCTTGATGTCTACACTCTCAAATCCTTGGTTGTTAGCTCCTGAAAACCTGTAACAAATTCTATAGCTTCAATTCTTCATTCTTGCACTATAAAGATCAATCTTGCAACTTGACAACTTTGATATTTTTTCTCTAAACTTCTTCTCCACTTGATCTTCAACCTGTAAATTTGCAAACACACACTCAAGAGTTGTTAGTGAATAGGGGTTTTCATAAATCAAACCCCTTGTAGGAAATTAAACCAAATGATGAAATAATGAAATCGAAGCATGAACCTAAAATGATGCAATGTTGATACCTTAGAAGTTGTCTTAGAAGATAAATTTGTAATCTAACACATAGTGGCCATGAAGAATGTAGATCTTAAATCTCAAATAAGATGTATAACAATGCTTGCAATTATATCTTCAATGCTACATTCACTATCTTAGCTCAACAATATGCATGAATGCACCAAACCCTTGACATGATGAAATGAGCTTGAATTGTTGCAATAAAAAAATGATAATTTTCCTTGAAGTTTCTTTGAAATGCTCTTGTAATGCTCTAATGCTTGAAAACTTGAATGCTTAGGCCTCTTGTAAAATTGCTAGGAGAAATAATGTGAATTAACCACTTATTTATACTAAATTGAGAGATTAACCCCGAAATTCAAACATTAATTCAAGTCGAGACCAAATCTAGAAATAAATGTTATTAAGATCCCACCAAAATTAAATCTAAAACGGGGGTCCTCATTAAGGGAGGACCCATTTTCCACCTAGGGTGAATTGGTCCTGGCACAAGTTTCTAGGACCTTGCCTTCAGGGAGTGAAATAACATCAAAAACCCATGTTAAATGTGTAAAGAAAGGGGGGTCCCATAGAGGGAGCACCCATTCACTACCTAGGGTGAATGGGTCCTAGTACTATTTTCTAGGACCACAAATTTTCCAAATTAAATGTTTTACACTTTGAATATTGGGTGTTAGGATGGATCCTTTGGAAGGTGTCATAAATAAGGCTTAAATTTGAATTAAAGGGGCTAATTAACTACAATTAATTAAGGACACCCCAGATAAATGTGAAAGTGTGTTACAACACTTTAACACACCTAAAATAGGGTACAAATTAAGTAAATTTTATGAAAAGGGGCCCAAGATTAGTGTGAATGTGTACAACGCATTAGAACATTAGACCTAGGAAAAATTAGGTTAATTCAAAGGCAATTATTCCCAAATTAAGTAAGGAAAAGGGATACTTTTTTTGTTACTACAAATAGATCACTATTTAGAGAGAAATGGATCCATCTTTTGATAGCAAAGTTATGTTGTTGAAATTCACACTCACTTGCATCCATATTGAGCACTTTTATTTATCATATTAGATTAACTTTCATCCATTTAGCTTAAGCATCCATTAATTGCATCCATGTTAAATTAGTTTGCATCCATTTTAGTATAGATTGAATCCATGGTTCATATCTTTAAATTATGTTTCCATTTAGCATAGATTACATCCATTTTATCAAATATTTAGCATTTTAGAACAAATCTTTGTCATGTTAAACTAGTTTCATATCATTTTCGTTCATCTCTCATTGGTTTCATTAGTTTTCTTCAATAAAACTTATTGAAACAAGCTCATATTATCCAAGGGATTGGGAAAGGGTCATCATTCCACATCAATGCGACACCACTCCCCCAAATAGGATAAGATTCGAGGTCTTAAATTAGGTTTCCATTATGCTTTCATGTTCTTCATGTTAGTTTAATGGGTTCTTAGTAGATTTGAAATTTCAAATACATTATTGGGATCATGACTTAGGGGATTAAATAGGCTTTAAATTTATTTGGATCTAGCATATTTAGTTCACACTCTGATTATGGTCACATTTTGGCACTAGAAAGAGGGCTATACTAATTGAATCTGATGAATTTTTCTTTAGATTCTTGTGTTCTTGATTTTGCAGATACAGTGACGCTCTCAATGGATTCAATGGCACACCTGATATGCATCACTATACAATGACAAACTTTGGTTTAAATTGGTTGACACATAATTAATTTAGCGACAAATATTTTAATTTCATCAATGCATAATTAATATAGCAACACTAAATTATTTTTATTAACATCATGATTTTTGTTATAGCAACACAAGCATTATAGCGACACAATTCATGTCACTATTTTACTACAGAGTGACACACGTGATTTTCACCAAAGCGACACACTTCCGATATGGTGACGCATTTGATAAATTCAATGACACAATTGATTTTAGTGATGCTTTTTACTAGTAAACAAAATAGAGAGCTAATTTTGACATGTGCTTTAAATTTTTTATTTCATGTGCTCTCTAACATGTCATTGACATCTGGTTTTTGTTTTTGAGGCTAATTAGTTTAGCAAATTTGGAAAAAAATGAAAATTATTTACCTCAACTTATTGGGGTCATAAATTTCTACTCGGTGCTCGGAATTCTAATTCATTTGCACCGTTGGAAAGGTCTCCAAGAGTACTAAATCAGTCCCTAGAAAATCCATACCTAAAACAATTAATTTTTAGGGACCAATGGAAATTTCAATCCCAAATTCTGCTCCAAAGGCCTCCAAAAATGTGATTTACTAGAACATAGAAAAAACTTTTTTTTTTTTGAAATTTTTGATTTTTAGTTTTTCTTAGTTCTAGTTATTGTAAAAAGCGTTTTGACACTTAGGGGATGGTATTACCCCCTCATATGCTACTTTTCTTCATGTTTAAGGACTGCTAAATTTCCATTGGGTTTTAAAACGTACAATCTTAGGACGACTAACTTTCAATTGGGCTTAAAAAATCACTTTCAAAGTTGGTTAAAATTGGACCCACACATCCTCATTTTTCTATATCAGTTAAAATTGAACAAGACAATCAAACATTTCCATTTGGTACTTAAAATGAACTCATTGTGCTTTTTAAGGTTAAAATGAATGAGTTCTTGCTTTGTTGTGACACACTTGTAGTTCGTATCCACTCCTCTTGCACTTCGTGCGATATTGGGTGAAAAGAAACACTCGAGTGTACTTCATTGCTTGTGTGTACTTGTAGTACGTATCCTCTCCCCTTGCACTTTGTGCGATCTTGGGTGAAGAGAAAAACTAAAGTATACTTTCATGCTTTGTGTCACCCTTGAGAGAGGACTTACTATGAGACACATCCTACATGGGAAACTCATAGGAAAGTTCTCACAAGAACGTTTACCAGAGGAATTTAAATAAAGGATGTGAAATTGTCAAAAAATAGCATCAATCTTGGGCATATAACAAAATACACATAATCCCATACCTTAAGTAGAATGGGAATAGTTGAAGAGCCTTAAATGGCCAAGCGGGTGAATATACATTGGGGTGCTCTTGATTTGTTGTCATTAAGAACCTTATTTAAATAGTGGTCAACTTTGTCCATCCAACGAGTTTTTCAAAGTGGTGCATTGGAATTTATTTCCAATAAGTTACTTGCCATGTCTGATTTCGGTTAAAGTGTAGAGGTTAAGAATTCATTCTTAACATACCTCTAAACTCTTTCCTTAATTGCATGTAAAATCATCTCTTCTACTACAAAGGGCATGAGGCAAGCCCACCAAGAAAAACATGCCCACTTAAGCTAGGGATGTTATTTCTTGTGAGTTAGTTTAATACTTTTCTTGGTTCCAAAAAATTTCAAACATACATCAACATGGTTTATCAAACTTCAAACTATTTGGTTTAAGCATGGATACCTTTTTAAAAGTCTTGATATTACTACTTGTCCCTAAGGATTTCATCCTTGGAGGCTTCTAAGTATTTTGGCTTATATCTAAATCTATACTTCCCAAAGGTTAACATAGGGAAATATGTTCTTAGCTTCATGATTTTCACATAATGGACTTTGTGAAATGAAGGTGGCTTTTACATATACATTCTAGTTTGAACATTAATTAATACTTTCTTGATGTAGTAATGAAACAATATCACTTAAGCAAAAATCAAATCAAATCAACATCCCATATTGATGTATGTTCAAATGTTGACTCCCCAAAACAAGAAAATTGAGACAAGGAAACTAATGTAAAACATTGAGTCCAAAACCATAGAGTTCTATTATAAAAATCATTAGGTTCTATTTTCCAAAATCATTGAGTCTTTAGGGTTTTTGAGTCCAAAATCATTGAGTTTTATTGTCAAAATCATTGGATTCTATTCCCATAATCATTGAGATATATTTTACCAAAATCATTGAGTTCTTAGGGTGTTATCACTTTAGAGGTATAGAATTTATCTCACTACCTTGGTCTTGTAAAACAAAGGTTCACTTTAGGTTAACATTTTTGGTCAAACATTTCATCCACCCTTTATCATATTTCACATTTCACTTCACCAAAATTTATAAACTTTTGGACACACCAACATTTTTTAGACTTAGATATTTATCAAACCAATCCCCTAACTTAGCTATGTTGTGTGTGAACTGGATCATTTTCCATACACTTAGTTAAATTATTCATCACATTTTTGGGCTAGCTTATCTTGAAGGTCACAAGTCTACCTTAAAGATTTCCAAGTTCATTAATACCTTTTTATCCATAGCATCAAAACATCAAACCTCTTTGTCTAAAAGTTTTGTCCAAAAAATTTAGAAAGTTCATCCCCCATATCATTCACCCTTTTCATCTTCCATTCACATCATTGGTCCAAAACAACTTAGTGTCCCTTTTACAAAAAAATGAGTCAACTAGAGAGTTTCAACACTACAAATCTCAACATACCTCTCCCATTGTTGATTTGCAATTTATGGTTACAACAAGATCACAACACAAGAGAATCATGGAATAAACCAAAGGAAAATCTACCACATGTGATCCAAACCCATAATAATTTGATCCAAGGAGTCATTCTACCCCCTCACAATAAACAAAAGATCCATTGGAACCATATGAGGTAGAAGGTTTCATAAAAAACCCACTTCAACTTACTAAGGAATAACTCATTGAGTATAAACAAGATTGTCAAACCTTATAAAATGTGGCTCCAAATTTTATTGCACAAAACTTGACACAAGAGTTAACCCAATCTACGAATCAACCAACTCCACCCCTTGGGCCAAGTCAAACATTGATTGCTAGTCTTGCGACTAAACATGCCATAAATTTTGGTCACACTCTCCCTCCAGGAGGCAACACACTTTTGGGTACTCTAAACATCAATCTTCCCCAAGACACAACTTGGACACCAACATTTGGGGCCCCATCTCATCTTTACACCACCATTCCTAAGCATCCCCTCCATCCATTCAAACCACTTACATTTCATAAAACCATGGAGACCTCAACATTTCGAGCGCAACCATCTTCATCCATCATCATAAATACCCAAAGTGTGTCCAACACCACACAAGATAATGTGAACCAAGTGCATCTACTAGTACAAGCACAATATAACACCCTCACAAAAGGGAAACCTTTAACAAGTGTTCCCAACAACCCCATTGACACATCAAAACAAGTGGTTACCAAAACTACCCAAGTCAATCCAGCATCCACATCAAACCCATCCATCATTAATCCAAAACAAAGAAACACATTAAACAAAAACCCATCAACCAAGGTAATTCCTTGGTCCCACGTCAAACACCACAAGGGAACCCTCAACACATCGTTCAAGGGAACCCTTCAAATTAATTGATCCAAGGACACAATATGCCATTGAAATTTTAAAACCAAATGGTGCCATCATCATCTTTACCATTGGTTCCCCAAATCGTGCAAAATCAAATGGTTTATCCAACCTACATTCTTCCCCCCAATCAACAATCTTACAAGGAATTGTAGCACAAAACAACCCACCATTCACTCACACCATGATCAACCAAAATCCATCACACATATCCCAACAACAAAACACTTCCACATTGCAAAAAAAAAAAGCTCAAGTGCAAGCTTTCCAACAAGCACAACAAGCCTATCAACATGCATTACAACAACAACAAGCTCAAGCTCATGCCCTACAAGCACAACAAGTTAACACTCTAGCTTTGCAACAAGCATAAGATGCCTACCAACAATCATTACAACAACAACAAGCCTTAGTCTCATAAAAAAAAAGCAATCTCAACAACAAGCCTTAGTCTCACAACAACAAGAATCTCAACAACAAACACAACAACAAGCATTGCTAGCCCAACAATACACCCAACAACAACAAGTACTTATGTAACATAAACAACAACAATAAAAACAACAAGGTTTATACTATAATCCCCCAAAAAAAATCATCAATCTAAATGCGTTAGGAGCATATACCCCTCTACCACCATCACCTTCACAGTATCAAATTCCACCTTACACATCATACAACACCCCATCCTATCAAAATACCACTTATACTTCATTTGCCATTCCATCATACACCAATTATGCTCCTCTACCAAATCCACAAGAAGATATGTCATCACAACTAAACACGCTAACACAACAAATGCATGAAATTCAAATGAGAAAAATGAAGAAGCCCCATACACAACAAAACTTCTTTCCATACCCATTCGATAGAAACATCACAATGATACCTTTCCCTCCTAGTTTTGAGGTCCCTAAATTTGATAAACACAAAGGGAGGGAAAATATTATGGATCACATCAAAGAATTCAATGTCATGTTTGTGGACGTTACCTATAATGATTCCTACTTAATGTGCCTCTTTCCACAAAGTTTGATAGGCCCCGCCATCAATTGGTTTTCACAGTTACCTCCAAGCATCAAAACCTTCCAAGAAATAATCAATAGATTCATAGTTCACTTCTCCTTCAATCTTGACATGGATGTAAGCTTAGAAGAGTTATACACACTCAATAAAAACAAAGGAGAATCATTCACAAATTTCTTACAAAGGTGGAGGAAAAGAGCTAGTGAGAGCAAGTGACCCATTCTCAAAGAACAAGTAGGAATATCATTGCTAATGTTGATGGAGATCTATCCTTCCACTTGAAGATGCAATGTGTCACCACTTATGATGAGATTTTTCCTAGATCCCTTAACATCAAGAGAGCCCTAATCTCATAGGGAACCACACAAGTGTATAAAGACAACTACCCATCCACTAGTTCTAATGACAAACCCTGCTTTTGGGCCAAGAACAAGAATGTTACCAGTGATGGTGTTGATGCAAAGGTGGTGTTAACTTATCCTAAGCAAGAAAATACCCAAAACATGAATACACAAAAACCTCCATGCCACCATTAAGAAATCAAACAACAATCAATACCACAAACACTCAATATTGACAACAAAGAACAAACAATGCTCCTAAGTGACAATTTACTCCTTTAGGGGAACCTATGGAGGATGTGTTGAAGATATTGGTATAGCCCAACCTTATCACACTCTGAGATTTCTCAAAGTATCAAGCGCCACAAGAAAAAACTCCTAGCTACATAGAAGATCATTTCTATGGATTCCACCAATACAAATGACATAACACAAAAAAATATTTTCAACTCAAGCATATAATCCAAGATCTTATTGAACAAGGAGATATTGATGTCAATCAAAAATCTAGGAATGAAAATATGAAAATTTACACAAACCCTATGCCTGATCATACAAAAGAAAAAGATTTGGGAAAGGCATCAACCTCAAATAATGTAAACCATACTCATGATACCATAGTGGGACACATTTATGGTATTCATTCATCACAACATGAGGAATCAAACATACATCAAGATACTATTTTAAAACAAATTCCAAATCAATCAACGATAACTAGCAATAGTTCATACCATAATGGCATCAAATATGTCTCAGATTGTGGTATTTATTACACATACAACTCAATGATTAGGCATGTTAAAGAAATTCCAAACAATCTTGAAATATCCCTTGTTACACCCATACCCACAAACTATTGCGAAGAGTCTTTTACCGATGATATATCATCCACCCAAGGATCATGTCAAGAGGAGGCTCTTGAGGATAATGAAAGTTACTCCAAATCAAGTCAAGAACAAGAATCCTTATGCCCATAGTTTCACCAAGAGCTGAGGGACATCTTCCAAACCATTTTAAACTCCAAAGATGTCCTTGATATCACCCCTGAGATGTTTCTTTCTAATGGACATATAGATGTTTTTCATCCAAAACAAGAGTCTCCCACTCTTGATATTCCTACACAAGAGCAAGAAATGGTCAAGATTCTTGATTCTTACAGTGATTGTGCATCATTGACATCTTTTGAATCAGAAACAACATCTTTTGAAGTAGTATCAACATATAATGATGTCATAAAATCAAAGCAAACAATTCATATTCCTGAATAGAAAGAAGCCATAGCAATATCATGTGTTCACAGTAAGTCATATTCAGTGTCTATGGATCAAAGGATACATTATCAGGGAAAAGGATTAGGTATTTTTAATACCTTCACAACATCGGGGGAAATCTTAACTACAACAAACATCAATAGTGGAGCATCCAAAAATCAAGAATTTTTAAAAAAATTATCTGAGTGACAACATTAATCTGAAAAGTGTTAGTCTTTGAACCAACGTAATAGGTACCTCACTTCAAAATGGGAAAAAATATAGACACTTAAAATTGTCCTAAACGATATTACACACTTGAATATGATCATTAACATCACTTTATCTTGAATTTCTTCCTGTTTTCACCTATTTGATTAAATTAACATAGTTATTTAATTAAATCCATCACTTTCGTTTATTAATCTAATTGATCTAATTAGGTTAATTCACCCCCTTTCACCTTCACCTCTCATCTTGTTTAATTGAATAAATTAAATTATTTAATTTAAACCCCCTAAGTCCTCTCATTTAATTAAATAATCTTAAATTATTTAATTAAATGTCATTTGTATCCCCTTTTCATTAAATAAACTAATTATTTAATGAGCATCATATTATTCTCCATCTTGCACATTCAAATTTAGTTTTAATTACTAAATTGCGAATTTCCCCTCCCATCCACTTGCATAGGGAATATTCTCCTATTTGGCTCCAAAAAGGAAATGATTTCTTTCAAACAAACTTTGTAACAAACTCTCAAAGTTGTTACAAAGTGTGTTTGTTTGAATCATTCTTATCCCTTGATCTTTCCTTGATGTATATGATATTTGATTCTCATTCGTTGATGAGAATCTTTGATCCATGTTTCATCCTTGACCATTGATAGATCAAATTGATCTGAGCCCTTGATTTTTTATTTTCTCTCCTATAAATAGTTCACTATTTGGAGAGAAATGGATTTTTCTTTTGATAGAAAAGTTATGTTGTTGAAATTCACTCACTTAAATCCACATTGAGCACTTTTATTTAGCATATTAGATTAATTTTAATCCATTTAGCTTAAGCATCCATTAATGGCATCCATGTTAAATTAGTTTGCATCCATTTTATTATAGCTTGCATCCATGGCTCATATATTTAAATTTTATTTCCATTTATCATAGATTGCATCCATTTGATCAAATATTTAGCATTTTAGAACAAATCTTTATCATGTTAAATTGGTTTCATATCTTTTTCGTTCATCTCTCATTGGTTTCATCAGTTTTATTCAATAAAATTGATTGAATCAAGCTCATATTATCTAAGGGATTGGGGAAGGGTCATCATTCCACATCAATGTGAAACCACTCCCCCAATAGGAAAATATTTGAGGTATTAAAGTAGGTTTCCATTATATTTTTGTGTTCTTCATGTTATTTTGATGGGTTCTTAGTCTTTGAAAATTTGAATATCTTATTGGGATTAAATAGGCTTTAAATTTGTTCAGATCTAAGAATATTTAGTTCACACTATGATTATGGTCACAACATGTATGTATCGACATAATGGAAACATACATACAAGTGTGTATATATATATATATATATATATACGTATACAATTTTATATATGAACTATGAGGATACATATGAGCATCCATATATTGAATGATACAATTATTTTTACCTTTGAATTATGAATATATATATATATATATACTTATATTCATTATAAATTGAGATGTATATATATATATAAAATTAATATTTTATATAGGCGTTGAATTATTTTATAAGCACATAGAATTATAAACTTATCTTATGCTAAGACTAGCGCTTAACATTTTTCGTGGAAATGGCGCTAGAGTAAACATGGAATGAATATAAATTTGAATGATGTTTCAAACATTTTAAAGTGTTGTGATAAAATGTAAACAACACTATGTGTAAAGCACTTATGGTATCATTGTCTTCCAATGTGTAAACTTAAGTTGTTGTGACTTTTTCAAACAAAGAAATATTTATAACCATGCTAAGAATGTTTGTCGACCAAGTCAATTAGTAAACATCGAGCCTATTTTATGGCACAAAAAGTAGAATGAGGCACCAACTGATAACAATATGAATTGAATTGAAGTCTATTATTCTTTATGAATTCCTAGAATTTGAAGAGTTTTGGTAAAATGCAGATTTAGTCAAGCACTCAATTGAGCCAAGTAAGTCGACCTGTAGGGGGCAAATACCTTACATTTTTTATTATCTTTCTTGTTGTTCTTGAGAAGTGTGACTCATTCATTTTGGTTGCATATATGTTTGCTTTGCAATGAATTCAGTTGCCACCTTTTGTTTTATTTATTGAGTCAAATCATTTGAGTTGAGAGGTGTCAATTATCATGCCTAATTTCTAGCCATAGGTTTCTGATATTTTTGTATAAATAAAGGAGATAGCTACCTCATTTGAACGCATCATTTTGGTGCTATCTTGTAGTGAAATTTTTGAGTTATTGTAATCTGGTTTTTTGAGTTGTGAGTGAGATATTTTGAGAGAATTTGAAAGAGGTTTTTGAGAGGAAGTCTTGGGTGAAGTGGAGGAAAGCTAATTGGGAGCTGCTTACTTAGTCTTGAAGGTTGCGTTGGGAATCTAAATTGATTGATTGGAGCATTGCATAAACAAGCATGTTGATTCCTACTCTTTTATTCTTGTTTAATGTTTTGAAAAGGATTGTGTGTCTTTGTCGTATTTTTTTGGGACAATAGATCCATTGACTATTAGGGAAAGGTTATTTGTTTCTTATATAGAAGTGAAAGGATGAGTATTGCATTTTTTATAAAGATCTATTTTGTTTGATGTGTTTGTACATATTCCATAATAAGGAATGGGTGGACATATGGGGGTATTAAATACTATGTAAGAGATATAGCTTATGTAGCTAGTGGATAAACTAGATGAATCATGGAGATACTTAGATTTCTTCATGCTGGCAACACAAGGGAAAAAAACTGAGAGGGGGGGGGTGAATCAGTTGTCACAAATATTATACTTATAAAACTTATTCTTAGATATGATAAATAAACATGAAAGCATAAACCATCACCACATGAAAACACACATAACACCAATATTTTTATGTGGAAACCCTGTTAAGGGAAAAACCACAGTAGAGGTTAATCCACAAGATTATACCCTGTTAAAGTATTACAAATGGGGAATGCACATGCATTCAAGAACATTGCATAGCACACTACTCAAATACAAATGGCTTACTAACCAAAATAAGACTCACTATCTTACAATCACATTTGGATTACATCTAGAATATTTTGAACTAAGAAAATAGCATCTTCTAATGCTTGATTTGATTTGCTCACTCTTCTTCACACTTTACTTCCGATTTTGAAAGATTAGAACATTATTCACACTTAGCACACAACATACATCACACACCATACCTTCAAATCGTATAAATAATCGATCATATATATCTACAACCAAGGATAACATCAACTACATGTCGGCCCAACAAAATATGAAATGTGTACAAACTTTCAGCCCAAAACAATAAACAATTTATCAATGCGGACCAAACAATGTTAGCCAAACATATTAAGGACCCAAAACAACATCCTCAAATATGGAACACCTTCAAAAATTATGCTTTGAAGATCCACAACATGCTACAATCACCCTATCGACCATGATCATGAAAAACATGAACTCACAGAAGAAAATCACCAATCGCGAGCACAACGATCAATGTGAACCAACAACACAAATAGAGCATGATCTAGAAACATCCAAAAGCATCATGAATCACCATCGAAGCATCTACAACAAATCAAATTACTAGGATCACATCATCTTCTTTCAGGAACACCAACTAAAGTAACAAAGCAACTGTCATAACAAAAATACTCATAACTCAATCAAACCTCTGAAAATTCATGTGGATAAACTAAATATACCTTTTAAAAAACCCTTTAATCTGCAACCTCTTATCATGATTATACTAAGCTAGCCACCATGTTGAACTTCACTATATCACTGACAACCTGCAACTTATTTTATTATAAATTTCTCAATATTATTGACATATACAGTCTTAAAGACATTAGTGGCAATAGTGTTGATATCAATGACAATGAAATATCAGCAATATCCAACAATATCCCCCTTTGGAATTGATGGCAACACATGATGTGAAAAACACCATCAATGATACTTTCTCTTAGCACTTTCTCCCCCTTAGATTTTGACTCTTTTCTCCTTAACTCTTTCACAGTTTTTCACATGACTCTTCTCGCCCTTTGAAATCAATGAAAAAGGTACATATTATTTTTCTCCACACAAGCTCTGAACCACATTTTTGAACATCTGACTACTCCCCCTAAGTAGCAGTCACCACAACATCAATTTGGATCACAAGATATGACTATGAAATACACGGACTGATGCAAGTCAATGCATCTTAATTTTGATTACGAGGGTAATCACCCCTAACTTCCCTATGAGATACTCAAAAGTATCCTTAGGCATTGGATTGGTAAAGATATTTGCAATATGTTCCTTAGTGTGCACATACTCCAATCTGACTTCCTTCTCACTCGCCTTCTCTCTCAAAAAGTAAAACTTGATAGATATATGCTTGGTTTTTGAATGCAGCACTAGATTCTTAGAAATGTTAATTTCACTTGAATTATCATAGAATATAGCAATAGGTCCATTATACACAACTCTGATATATTTCAACATTTGCTTCATCCTCAATACTTGAGTAAATTGTTAGCAACAACAATGTATTATGCCTCTGCAATAGATAAAGAAATGACATTTTACTTCTTATTTAACCATGAAATCAACTTCTTTCCCAAGAAAAATGCACAACCACTAGTACTCTTTCTATCATTCACATCTCCTACCCAATCAACATTAGTAAAAGCACTCAAAGTAAGGTCATCTTCTTTAGGATACCATAGTCCAAAATCAACTATCCCCTTCAAGTACCTAAAAACCCTCTTCACAACTATCACATGAGATTCCTTAGGATCAACTTGAAATATTGCAACAATGCATATGACACTCATGATATCAGGTCTAGTTTGAGTCAAATAGAGCAATCCACCAATCATGGATATGTATCTAGTCTAATTTGTTTTAGGAGAATCATCATCTTGTGTCAACTTACATCTGGTCACCATAGGTGTACCAACTAGATTTGAATCTTCCATACCAAACTTCTCTAGAAATTCTTTCACATACTTGGACTAAGATATAAACATCCCTCTATCTAGCTGAGTAATTTGAAATCCCAAAAATAATTTCATTTCTCCAATCATAGACATCTCAAACTCACTCTGCATCTCATCAGCAAACTTCATGCACAAACTATCATCTCCTCCAAAAATGATATCATCAACAAAGACTTCAACAATCAAATCTTTAGCATGATCAATCTTGAAATACAAATTACTATCAAAAATACCTTTATTAAATCCAAGCTTCAACAAATACTTGTCCAATCTGGCATACCATGCTCTTGGGTCTTGCTTAAGTCCATACAATGTTGTCTTCAACTGACAAGCCATATATCCTTGATCAGTCAATTGAAATCCATCAGGTTGCTCAATATGCACTTCTTCCAGTTCACCATTTAGAAATGCTAACTTGATATCCATCTGATAAACCTTGAAGTTTTTGTAAGCAACATAAGCAAGAAATAGTCTCATAGCTTCAATCCTAGCAATAGGAGTAAAAGTTTATTCAAAGTCAATTCCTTCCATCTAAGAATATCCTTTGCACACAAGTCTTACTTTGTTTCTAACAACTTCATCTTGCTCATTCAATTTGTTCTGAAAGACCCATTTAGTTCCAATTACATTTTTGTCCTTAGGTCTAGGAACAAGAATCCATGTATCATTCTTCTCAATTTGTAGTAGTTCTTCTTTCATTGCTTCCACCCAATGCTCATCTTTGCATGCTTCATTGACACTATTAGGCTCAGTCTTTGAGATCAAACAATATTCTTCTGCAATTCTTCTCCTAGTTTGAACACCTTTGTTCTTATCACCTATAATCCGATCTTCTGAATGATTTAGTCTTACATACCTTGGAGTCTTAGAGAATTCTTGAACTTCAGGCTGTTGTGATCTCACTTCTGCACTTTCACTAGTTTCTTCCTCTTGATTTTCCAAATTCACCAGAATGATCTGAACTTTCTTTCCTTTGTATGAACTGTCATTCTAATCATTTGAATCATATCCATAGGTTCTCAATGGTCTAACTGTCTCTTCATCAACCTTTCCATTAGCACTTTCAATTACTTTCCTCAATCTCTTATTGTAGCACTGGTAGGATTTATTTTTAGTAGAATAACCAAGAAATATCCCTTCATCACTTCTAGCATCAAAATTTCCTATATATTCATCTCTTTTGATATAGCATTTACTCCCAAATATTTTGAAGTATCTAATAGTAGGCTTATGACCAAACCATAGCTCATATGGAGTCTTACTGGTATCACCTTTGATATGTACCTGATTGAGAGTGTAAATGGTAGTACTCACAGCTTCTCTCTAGTAGATATGTAGAACATTTCCTTCCAACATCATGGTCCTAGCAGTGTCTTGAATTGTCATTTTCTTCCTTTCCACAACTCCATTTTGTTGAGGAGTTCGTGGGGAAGATAATTTTCTCTTTATCTCATGCTCTTCACAAAAAGAATTAAACTCACTGGAGGTGAATTCACCACCTCTATCTAATCTCAAACATTTAATCTTCAGACCTATCTCTATCTCAACCATAGCCTTAAAAATCTTGATTTTATCTACAACTTCATATTTTTCCCATAAGAAAGTAACCCGCATCAATCTAGAATAATCATCAATAAGTAACATTAAATACATGTCTCCTTGTAAACTTCTAACTCTAGAAGGACCACACAAGTCAGTATTCACAAGCTCTAACACTTCATTTGAGCAATGTTGTTTGCTCCAGAATGAGACTCTAGTTTGCTTCCCTAACTGATATTCCTTGCATATAGCATTAGTAGGTTTTATCAACTTAGGAATATCTCTCACTACTTGAGTAGAACTTATCTTGATAATATTGTCAAAGATTACATGACATAATCTCCTATGCCACAACCAACTTTCATCAACTTGAGCAATCAAACAACTTTTGCTAGTGGCACTTAGGTGAAAGATATTACCTTTTTTTTTTGTACTAGATGTGATCTCATTTCTAGAACTCCCCAATACTCTACACTTTCCATCCTTGAATTGAAGATTTTATCCTTTGTCAACCATCTGCCCAACACTTAAGAGATTATGATTCAATCCTTCCACATATAGGACATCATTAGTATTGTGCTTACCATCAAGAGAAATGGATCCTCTGCCATGGATTACACTAGATTTGTCATCACCAAATATTAAAACACCACCAACATAATTTTCAAAGCTCACAAACTTATTTTTATCACCTTTCATGTGATGAGAGCATCCACTATCAGTCACCCATTCATCTTTTTCTTCAACTCTAGTAGCTAGAGCTTTCTCCACATTTATGCAACTAGCAAATTTAGTAGGTACTGGATGATTTTCCTTGATAGCAATAAATACCCATTCATCTTCACTTAAATTCCCTTTATTAGATTCATCATCTATCACACCTTCATCAACAACATAATAACACTTTATTTGGAATCTAGGCTTGTTAGGTCTCAGCTTAGGAACTCTTTCCAGACACCTTGAGGAAAAATGACCTATCTTATTGCAAGAAAAACATTTAAGAGGAAATTTCCCTTTATACTTACCTTCTCCTTTCGCTACCCTCTTGACAATAAGTGCTTCAATCTCATCTAGTTTTCTCTCTTCTTCTTCAATTTCTCTCATTTCTTGCTCATACGTGGACATTTCTCTAGAATAACTTTCTCTTAGATCATATCTCTGCTTATCTTTTTCTAGAGATAGTAGCTTTGAATGTAAATTTTGTCTTAGGAATAGATTCACCAAACTCACTTAACTCAAAAGAAGCAATCTTACCAATCAACTTGTCTTTGGTTACATTTTTCATAGTCTAGATATCCTCAATAGCAGTAGCTTTGTGTTTGTATGTAGTAGGCAAGGATCTAAGCACTTTAGCAACAATATTTGATTCTTCCAATGTTCCACCAGCACATCTGATACTACACACAAGTTCATTTTCTCTCTACATAAAAGAAGTGATGTTCTCATCTTCACCCATTCTCAAAGTTTCATATTTCCCTTTTAGGATTTGCAGCTTAGCAATCTTCACATGGGTATCACCTTCATAAAAAATTTCCAACTTTTTCTAGATCTCATAAGTAGTCTTCAAATCTATTTCATTTTTCATCTTAGAATCAATCAGAGCACTCAACAATGCTTCCTTAGCCCTAATATTGTACTCGGATTCCTTAATTTCACTTGCAGTAGAAGGACCATTCTGTGGGATGATATACCTATTCGTTGTAATTGTCCAGTAAGTTTCACCAATGCATCTTAGATGACACTCCATTCGAGTCTTCCAAAGAGAATAATTAGTTCCATAAAATCTCAGACTATCCTTCTTATATGTCACCATCCTGAATCACCTCAAGTGGTCAAGCTTCTCCAAAGGAACTTGCTCTGATACCAATTGTTGGAAACACAAGGGAAACAAACTGAGAGGGGGGGTGAATCAATTGTCATAGAGATTATACTTATTAAACTTATTCTTAGAACTAATAAATAAACATGAAAGCATAAACCATCACCACATCAAAACACACATAACACCAAAATTTTTACGTGGAAACCTTGTTAGGGGAAAAACCACGATGGGGGTTAATTGACAAGATTATACCATGTTAAAAGTATTACAAATGGGGAATGCACATGCATTCAGGCACACGACCTAGAGCACAATGCTCAAATACAAATGGCTTACTACACAAAAGAATACTCACTGTCTTATAGTCACATTTGGATTACATCTGGAAGATTTTGAACTGAGAAAATAACATCTTCTAATGCCTAATTATAGTTTTGGTTAAGCACATAAACACTTTCATCTGCTCACTCTTCTTCACACTTTACTTTTTCTTTTGAAATATTAGAACATTATTCACACTTAGCACACAACATACATCACACACTATACCTTCAAATGGTATAAAAAATCAATCATATATATCCGCAACCAAGGATAACATCAACTACATGTCGACCCAACAAAATATGAAATGTGTACAAACTTTCAGCCTAAAACAATAAACAATTTATCAATGCGAACAAAAAAATGTCAGCCAAAACATAGTAAGGACCCAAAATAAAATCCTCAAATATGGAACACCTTCAAAAATTATGCCTCAAAGATCCAAAACATGCTACAATCACCTTATCAGCCATGATCATGAAAAACATGAACTCACAGAAGAAAATCACTAATCGCATGCACAATGATCAATACAGACCAACAAAAAAGATAGATCATGATCTAAAAACATCCACAAGCATCATGAATCACCATAGAAACATCTGCAACAACTCAAATTACTAAAATCACATCATCTTCTTTTAGGAACACCAACTAAAGCAATAGAGCAATTGTCAAAACATAGATACTCATAACTCAATCAAATATTCATTTGAACCTCTAAAACTTCATGTGCATAAACTAGATATACTTGTCAAAAAACCCTTTAATCCACAACCTTTTATCATCAATATACTGAGCTAGCCACCATACTGAACTTCACTGCATCACTGACAACCTACAAATTATTTTATTACAATTTTCTCAATATCCTTGACATAGACAACCTTAAAGACATTAATGGAAATAGTGTTGACATCAATGACAACCACATATCAACAATATCCAACCCTTCAAAGATGAGATAGTTAATTATAGAGATAATAGGTTATTTATGGGTTTAGGATAATTCAATGAAGGGGATAGCCTATACATAGATTATGAATGGTAATTATAAATCAAGAAAGGAAGGTGGGTAAATTATTGACGTCTCTTGGAAGAGGCAATGAAATAATTTGGCCAAAGTAGTGTATGTTGCTACTATATACGCTGTTAGTCACTATCATCCCAAATTACATTCTAGGTTGAGATATGTCATATATGTATGGGTTGTAACCAATGTGTGACAAAATATAGGTATGTAGGACACAACACCAAGCTCAGAAAAGGTCAATATTTATTATGAGGTAATCAAACCAATCTCTTCGTCAAAGGGTAGGGCCATCTATCATTTTGATAGTTGTGTGGGGGACCATAGTTAGTCTAAGGTTGGAGGAAAAACACTTGAGTGTTGCTTCTCCTCATTAGTAGGTGACCAATATTTGGATGGATATTTCTAGGAATATTTTTTTCTACTTCCATTAAGCTCTACAGAGTCTTGTTAGTGTATTTGTATCCATTATGATGGAAGATTGCAAAAGAGAAATGATATCATGTTATCATATACTATGCAACCTTTTACTTTCAGAAGTTGTAATGTTATGTTATAATGCAATGAAAGTTTGGAAAAATATCTATATTTCAAATGTGAATGCTATCTTTATAGTTTTGAAAAAGAAAGGTATTATTGTTCATTTAGCTCAAGATGCATGATCTATTTACTTGAGGTTAAAACTTAGGAAAGTTACTATGTGGAGCAATGGGAATGTTACACATGGTATCAAAGCTACCAGGTTAAGCTCTAGAACCTATGTGCTCACTATGTTTTCCCTTCCAACATTATGAGTCTAATGTTTGGAAAAAATATTGTGCCAAGATGGTACATCTCAGGTTAACTGTAAGAAAGTCAATGATCAGAAATGAGTGCTACATACAGGCCAAGAAGGAAAAAGAATCCCTTGTTCATACTATAGAGGGAACCAACTATGACACCATATATTTAATTGATACTGAGACAATCATTCACACTCTATTAGGGATTAGTCAAGAGAAAATAAGGATGAGAGATATGAAGCTAATTTCAACAACTTACTGTTTGTATCTCTGGCCAGATCAAACTCATTATCACTTTCCAAGGATATGCCTTCATAATGTAGGGTCAGTCTTGTATTAATATTTAGAAACCCTCAAGTAGTACCTGTGGCTGAAGTAATTGTTATAGCCTCAAGTGGAGAATCAGAGGGATACATTCCTCAAAATTATGTATCAGAAGATAAATATAAAGGTTACTATCCTTTTTGGGATAGAGAAGAGCAAATAAGAAATGAGAAAAAATATGAGGGGTACACCCCATTGAGCTATGTGTCTAAGATTGAATTCAATGGATACTCTCCTCTTGACTATTTGAATAGCCATTCTTTGTAAAAAAAGGATATTGAAATCCTTATGAATAAATAAAAGGCTTTTTTTTCTTAAAAAAAGTGTAAGGAATACAATGAAACTTTGTATGTTTATTTGCACTTTTGAAACATTTTCCTATCCATTTAGTAAACCATGATAGGATCTAATTTAAGATGAACCTCCTGGTATAGCATTAATTAAGATAATGGTTAGGAAAAGAACTAATCCTGGAGGGATTCAAGAAGTAGGACGAGGTTCAAAAAATATTGAAGCCAAGTTGGATCGACTTCTAGCAATCATGGATGAGACTAATGCAAGGATAGTGAATCTTGAGCAAGAAGTATAGGGAAAAGAAAGAATTAAAGAAGAAGTTCCACTCAATGAAGAAGATGAATAAATTCCCAATAATGAGGAAGAAGGGGAAGATTCTAGAAATCACACTAAATCTAGGGGTCAAGAAAGTGAAGGAACTAAACCATATTCTAAAGGAACCAAGAGAAAGCGTGCAACAATTGAATTGTCTAGGGATATGAGAAATATTACACCCCCTAAATTTGAAGGAAGTACCAGTGGATAAGAAGTTGAGGCTTGGTTAATTCAAATGGAAAAGTACTTCAAGATAAGGAACTATTTTGAATTTACTAAAGTTGTATGGGGAGCATTCCAGTTAGCTGGAGAAGCCTCTAACTGGTGGATGAACAAGAAGATGAAACTTAGAATCAATGCTTTAAAACTAACTTGGAATGAGTTTGTCAATTTTTTTTGAAATATATGGTTATCCCAGCTATTTTTTGATCAAAAGTTCATTGAATTTCAGAATATCAAGCAAGGAGAAATGATTGTGAATGAATGTTGGAAGAAATTCACTCGTCTCTTGAGCTATGTACCAATGTACCAAAAAGATGAGAAATTTTGAATTAGAAACTTCATTATGGGACTAAATGGAAAAATAGGTGGAGAGTTGGATGTACATGGACTAGCCACTATGGACCTTGTATATGAGAAGGGAAGCAAGCACGAGCAAAAATTCAAACCCATCATGGTCTATAGGGAGAAGAGGAATTGAAAGCGGAATGGAGGACCTCAATTTGTACAAGCTCCCAAGAAGTTCAATGAGGAGAAATAATTTTAGAGGCAAGGGGACAAAGATCCTACAATAAATGGACTGAGACAAGGAAGGATCATCAGAGAAACAACTACAACAGTGGAAACTATAACAAAGCTGGAGGGAATGGTGGTAACTTTGATAGACCCACAAAGAGAAAAGGACTAGTAAAAGGATGCTATACTTGTGGTGGGGATCATTATGCTAGTCAATTTCCCAAAAAACCATCTAGTTCGCAACCACCTGGTAATTCACTCCCTCCTCAATGGGTCACATTTCAGCAAAAGATCCATGCAACAATGGATAATTGGCAAGATGTATACCAAATCACCTTGGTGGAAACTCCAGGCACTTTGTTTTTTTTACCTATTTACATAATTATAAATATTGGAGCCATAGAAAAAAATTTTCACCTAGAGTAGCAAATCAAATTTCTAGAAAGGTTGGTTTTATGGAAAAATCTTGGGTTGTAGAATATGCAAACTAGGCAAGAGCAATAGTGAACCAATTTTATTTGAGCCAAGGGTTGAACTTCCAAGTTTCTCAACAAAAGTAAACTTATACATAACACCCTTAGGATCCTATGACATCATCTTAGGTATGAAATGGTTATGGAAGCATAGAGATAAGATTGATTGCCATGCTAAAACCATAGAATGTCTAGATGATCTAGGTAATCTAGTGTCTTTTTAAGGAACTTCTAGAGAAGTAAAACTAGAACAGGTTTTGGCTATACAAATGCATAAAGTGAAAAATAAAGGTTTCCAACTTTTTGCAATCAAAATGGATAAATTAGAAGAATTCAAGGAATTCACTCCTCAAGATAAAGTCATGAATGGTGATACACAAGAAGCTAAAGAAGGAGAAGTGGTGGAGTCTAGAGTAATAGATATAGAGAGGTATCCAATCTTACAAAAAATTGTGGATGTCTTTATAGAAGAATTACCTAGATTGCCTCCTAAAAGAGTATTTGATTTCTCCATTGATCTTGTACCAGGGTCAAAACTTGTATCTAAAGTACCCTATAGGATGACTACAATCGAATTAATGGAACTTAAGGCATAGTTGGAGGAGTTGCTATCCAAAGGATTGATAAGACCTAGTGTTTCACCTTCAGGAGTTCCCTTGATCTTTGTAAAGAAGAAGCATGGTACACTGCGCTTCTGCATATATTATCAAATGCTTAATAAATTTATGATAAAGAACAAGTACCCATTGTTGTGAATCAGTGATCTTTTCAATCAGATGTGAGGAGTGACAGTGTTTTCAAAGATTTTTCTGTCATCCAATTATCACCAACTAAGGATCAAAGATAAAGACAAATTCAAAACTACTTTAAGGACTAGATACAGTCATCACGAGTTCACAATCCTACCCTTTGGGCTTTTGAATGCACATGAAACATTTATGAACTTAATGAAAAACATATTTAGAGACAACTTGGATAGGTTTGTATTAGTATTCTTGAATAATATTTTAATCTATTCCAAGAATGAGGAGGAGCATTGTAGACATTTAGAGATAGTTCTTCAATGGTTAAGAGAGCAGAAGCTATATGGAAAACTCTCAAGAGTACATTATTTTAGAAGGAAGTACATTACTTGGGTCACGTAATTTTAGAGAAAGAAATTATAGCTGATCCAACTAAAATAAAGGTGGTGCTTGAGTGGCCAGTGCCTGAAAGTGTACCAGAGGTTAGAATTTTTATGTGTTTGGCTGGTTATTATAGTAATTTTGTTGCAAACTTTTCTAGGATAGCCTTTCCTATTACTTCATTACAAAGGAAGGGTAAGAAATTTGAATGGTCAAA
Source organism: Sequoia sempervirens (assembly GCA_007258455.2). Taxonomy (NCBI): domain Eukaryota; kingdom Viridiplantae; phylum Streptophyta; class Pinopsida; order Cupressales; family Cupressaceae; genus Sequoia; species Sequoia sempervirens. Next base: position 550,620,289 of record VDFB02000017.1, read on the forward strand.
AAAGTGTCAAGTAGCTTTTGACCTACTTAGAGAAAAATTAACTATTGCACCAATATTGAAGGTACTTGATGCAGAAGGAAAATTTACTGTCATTATGGATGCATCAAGTGAAGGATTGGGATGAGTTTTGATGCAAGAAGGGAAAGTTATAGCATATGAATCAAGAAATTTGAAGCCCCTAAGAACAAAATTATGCACAACATGATTTAGAGTTAGTGGCAATTGTTCATGCATTATAGATGTGGAGACATTATCTAATGGGATATCCTTTTGAACTAAAGACCAATCACCATGGTGTGAAGTATTTATTTTCCAAACCCAATATGAATGCATGAAAAAGGTGGTGGTTGGAGCTGATAGAAGACTATGACTTCAACATCAGTTACATCAAGGGAAAAGAGAATCATGTTGTCAATGCCCTGAATCAAAGAATGCATATCACCTCTTTGATAACGATCCAAACTAACTTCATGGGACAAGTGTTGCAAGAGTCCATGAGTGGCAAATTTTATAAGCAAGATAAGCAAGCACTCATGGATAATCCTCAAGATACAAGATATGAAGGTTTTCGCTTTGAATCAAATGGATTATTAAGGTTTAAAGGAAGAATATATGTACCTAATTCAGAGGAGTTAAGAAACAAGGTGTGGGAAGAAGTTCACAATGCACCATATTATGGACATCCTGGTGTGACAAAGATGTTGGCAGATGTAAAGTTGCTATATTTTTGGAAATGTATGAAGGGAGATGTTGCAATCTTTGTTGCAAAATGCTTAGAATGTCAAAGGGTAAAAGTAGAACATCATCACCCTACAGGTCTCTTATATCCTCATGGTATACCCAAAAGCAAATGGCAAGTCACTAGTATGGAGTTTGTGCAAGGTCTACCTATGTCAAGGAATAAGCATATTGCCATTCTAGTGGTGGTCGATAGGTTAACCAAGGTAGCACATTTTATACCAGGAAATATAACTGATGGAGCCCTATTCATAGCTCAAAAATTTATTCAAGAGGTGTTTAGATTGCACATAATTCGTGAGAAGATCATATCAGATAGGGATGCTCATGTAACATCTAGGTTCTCACAAACCTTATTCTCTTCACTTGGAACTAAGTAGAATATAAGGTCAACTTATCATCTAGAAATATATGGAAAAATGGAAAGAGTAAACCAAGTGCTTTAAGATCTATTAAGAATGTATTGCATGGATAAAAAATACAAGTGGGAAGATTACCTACCATTAGTTGAGTTTCCATACAACAATTTTTATCATTCAACAATCAAGATGGCTCCATTTGAAGCACTATATGGCAAAAAATATCAAACTCCTATAACCTAGGATAAGCTAGAGGATGGGATAAGTCTTGGACCAGAAATTTTATCAGAAATGGAAGAGAAAGTAAGGATTATTAAGTAGATGCTAGCTAAGTCCAATGATAGGTAGAAAATTTATGTAGATTCTAAGCGAGTACACATAAATTTTGTAGTGGGGGAAAAGGTATTGTTAAGAGTGAAACCCCATAAGAGTTCCATCAAGTTTGGAAAGTTTTCCAAACTAGATCCATGCTATGTATGTCCTTTCGAGATACTTGAAGAAATAAACCCCATTGTTTATTGAATTGCATTGCCACCAACTCTTGCCAAGATGCACAATGTCTTTCACATCTCATACCTTAAAAATTATATACCAAAGGATAATCATGTTATTGATTGGAATGATTTACAGGTACAAGAACTAGGAGTGGTAACTATCGATCCTCTCAAAGTGCTCAAATCATGTAAGCTTCGCTTGCGTAATAGGGAGTTTCTGCAATACAAAGTCTAGTGGGACCAACATGCGGAAGATTATGCCACTTGGGAAGACTATGTTGAGATTAAGCAAAAGTTTCCGCATGTCTTGCATGCTTTTGAAAGTTCTTGAAAAACATCTCTGTTAATTTAATATGCTTATAGTTTACTTATATGTTAGCTACTTAAAAATTATCGGGGATGATGATTCACAAGGGGGGGAATATGTTATACCCCATTGTGCTACTACTTATTAATTTTACCTAACTGGGTGAAAATGCTTGAAATGAGTGTATTTATGTTTTATGTGTTTTGAAAACATGATGAATAAATTTTGTATCAATTTGATGTTATGGAATGATTCTAATTAAAAAATATTATATGCAAATGAATTTTTTGTTTTTCAGCTAACTACTATTGCAATGTAATAAGTTGGATGTAGGAATTGATTCAAGCCTCCAAAAGAGAGGGGAAGTATCACTCAGGGAGAAGAACTTGGTCTGGTAACCTTCGATAAAAGACCTAAACTGATCTTTCACACACACTTTTAGTTTGGTCAAGTTGGGATATTAGTGGGAAATAGTAACTTGTTATTAGTCTTTCTTGTGGTATATTTTTTAATGTTCTTGTTTAGAAGTATTATGATGTTGAGTCTCTTTGTGATTAGCAAGTTCTTGTTATGTGTAATTTGGAATCAATAGGATATATATACATAAAATATACATACATGTATATATGTATGTGTCAATGATAAACTCATACACATGAGTAATTACACACATGGGTATACGAAGATGGACATATCAACACATATTCATGGGCGGATTACCCATATGCATGGGAATATCAATTGAAAAAGATGACATATATATACATACCATATTTATATATGTTGATCGATATGAACGTGTTAAGAAATTATTCTATATTGAAAGTATGATATATACATAGTATATGAGTATATATATGTATATATATTAACATACGTGTATGTATCGACATAATGGAAATGTCCATACAAGTATATTAATATATATAAATGTATATATATACATATGCATATATTTGTAAATATATATGCATACATTATTATATGTGAACTATGAGGATACATATGAGTATCCATATATTGAATGATACAATTCTTTTTACCTTTGAATTATGAATATTTATATATATATGAATATATGTGTGTGTATATATATATATTATATAAATAAAGTAATATTTTATATAGGCATTGAATTATTTTATAAGCGCATAGTATTATAAACTTAGCTTATGCTAAGAATAACACTCAACATTTTGTTGTGGAAATAGCGCTAGATTAAATAATGCATGAATATAAATTTGAATGATGTTTTAAACATTTTAAAGTGTTGTGATAAAATGTAGACAACACTATGTATAACGCGCTTATGATATCATTTTCTTCCAATGTGTAAACTTATGCTATCGTGACTTTTCCAAACAAAGCAATATTTATAACCATGCTTAGAATGTTTGTTGACCAAGTCAATTAGTAAACATTGACCCATATTAAATATGGTGTGGAAAGTAGAATGTGACACCAATTGATACTGGTATGAATTGAATAAAATTCTATTACTCTTTATGAATTGCTATAATTTGAAGCCTTCTGGTAAAATGAAAATTTGGTCAAGCACTCAGTTGAGCCAAGTAAGTCAACCTATAAGGGGTAGATACCTTACATTTCTGATTATCTTTCTTGTTGTTCTTGAGAAGTGTGACTCATTATTTTTGGTTGCATGTGTTTTCTTTGCAACAAATTTAATCTTTCACTTTGGAAAGTTGTATTATAATTATGCTATAATGCAATGGAAGTTTGGAAAACTATATATATTTCAAATTTGCATGCTATCTTTGTAGTTTTGAAAAGAAAAGTTTTATTTCTCATTTAGCTTAAGATGCATCATCTATTTGGCCGGTATTGGCATGGTGTGATGGTTTAATGGTGGCATTGTTGTTCTTGCCACCAAGGTTCAAACCCCACTAGGGTGGTATTGTTGAATGGTTGTATTCTGGTTCATAGCTCTGGTTCAAAAGCGTTTACCCCTTGAATAAAAAAAATATGCATCATCTATTTACTTGAGGTTAAAACTTAGGAAAGTTACTATGTGGAGCAATGGGCATGGTAATAACACAATGGGGTGCAAAATACTCATTGGCCCATGTTTTATGAGTAGTGATTCACAAGAACCCATATCTCATGGTAATGAATGGTTCACTTAGCACTCATTACATCTAGGTGATGCTCAAAGAGGTGAAGCACTGAGCCTTCCTAGGAGGCCACACATCCTAGTACCACTCCAGCTCAAGCGCACTTAACACAAAGTATCCCCAAGGTTAATCCCACTTAGCTTGCAATCCCATTTGCAAAACATTCAACAAGTGTTATGCCTTATGAACCATTCATTATAGAGCCCCTTTAGCTCACCAATTGATAAGTAGGAGGTATTTTCCATAACGTGTCAAATTGTATAGATAATTAACAAAATGAATATGTATAAATAATATAAATATAAATAACATATGTATAATATTCAATAAATAATATTGTATATTATATATTATTATGTAATCTAATCTAATATAGTTAAATAAAACATTGATCATATGGATTGTTGTGAGTATTATGCATTGGTCATCATAAGATAGACACAATATTGTATAATATAATTTAGTGTAAAATATTAAATAATATAATATTATATAAATATCATATTAATAAATTATGTAACATCAATGATATTTTAAAAAAATGTTTTAATATTTATTGTTTAAGATGTTAAATATTTTTCTCATGTTTATGGGATGTGTAAGGATGATCTTAGAAGAAATCTAGGAGTGGATGTAAAATGGTATCCGTCGGATGAGGATGGGTTAAGGTGAAATTTGATGGTCTAGCTTAGGGCAATCTAGAGCGAGTGATGTGTATCGTCAAAAATCATAATGGGGATTGGTTAGCTAAGTGGGCAAGGAAATTGGTGGATGGCACAAATAATGAAGCATAGTTTGAAGCTATTTGGTTGGACATAAAACTTTGTAAGTGATTAGGGTTCTCAAAAAATTACCTTGAAGGAGATTCCATGATAGTTATTAATGCAATCCATAGGAGAGCAACCCCAAATTGGATGTTGGACAAATGGCTCTTACAAATCATCGATGACTTAACTAACTTCGAAGATTTTAATTTTTTTCACATTTATAGAGAAGGGAATGTTGAAGCCAATAAACTCTCCAAAGATGTGATCACTAAAGCTGAAGATATCGATGGGACACTAGTGTTTAATGTTGGCTACCTCACATGCACATAGGAGTTGGAGGATTATGAAGAATTGAGGCTGATGAAAGGCATGTTAGGTGAGTTAAATGTTGAAGGACTCAAGTGGCAACAAATAGAGTTTAAAGCAAGTTATGGAGGGATTCTAAGTGCATAGGCGATCACGGAGATGACTATATGTTTGGGTGCCAAGGAGAGGAAAATGGATTTCCACGATGTAATCTCAAATGTGAGGCTTAGACACATATTTAATGCCCCAGATGAGGATACTTTGGAGGTGGTGAAACATATATTGGGTGCTAGGTTCTTCTTCTCCACCTACAAATTCAGGGTTAACTCCAATATCTCCTCCATGTTCATTGCATGGCTTCTTCACACATGGAAGGATGTCACCATGGTCTGATTCTTAATGAGACAGCTGGTTAAGGCATAGTGGCATGAGGCCTTGAATTTTTACTTGAACATGGTCATGGGGGGGCTAGGATCGAGGCCTGTTAGTGGCATTTTGCCTCAACTGACTGTGTAAACAATGAGTCGTGGATTCCCTTCTTAACTTGGAGCATCGAGGGAATATGGAAACTCATATGGCAGAGGTGTCAGGAAATATTACCCTCCAAAAGGAGATGTTTGGGGCTTGTTACTTGGTGGATGAGCTTGTAGTGTTGGCCCTATTGACCATTGGAGATGACTAGAGGAGGATTGAGGAAGTGGGAGACACTACGGGTGAAGTGACAATGGAGACAAAGGATTAGACAGGGGTAACTGTGGGGTTTGCACGTGTCAATGTAATTTTTATAATTTTGCATTATTGTAATGCTTAGTTAAACAATGTATTTGGGGCTAGGCCCCCTTTTGCACCAAATTAAAATATATAAAAAAGATGTTAAATATTTTTAATGCAATATGATATAATTAAAAATATTTATCAATATTTGAATTAATTTAAATATAGTGAATCCCTTGTTTGGATGGCGTTTGGAGGAGTCGGCGGGCTTGCTATGGCTCTCATGCCCTAGCTAGCTATGTGAGATTATTTTGTGTGTCGGGAGTCTTTGAATGCTCGTGAGGGGTTCAAGGGGCTCATTTCTTCACTCTTTGTTTTTGTTTGCTTTGCTCAAACTTTCTGCTAGTTTCCTTTGTTGTTTGTTATGGTGTGGAGTGTGGGATTTGGGAGAAGCTACAGTTTCTTACCTTTGTTTGCTTTGTGGGTTAGCGGCTGCTACGTACTTGGTGTGGAGGTTTGATTTTATTCTTTATTTTATTTCCCTTTTCGTATTCCTATTTTGGGGCTTGGCTTGGCCTTGACATGGTGTTTGAGGAAGGCATTTTGGAGCCTCTTTGTTTCAGATTTGAATGGAATTGTTTGATCCCTTGGATAATGCGGTTCAAGATTCTCCTATGGTTGGTGAAGATACATTGATTCCTAATCAGATTTCTCTTGGGTCAGGGGTGACATGAAGTGGTACCTTTAAATTGTAAAAGGTGAATGGGTTCTTGGAGAGGGCCCAGGAGCGGTCGATTTTGGTGATCCAATCAAAGGTGTGGCTGATGATTTGGAATACTGTAGCAATCACATTTTGATTTGTAAGTTTATGGGGTTGAGGGTTTCTCTTCCATTTCTTGATTCTTGGATCTGCAAGACATGGAATTTGGAAGGATATTTTGATATTTTGATGGCTGCAAATAACCTTTTTATGGTGGAGTTCTTGTGTATCTCTAATCGAAATAGGGATTTTGAGGGTGGACCTTATTTTTATAATCAGGTGGGTCTAAGTTTCATAAAATCATGGCATGCTAGCTTTAACTCAGCGGAGGAGTTACCTTCTAGGATCCCAATTTGGGTTCATCTTCCTCGACTGCGACTTGAATGTTGGAGAAGTGACATATTGCAGTTGATTGCTATGCTTCTAGGAAAACCTATTGTTCCTTCTCGTCAAACTTTGAATAAGATTATTTTTTCTTATGCAAGAGTATGTGTAGAAATTGACTTGAGTCACCCATTGTCGGATTCTATTGACATGATTGTTGGTTCTTACTCTTGGAATCAACCATTGGATTATGAGACACTACCTTTCAAATGTCAGTTGTGTCATGAATATGGTCATCTTCAATGGAGATGTCCCCATGATTCTAGTGTTGTTGGTACAAGTAATGCTCTTTCTCAGTCTAATTCAAAGATAGATAAGGGTAAGGCTCCCATGCAAGGGGGTGGCTGATAAAGAAGGTTTTATTCAAGCTAAGTCTCGTAATCATGGTCGGGGCCAAAAGAGAACCTTCAAGGAAAGGAAGGAAGAGGAAACCTTTAAATTTTTTGAGGTACTAGAGGATTTGGTCCAGGAGGAAGGATTTTAGGTGGAATTGTGGGGAGCAATTGGCTCTCTTATTGAGGATATGCTCAGAGATTAGCCTACTAGGATTCCAAGTTCATCTCAGCTTGATGTGCAAGCTTCTCAAATGGATACTAACTTGTCTTCCCTGACTCCTGGTCAGGGGGTGGTTGGTTTGGTGTTGGAGGCTCTTGGTAGTTCCCTTGGGGATGGTGGTATTCTCTCTAAGGTGTGGGGTGCTCTTGACTTAAGTAAAAATAAGTCTTCTTCCCCTATCTTGGGTTTGCAACAAAAAACCCTCAAAAAAGGGGGTCTTGAGAAACCTCTTAAGGTGGGTAGAAAGAAGGATTAGGAAAATGTTAAGCTTATTGGTGAGGTGTTAGTGGAGTCAAGCTCGGTGAAGAACATTGATGCTCACTTCTCCCAGCCTCAAGGATGATTGTGCTTTCTTGGAATGTGAGGGGTATGAATAGCATCCCTAGACAAAAAGCTAGTCAAGATCTGATTCATCTTCATTCTCTGGATGTGGTTTTCCTTCAAGAAACAAAGTTTTCTATTGAGAGTATGTTGAGTGCGGCTCCGAAGATTTGGCATCGTGGACAGTGTCAATGTGTTGAGGCATTTGGTAGCCCTGATGGGGTGCCTGTGTATCAATGGGTTAATTTCCTAAGATTAGATTATCAAATAATAAAGCATACAAACCCAAAGAAGCTATCAAGTACAGTGAAAACTAAAACAAGAACAATTATACTTATCACTTGTTGAAGCTTCCATGATTCACCTTCATAGAACCTTCTAACTTGTTGATTGTGATGTTGCCCTCAAATCGAGTATGTGAGCAATTTGATACTAAAGACTATGACAAAGTCCTAAACAAGCTTTGAAGGATTTGAAATAAAAATGTCTATGCCTATGAGAAAATGATGAAATGACTATGCCAAGAAATGCCTAAGACTTAATGAAATCAAGTACAAAAATAAATGCTGCAATATGTAAGTATGAGCGTGAGTAGTAAAAAATGTGAGCAAAATTGTCATTTTATAGAAAATACAATTTCGGATGGACAGACAAGATTGAAAGCTGACAAAGCCTAAAATCAGAGGTCGAGATTTAATGTGACAATCCCTAATCAGTGTTAGGGAAAAATCATTAAATGAGAGGTCAAGATGTCATTTGAGAAAATCAAATTGACGGTCGAGAATAAATGTGACAAGACAAATATTTTCGAAAATCAAGAAGGTAACGACTGCTTGATTTGTGAGATTCAAAAAATCAATGAGATAAGAGTTGAACTGAAAAGCAGATTTAAAAATCAAGAATTTTCTCAATTACTTGATTTTTGGAAGAAGATTACCATTTTGAATTAAATTAATTCAAAATATGGATTTTGTGTGATAATAAATAATCTTTTTTAGATTATTTACCAAAATGAACTGACAGTCAAGAATGTGATATCATTTTAAATAATTAATTTATTTAAAATGAGGGAAATGTTAAATTTGGCAATTAAATAATTAAAGACAATCATTTAATTTAGAGGATTACGACCAATAATTAAACAAATTAATAAATTCATTTAATTATGAGAATTAGTGACATATTAAATAAATAAATAAAATTTATTTATTTAATAATCAGGAAGAGTCAATGAACAAAGGTAATTAAATAAATTAATAAATTAATTTAATTGTAAGAAGATAATAGACCCTTAGTGACGTATTGAATGAATAAATATAATTTATTTATTTAATAATCATGAAGAATAAAAGGGATATGAATTAATTAAATAATTATAAATTATTTAATTAGTAGTCGAATGTGGACCAAGGACATAATTAAATTTCATAATTATGCTAGGACGAAAGTGGTAAAACTAGAGCTTGCAAGCCTAGGTCATTTTCAAGTGTCTACAACCTGTTTATGGAATCCACATAGAGTTATACCAATTTGGTGGATTTCTTGCAAAGGCATGATTTCTTGTGTTGCTTCTCATTTTGAGTCAAGGGAGAGAGTTCTTTTCTCTAACATTTATGCTCTGTTTGATTTTCAAGGTAAGGTTTTGTTGTGGGACCATGTAAGATATGTGAGGTCTTTGGATCCTTATCGTGGATTTCAGCTAGAGATTTTAATGTTGTCACTTAATTGGAAGAGAAAAGGGGAGGTAGTTCTCTCCTAGAGCATTCTTCGACTCTCTTGTTGGATAATGTTGCTCTCTTGAATTTGGTTGATATCAAACCTATTAATAGGGTCTTTACATGGAATAATAGGAGAAGTGGGGAAGCTATCATTTTAGAAAGACTAGATAGACTGTTGGTGTCCAATTTTTGGATGGGAGATAGGTGGTTGACTAGCTTTGAGATTCTAGATGGTTGGGGTTCCGACCATTGGCCAATCAAGCTTAGTGTTGAGTTACCTCGACATTGTTCTAAGTAGTCTTTTAAGTTTTAGATTATGTGGCTTAGGGATGACTCTCTTCATGATTTTCTTCCTGGTTGGTGGTGTCTTCGGAAGTCGATACATGGTACTGCTATGTACTCCTTCTCTAAGAGACTTCGGTATGTGAAGTATAGTTTGAAGCATTGGAATAGGAAACACTTTGGTAATGTTTTTTAGGAAAAGCAGAATGCTCAGACTCACTTAGATTTGATTACTAGGAAGATTCATGACCAGGGACTCTCAGATGAGCTTGGTTTGCTGGAAGCTGTAGTGGTAAAGGAAGTTGAGGAATGGGAGTTGAGAGAGGAATTTTTTTGGAAATAAAAGTCTAGAATTGAGTGGCTTCAGGCGGAAGGCAGAAACACTTTTTCCTTTCATATTTTTTTTAAGGATAGAAGACAAGGTAATGTTATCTCTTCTATGTTGTTGTTGAATGGAGAGATTCTCTCCTCCACTACTTCTATTTTTGTTGAGTCAGTTCATTTCTTTTATTCTTTGTTATTAGAGGATTCCCCTCCTGCGGAGGAGGATGAAGCTGGGATTTTGAATAGTGTACCATCCTTGGTCACTAGGGAAATGAATGAATCTTTGATTAATCCTATTTCTTTATTGGAGCTTGAGAATTTTGTGTTCCAGATGAAAAAAGGGAAAGCTCTAGGTCCTTATGGGTTTTCGATTAAATTTTGTAGACATGTTAAATATACAAATTGATATCACACACTCGATCCTTATCTACTAGCATCACTTCATCTTGAATTATCCCTTTGTCTAACCATTTAATCGAATAGCCTTATTTGATTAAAGTCATCATAATTCCCCTTTTAATTAAATAAATCCCTCAATTTAATTAAATCATTGTCTTTGTGTAATTAGCTAGGTCATTTCATCTTCCTATCTTTATTTAATTAAATAATCCATAATTCATTTTATTAAATCTCTATAGTTCCTCTATTAAATTAAATAAATCAAACATTTATCTAATTTAATCAAACAACACCCCCTTTGGATAAATAAATCAAAATATTTATTTAACTAGGTCTTAATCATTTTCATCTCTTTTTGATTTATTTCAACCCACAAGTCTAAATCAATTAGTCAAATCACCTAATCTCCTCTTAAATTGATCAAAACTTGATTAGTTTAATCTAATTGCATGTCACATCCTCTAGCTTTTCCCACTTACACAATAAATCAATTTATTTGATTTATTAAATCTCTATTTACTTTCAAAAAGGCATCCAAGTGGGAATATTCTTCAAATTTGAAATCTCCCCCCAAATAGATATGTACATCCAACAAAGTGTTTAAAATCTCTTACATGTCCTTGTACATTGAGCCAAGTGGCATTTAAATCCTCTTTCATCCCCCCTAAACACGTCATTTCATCAAATTCAAATATTCAAACTTGCACATTGATCAAAATGTGCTCATTCTCCACCATTCACATCATGACATGTGGCTTCTTCTCATTTGTTGAAGATTAGTCCCACATTCATCCCTTTTTCCTTTTCTCTCTTCACATCCTTCTATAAATAGAGAGTTCATCCTTCATTTCTATCATCCACAATTTGAGCAAAGTTCTTATACTTCAATTTAATCTTAGAGCTTTAGCATTTGCATCAAATCCATCAATTGTAGCTAGGTTATTGCATTTTTTCTACATGGAAGGCATTTGAAGCAATCACCAAGTGGATCACCATCATCAATTTGTCATCAAGCTTGCTTAGGAGTTGGGAAGGGGCCAATTTCCACATCAAATTGGCACCAACTCCCCCATATGATCAAGAATTTACATTGCTTTCATAGGATTTAATCTCTTTTATTGATTTCTCATTGTATTGATTTCATTCTCCTATTTTGAGAATTGATAAATGGATTTTATGGGGAAACTCTATTCTAATTTGCATTATGATCTAACTATGTGTTTGTTTGTTGTGTTCTTGTAGGTCTAGGATATTGGTTCACAAATTCTTTCAAGAGTTATAGGAAGTGATTAAGTTAGATCTTCTGAAGGTTGTTTAGGAATCATTCATGAATATATAGATGTTGAAATCCATGAACACTAATTTTTTAGCTCTCATACCAAAGAAGGTTGGGGCTAATAATTTGGATCCTTTTAGGCCAATTTCTTTATGTAATGTGGTGTATAAGATAATCATGAAGTTGATTGCTGAGCGGTTGAAATGTTGGCTAAGCAAGTTAATTTCTGAGGAGAAAGGGGGCTTTGTTACTAGTAGGCAGATTATGGATAGTGACATCATTGTAGCTGAGACTATTCATTCTATGGTGTACTCTAAGTAAAAAGCCATGTTTATTAAGTTGGGCATGGATAAAGCGTATGATCATGTCAAATGGGCCTTTTTATTCAAGATTCTAGGAGCGTTTGGTTTTGTTGTTGATTGGATTGAGTGGGTTAAGAGTTGTGTCACTTCATCTTCCTTTTCGGTGTTGATTAATGGTGAGCCTTCTGAGTTGTTTGGTGCTTCTAGGGGGCTTAAACAAGGGGATCCTCTATCTTTGCACTTTTTTATCTTACTTGTTGAGGGCTTGGGGAGGTTTATTAGATCTTGAGTGGAGAGAGGTTTGATCCACGACTGGAGTTGGGGTAATAACATTCCCCCTCAGTTCCATCTTCAATTTGTGGATGATACTACTCTGATGGGTAGAGCCAAGGTCGAGGAGGCTTTCAACTAGCGTAGCATTATGGACACTTATTTGGCTACTTTAGCGAAAATAATTAATGAAGGGAAGTCTTTTATCTATTTCTTTAATACTCCTAGGGCTATCCAAAGGAGAATGGCTGGAATTCTTTGTTTCCAGATTGGAACTCTCCCTTTTTTCTATCTTGGCATTTTGCTTGCTATTTGCTTGCTTCCTAAATCATTTTGGTAGGAGATTGTTGATAAGTTTCAAAATCTAGTCAATTATTGGACTTGTAGGTGGCTATCTTCTATGGGAAGAGTGACTCTTTTAAAGTCGGTGGTGTAGGCTCTACCTTTGTACATATGCTTTGTTCTTTCTGCACCTTCTAGCTTTATCAAGAACTTTGACAGTTTGTCTCGCTAGTTTCTTTGGTCGGGAAATCTTCTTCATTGGAATTGGAGCCTTGTTAAGTGGGATGTCATATGTAGGCCAGAGAAGGAAGGTGGGATTGGTTTACATTGGGATGATCTAAATGGGCAAGATTTAGCAGCTAAATTACATTGACTGTGGTGTTCGCAACATCTATTGTGGGCTAAAATCCTTACCTCAAAATATCTAGGTGTGGTTGAGAGTGTTGATGTTTCCCGCTTTAGTTTGGAGGGGAAGGGTTCTATGATTTGGGGTACCCTCAAAACAGGATCCAAGCTTGTCAAGTAGGGGTTGTTTTTGGATTTGTAATGGTGGTTGATGAGACCATAAATTGTCTCATATTTTATCAAAGAAAATCATCTATTTCTTCTTAATGCATTAGTGTTAAAGTGGATTTGAGTAATGGTTGAAAGTTCTTTAGCTTGTTTAAAGTAGAATATAAAGTAAATTTTTGATTTATTTTTAGTAATTAAATGTGATCCAAATTTCCTCTAATATGTCTCCATGAAGTGTTTAAGATGATATAATGCAGATAAATGAGTTATTAAATAACTCATGGTAAGAAGAAGCTTTATAGACACTTGAAGCAGTTAACTCCTGAAAGCTTTAGAAGGATTTGAAGAAGTAATGAGAAGATATAAAATACTCCTAGCACACTCCTACATCCATGCAAAATCATGGAGCATCAATAATTCCTAAATTAATAGGATGAGTATTTGTTCCATGTTGAGTTTTAAGATCTCTGACAGTTATTAAATTCCATGCTTCCTTCTTCCACCAAAGATAACTCAAGTTACCACATCAATAAATTATTTTTGCATGATTATAGAATGTTATTCATGCTAAGGATAAATTATTTGGTCAAAATAACTGAAGAATAATTCCTTCATTCACGTTCAAACTTGAAGACTTCCTAAAAATTAGGCGCTCATAAATTGTCAAAAATGCAGTCTCAATAAAATAGTGATATCTCCCTTGTTTCTCAACAAAATTCAACAATTCAAAATGATCTAGAAATTATATTTGAGGATCCAAAAACCATTTTGAGAATTTGGAATGATTTGTATCATATAAGGAGTAGTGCACATCAGAAAATGACTAAGACAAAAGTGGCATGATGGAGGACAATAACTTCAATTTTCTTTAAGTTTTGCAAATGACTCCTCAAAAATAGAATCTTGGATCCAAATTCTTAGTGGATTGGTTGGATAGATATAGAATATGAGTTATATAAATACAATGTAATCATTTGATCAAAGGGAGGGGATTAGAAAGGCTTGTTTCAGCCTAAGGAAATAGGATAGATCTAGTTTCATTTTCCAGCAATGTAATTCCCGATTTCTAGATTAAATTTGAATTCAGAAAAGCTTTTCATTTCCAGTAATTGTGAAGTATTTTAGTATTTTCAATTCATGCAAGTGCTCCTTAGATTAGTTCCCTTTCAGGCAAAATTTCCTTTCATGCAAATAGGATTTATTTCTACAAGTAGAATACGTTGTCAAGCAAGTTTTCTACTTTCTCTCTTGCAGACAGTCATGGACAGCGCCTTGGATTGATAAATTAAATGATGAGGATTACAATGACCCCATCATTTTTGGTGTCTTTTCTAGGGATAGGTGTCATTAGGGAAGGGAGAAAATTAGTTTGGAATCCTTTTAGATTTAGAAGTTATTCAAGAAGGATTTGTCTTTCAAAACCCCCCCAAAATACAAAATCAAAACCCCGAAATTCTAGATCTAAAGAAAAACCCCCTATCTATTTTAAAATATCCTTATTTGGAGGATGATCACTCTAAATCCTAACAAAGGATATTTCTTTAAGGAAAGAATTGATGGGATTATTGCTTGCAAGTGGTGCAAAATACAATGAATAGATCTTATCTTCATTACAAAATCTTGCAAGAAAGAGACTTATTTGGAGACCTTCAAAATCCAAGAATGATTGTCCAATCAAAATTTTGAAGTCAAAGGAGGGATGCCCACTTAGAGATTTGAAGAAAAAGGAGTTGTTTCTAGTCATGCATGCAGTAGATCAGAAGGAAGGATTGCAAGATCTCTCCAATCAGCCCATGTATTTTCTAGAATCATAAATCATGAAGGAGGTTTCCAATAAAAATGAAGGTGAAGCATTGAGTTTCAAATTTTTTGTTATCTTCTTTTCATTCTCTTCTCTCAGAAAATTGAATGCATGGAATCATACTTTGAGAAAGGGAGGATATTTTTTAGAACCAGTTAATGGTTATGTGTAACCTCTCTACATCATTAAGTAGAGTAGGTTAGGTTAGATTTGATTTTTACAAATAAGTGCTTTGCATATTCTATTTCCTCTTCTCTTAGGTTGTAAGAATGTAATTTTCTATGCAATTTGTTGCTCTAAAAACTTGTAGCAGATATTTTGGCATTATGGATGACTAGTTAGTGCAGAAAAATAATGATGAAGCAATCTGAGTTGGTATTCAATGTAAAAGTTCAGGTTACAGATCTCAAAAGTTGAAGAAATTATTTGCATGAAGCATGGAGAAAGTGAACTACAACTCATGCATGATGGTTGCATGGAAAACTAAGATAAAATTAGGTATTTACTTTATTATTTTACTCTTATTCAACTTAGACTTCTTTCATTTTACTCAATCTACTCAAAAGAAGAAGAAAAATATCTAAAATTAGTTCTAAGATTTAAGGAGCAATTTGAACCTATCTAGAGCTATTTTGGAACTATTCTAGAGCTGTTCTGGATCCTTCAGGAGCCTTCAGGAGTCTTTAGGAGCTTTCAAGAGCTACCTGGAGCAACTACTAAAAAAATGATTAATTTATTAAATTTGAAGGCTCATTATGAGTTGCCAAGGGACCTGCAACATTTTAGATGTGGGGGAAATGATGAGACCATAAATTGTCTCATATTTTATCAAATAAAATCATCTATTTCTTCTTAATGCATTAGTGTTAAAGTGGATTTGAGTAATGGTTGAAAGTTCTTTAGCTTGTTTAAAATAGAATATAAAGTAAATGTTTGATTTATTTTTAGTAATAAAATGTTAGCCAAATTTCCTCTAATATGTCTCCATGAAGTGTTTGAGATGATATAATGTAGATACATGAGTTGTTAAATAACTCATTGTAAGAAGAAGCTTCATAGACACTTGCAGCAGAGAGCTCTAGACACTTGAAGAAATTAACTCTCGAAAGCTTTAGAAGGCTTTGAAGAAGTAATGAGAAGATAAAAAAGACTCATAGCATAATCCTACATTCATGAAAAATCATGGAGCATCAACCATTCCTAAATTAATGGGATGATTATTTGTTTCATGTTGAGTTTTAAGATCTCTCACAACTATTAAATTTCATGCTTCCTTCTTCCACCAAAGATAACTCAAGTTACCACATCAATCAATTGTTGTTGCATGAATATAGCATGTTATTCATGCTAAGGATCAAGTATTTGGTTTACTGAAATGAAGAATAATTCCTTCATTCATGTTCAAACTTGAAGACTTCCTAAAAATCAGGTGCTCAGAAATTGTCAAAAATATAGTCACAGTAAAACAATGATATCTCCCTCATTTCTCAACAAAATTCAAAAATTCAAAATGATCTTGAAATTATATTTGAAGTTATAAAAACCCTTTTGATAATTTGGCATGATTTAAAGCATGGAAGGACCAGTACACGTTAGAAAATGACTGAGACAAAAGTGATGTGATAGAGGACAACAACTTTAATTTTCTTTAAGTTTTGTAAAAGACTCCTTAAAAATAGGATCTTGGATCCACATTATTAGTGGATTGGTTGGATAGATATAGAATATGAATTCTATAAATACAATGTATTTATTTGATCAAAGGGAGGGGATTAGAAAGACTTGTTTCAACTTGAGGAAATAGGATAGATCTAGTTTCATTTTCCAGCAATGTAATTCTAGATTTCTAGATTAAATTTGAATCCAAGAAAGCTGTTCATTTCTAGTAATTGTGTAGTTTAGTATTTTAAATTCATGCAAGTGTTCCTTAGATTAGTCCCCTTTCATGCAAATTTCCTTTCATGCAAATTCCCTTTCTTGTAAATTTCCTTTCATGCAAATAGGATTTATTTCTACAAGTAGAATAAACTGTCAAGCAAGTTTTCTACTTTCTCTTTTGCAGACAGCCATGGACACCACCTTGGATTGATAAATTAAATTATGAGGATTACAATGACCCCATCAATGGTCAGGAAGCACTCTTCTAGCATGATTCTTGGGATGATCATCCTCCCATTTTGGCTACTCACCCTCACCTGTAGAATTTGTGTCAACATTTTAGTGATGCAAGTTGGTACCGTGTGGTTGATTTCAGAACTTACCAGACTTTGGGTCACATTAGGGTGGCCAGGTGGAAGGATCTGCAAGAGTGGCCTCCTAGTGATGTGGTTGAGGATTTTCAGGAGTTTGTTGTGATTTTTTTAGGTCGTGTTTTTAATTTACTTCCTAGGGAGATGTGATGGCTTGGGGTCTTGATCCCAAAGGTAGAGTTTTTGTTGCCTATGGCTATTAGGTTCTTGATAAGTAGTTATTTGGGAGTACTGAGGTCTCATGGTGGAAAAAGGTTTGGAATAGGTTTACTTGGCCAAAGTGTAATTTATTTTCCTGGTTAGTAGTGCAAGGAAGGTGTCTTACCTGGGAGAATCTTTGGAAGCATGGTTTCCAAGGTCCTTCTATGTGTGATATGTGTGTTGGGCATGAAGAGTGTATTCCTCACCTTTTCTTTCAATGTTCATTTGCAAAAGCTATTTGGAACTTTTGGTGGAATCTTTGGCACCTGCCATGTAGACATGCTTCTTCTTTGGTGGAATTATGGGAAATTCAAGAGTCTCCTTCTATCAAGACTTATTTTCTTCTCATAGCTTGGATCATTGGCCCCAACAAATGATAATTTGGCATATTTGGTTGGAGCACAACCGTAGAATTTTCTTGGATAAGAAGTTGCTTGTTGGTCAGCTTTGGCTGAGGATTCTAGGGGTCCTACAAGAAACATTGGATACTAAGTGTGATATGTTTGTTCTTTTTGATCCTGAAGATCTTGGAGTGGTTAATGCTTTGGGTATTTCTATGGAGGTAAAGAGAACTTTGAAGACTATTCCACATGGGCATGGGAGGGAGAGGGTTAGTCGTATTGGTGACTAGTGCCCCCTACTATGGGGGAGTTGAAAATTAATGTTGATGGTTCATCTAGAGGTAATCATGGGCAAGTTGGAGTGGGTGGTATTGGCCGAGATATTTTGGGTGTGGTGGTTTCTTCTTCTCTATATATAGAGGTCAACATACTAATAATCTCATGGAGGCTTTAGCTATTCTTCTAGCATTAGAACGTGCTTTTACTCTTGGTTGGAGGTAGATTGTTTGTGAATCAGATTCTCAGGTTGTCATTGATATGTTGAATAAGAGACATTTTGAGGATGTGAATTGGTAGTTTTCGATGGTGGTCAAGCAAATTGTTTCGTTCAGCACCACTTTAGATTCCATTGCTTTTTGTCATGTCCCTTGGGAGTGGAATAGGGTGGTTGATGGCTTGGCTAGGTGGGCATTTGAGCAGATGGAGATGTGGGATGTGAATGACCAGGGCAACCTTCCAAGGGATTTTTCCCTTGTTCTTGAAGTTTGGATTATGGAGGAGATGAAGTGTTTCTTGGGTGTGACTTGATTATTTTTTTTCTAGTGCTCTTGATTGATGTGTCTCATTTTACTTTATAATGAATTTTAGAATCAATAAAGTTGTTATCCCCTTTTTATTTAAAAAAATAATAAATATAGTGAAATAATCTTTTTTTTTTCTTCTTTTATAATTAATCAATTATTTAATTAAAAGATAAAATATTAAAAATTATATTATATTATACTTACAACAATTAAATGAAACTTAGATCAATAGGAATGATGCCCTTGAAAGTGAGAGGGATGATCTCCAAAAGGAAGTAGTTCAACATAATTTGGACTTCCTTAGATAAACTTTTTATATTATTTTATTATTAACTATTAAGTATATATTGTGATTATAATATTATATCATTATATTATTATATTATTAATATTATAATTTCAATTTAAGTACAATTAGGCTGAATACTATATTCAATTATATTTCTATAATATTACATTATTTACTACTTGTTATTAATAATAATTATATATATTTAATAGTGTTTTATATTATTTTATTAATGATATATTTTATGTTGTTAATATATTTAACCTATAAATGTTAGAATCATAATTAAATAAATTGTAATATATTTGACTCATTTATATTAAATTTATATTATGCTTAAATAATATGATTTTATACTTACATAATTGTTATTATTTTTCTTGTATGATTGATTAAATATTTAATTAAAAATTAAATTATTAAAATTTATATTATAATTATTGTTTAACAAAATGATTATATAAATTTTTATTTTATATTATACGCATTATTTTTATTACATAATTAATATATAAATTTAATTATCTAATTAAAAGTTCATTTTTTTAAATTTATTCTATATTATAGATATTAATAAAATTATTATGTAAATTTATGTTTAAATAATTATATTTTTTCTTCCTTATAGTTATATTATCATTTGATTTTACTTATTTTATTTAATATAAAATAATAATAAAATATATAGATAAATGGTGTAGATATGAAAACATTTATTATTATTTTTCTTATATGATTAATTATTATTGAATTAAAAATAAATTATTAAAAATTATATTCTATTATAATTATTATTAAACATAATTATTAATAAATTTAAATATGTTTCAAGTTATATAAATTTAATTATTTAATTAAAAGTTCATTTATTAAAAAACTATTATATTATACATACTATTATTTAACAAATTTTATTTTAAATAATTATCATTTTTTTTCTTATACTTATATTATATTATCAGTTGATTTTATTTATATATTATTTAATAAAAATAATTTAAAAATATTATTTAAATTTATATTATATTATTTATGTATATTATTATTTAGTAAAATATATAAAAAAATATATTATATTATACATGTTATTTTTTAATATACTAATAATTATATATTCATATATATCATGTTTACATAATTATCATTTGGTTAATTATACTATATTATATTATCATTTGATTTTATTTTTGTTCTTTTTTTTTTGGTAAATTGCTACCAAAGAGGGTGACACTCTATATTCATTGAAAAACAAGTTTTATAAATTACAATTTCCACCTTTTATGGCAGATCTAAGAACCATATGGTTTTTTCTGATCATTGGTTTCCTTCTCTTAACCTCAATCCAATTGTCATCACAATGAGAAGAATCTTGAGTATCTTGCACTACATCTACTAAAAGGTTCTTCCCCCCCAAATCACCATATTTAAATTGGCCATTCAAAGCCCCACTCTCGATACTTTGACAACTTGAAGAAGTTGTAGAAGGATCTAAGTTCATAAAGGCTTCACTAGTCTTGGAGAGATTTGTGGAGGTTGCAATATTTATTTTTGTTGTGTTGGAATCAGGAAAGATTGAAAGTTGATCCCTAGGAGGGGGAGGGGAGGAAGGCTTATTTTCCTTCAAAGAAGAGTGCATGGATTCCTTGGGGGGATTGGGTGGAATGATGTAGTTCTGAGTTTTTGCCCCAATCCACCAAGTGATCGGTTTGCTCAAGTTTGAATTTCCCAAAATACTCTTCAAATTACATTGGGAGGATACGTTTTCCATTGAGAAACAATTCCTACATTTGAATGCAATTTTTTAGTAATCAATAGGTTGCCTCTTGCATCTTTTCCCCACTTTTAGCAAAATCTCAACAAGAAGTCCACTGGCTAAATCTATTTCAACACAAATACAAGCACACGTGGAATTTTGATAGTTGATAGTTTCCTTGGAGGAGTAGTGATACCCGATAAGGCCATTTCCAATAGCCGTCAAGTAGTCAAATTCCCATAATTGAAGAGGAAGATACGAAAGTCTTACCCATAGAAATGCAATGTACAATATTTTTGTACATGGGTCAAAATTAGGAAACCAAGGTTTCATGCACAAGAAATCACCTTGATAGAGCCATTGGACCATTTTCTAACACCAACACTTTGTCTTCATGTGAATCAAATTCTAAAATGAAGAACCTCTTTGCACAGGGATAAATGCTTATTTCACCAACCATGTATTTTTACCATTTCTTCGAGACCCATGGATGTAGATAACACAACTTCAGCCAAGTCTTTGTAAAATGACATCTAGGGTGTGCTCGGACAAAAAATCCTCCCTATCTATTGCCAAACTATCTAAACATACTTCTAGAGGTTTTGAAGAGGGTCGAACAGGGAAATGAGATTATTTGCCACCATTGACATCAATGATAACATGTTGAAAGCCCAAACGGCCCCCATCGCTAGGCTTGTTGGGAATTTTGTGCCCTATCCTCTGATTATCAATGCATTGTGGGTAAGGTTTCCCACATCCACATTGCATATCAAAGGCTTTAGAGGCTAGGGAAAAATCCATTCCACTGCCATAGTCCCTACTTGATTATGTCTCATCACCATGCTTGTCCACAGGAACCTCCCTCAAATAGAGTGAGCAAAGAAACCCTGCAAGCATGCTTGATGGAAGCAGACACCCCTAACAATCAGCCATCTCTCCAGTAGTCCCCCATTGTTCTTGCTCAAATCGGATTGCAAACTTATAACCATGCTAAAAACCTTAGAGAGCTTGTCATTCTATTTTTATTTTATTTCATATTTATAATACATTTATAATATTAATATATAATTATTTTAATATAACATAATTTTTTTTTAATTAATATTATTTTTTTACTATAAAATTTAAATTATATAATATTATATAATATTTTTTATTGTAATTTATTATTATATTAATTATACTATCATAGTATATACTTAAAAAAATTAATTAAAGTTAACTTCAATATAATTTTTTTATTAGAGGTAAATAGGTTTTCAAGGGGCCCTGAAACCCTTTACAACAAAGAAAAACTAAAGCGAAAGATAACTAAACATAGCAGACAATAGCCAAAACACAACAAACCATCAACATGACAACAACCAAAAAGGAAGGACAAAAAACAACAGCACTACATATTTTTCAGGATATCAACAACTTCCATGTCACTCTCCATAGTCTTCTGATAATCATCCTTGACTCCAGACATATCTTTAGTAGGGACCCCAGCCTACAACTTGGTATTATTATGTGTTCTAACACTGGGACCAACCACATTTACCTCACTAATAAAAATAGTTTGCGACCCAACAACCTTGTCACCAGAAACCTCCCCCTCCACATGCCTTTCACTAGCACTAGCATCCTCACCAGGAGCAATCTCCATCTTTTTCTTAGCCATACCAATAGGAGACGACATTCCCATGGACTCAAACTTCACAAAAAATTTAGTCCCATCCCCAAACCTCTCCCAAACCTCTCCAATTTCACATTAATTGTTTCCATTTGTTCTTTGAGGGTCAAAATACATTGTTCCAACATCTGCTTCATCTTCAACATTTCCTCAACCATAATCTTCAAGGAATCAAATAGCTCATCAATTTGATTATAAACCCAAGATTCACCCAATTTACTCATTGCACCCTTAACCCTAACATTAGTCAAATTGAGCTCATGAAACACCCATTTAAATAGTTTAAATAGAGAAATGGACCTTTCCTTAGTCATCCCTAAAACATTAAGAAAATCTTCACAATAAAAGTTAAAAACATCCTGTTGTGCAATTTTTCGCACACACGCCCTGCGATAAGCAGGGACCCTCTTTCGCTTCGGTTTTGGTGTTTTGGCCTTTCTTTTGAGGTTTTGTCTTACTTAGGCATAGGCTTAAATGTATATTTTGATTGCCTAAATGTTTCCCCTGGTTATTCATTGAAAATCTTAAGTTCTGGATGAATTTCAGAATTTTCTGCCCCGGTCGGATTTTCCCGGATCCTTCTTGAACTCCGGTTGGATCTTGTTGTTTGGAAATTTCATTCTTCATGGACTTCCGTGTGAGACGAATTTTCCTAGATTCTGCCCTGTTGTCGAATTCCCGGATTCCCTTCTCTGGCTGTCTTGTCTATTATATTAATGGCTTCGTACGCACTTTGAATGCTGGTTTATACTTGATTTCTGAGATCTTTTGTGTCATTGTGCTTACTATTTGCCATCGTTTGAAGCTGAGGAGTGCTTTTCTGTGATTAATTGACTTCAATTTGGGGGCATTTGGCTTTGACTTGATTGATTTGGTGGTGGTTTCTTGTGCATCCTCGCCTGTGTTTGTTGTGGACACCCTTGAGCTTCGCGTTTGCTACCTCTGAGATCAATTTCCGCTTCATAATGGTATGTGCCTGATTGCTCTGCTTTGAATTGAATTATGAATGACACGTTGGTATTGTGAGGGCTTGTATGATTTGGCTTCCTATGTGTTTGTCTATTTTGTGCTAGGGGTTGTTCAGTGTTGCATCCTTGTCGTCTCCCAGGTGAGTTTTGAGTTCATATGTCCATCTGCATTCTAATGAATCTTGCCTGAGAGTAATTCATAAACCCTAGTGGTGACTTAACAGTTGAAACAACTGAATTCTGAAACTTCCCATGCACTTTGGCAGATGGTGAGGTTTGAAACCTAGGGCAGGGCTAGGTCTGGCTATTTGGTCTTAAAAAGGGCCCGAAATGCAAAGAAAATTCATGAAAGGGGCCATCCCCAGCTTGCTCTGGTTTAAACTTTTTGAAATCCTTGGTTGGTTCGGTGTATGGGTGAAGTCGTGTCTTAGCATCATATTCTGGGATAATCCATCCCTTCCGAAGTCTCTTCACTATGACCTTTCATTGTCGGTGAGACCTCATGTTGATCACCCTGTGTTTTATTGAGAGGCCCTTTTTAGTCCATGTCTTGTCGCTGTGACAGTATTATCCCTCACACCGATAAAATCCTTTGCTTTCGGCAGGATAGGCCTTGGTCACCAAGAGCTCATAGCGGGATCTAATAGCTCTACCGATATTCGTTTTCTTCACCAAGACATCCGTCCTTCGGTGAGACATCCCACTGAGCATGTCCGCTTTCACCAAGCTTTGTTCCTTTTAGTCGGGGAGACATCCATCTTTCACTGAGAACTTACTGCGAGCTCCCTACTCTTGCCCCCAGGATTCACTGTGACTACTAGCGTTCACCAAGACGTTTTGGCGAGGCATTCTTTTCTTAGCGAGCCCAGATCTTTCGCTGAGACCTTTGGTTGAATTCAAACCAAGCCCTTATCGGCAGAACATCGCAACTTTGCTGGGACCTCCTATCAAAAACTTGAAGTCCGGCCGAAGTGTTTGCTTGGGCTCATCAGTCGGTGAGACATGAAACTTTGCCCAGACCTTACCCTGACTGTCCTTTGTCATATCGACATTGTTTGCTATACCACCGTTTTCCTAGACGTTACATCGAGACCACCATGTTTTGGCGAGACCTTTTATGATAGCATCTTTCGGCGTGACTTCGCGGCTTCGCCAAAACTTCTCTACGAGATCCCAACTCTTGCCGAAAATTTTTCTCTAGGAATCTCCAGTGGTCCGGAGTTGTGCCTAATCTGTGGATGTCCATCAGGTCCGGATTTCTCTGAAATCCGCTTTCTCCCAGATCTCCCGAAATTCCTCTTTGGCCCGTTCTTCGCGGAAATCCATCCCTCACAGATTTCCCTGAAAGTTGATGAAATGTAAAGAAACATGAAGTAATTGGATTTGTTTATAATTTGTGATGCATTTGATGATTTTTTCATGTCATAGTTGGACCTCTTATGTGATTTATTGATTTAAAATGATCAGGTTTGATGATTAAGTAGGTGTTTCTTGGTTTCCTCGTTGGAATCCGATCGGTCTAGAAATTCCCAAAATTCCTCTCTGGCCCAGATTCCGCGGAGGGTCTTGAAACCTAAAATTTTGGTGATCATTTTATATGAATTTTAATAACACCTTGATTATATGAGATGCATTCTAATGGTGTTTTGATGGATTAACCTTGATTTCCTGTGATTTTTATTGTGTTTTCATGTTGAATACAGGTTGAACCAAGCAAGGCGGCAGCTAGTTCCTCGTTGTATAATGCAGAGAAGATTAAGCTAGACATTAAGAGCAAGGTCCCTGAGAGTAAGATCACTTCTATCTAGTCAAAAGTTACTGATATGAATGTTGGCCTCTGGGACTATGAGGAATTTAAAGCAACGATGGCGGATGACGATCCTCCTTTGGTGACTAGAAGAATGATGGAATAGGTCTGTCCCATGTGGTTGGTTTCCCTTCAACAGTGCAGTGCTATGAGCTGGTCCTTGAGTGTGCAAGGCACTATGATCAAGACACACAGAGGATAATCGATCCTCAAGGGAGAATTATTGCAAATCTTAACCCAATCTCCATTGCTCAGACCTTTGATATGCCAGAACAGTCTCATGTGGTGGGATTCACCATTCAAGCAGCTCAGGAGTTCTACGATGACCAGATGGTGAAGTCACAACAGCTAATCAATTCCTGGCTGGAGAAGCCCAAGTCTCACTATTCCAAGTTTCCCAAACAGCTGTTCAGAGCCAAATTCAAGGAGTACTATGATGCCATCACATTTCTTAGCAGGGTGGTTGGATTGAGGAGTGCTGGTACATTTGAGAATTGGATGTGCCATGTGATTGTAAGGATGGAACGAGAGAAAATTGACTACCATTGGGCAGGGGTCATTAGCCAAGTAATTCACAAACAATTGTCCAATGTGTTGCAGAAAAAGACCTTCACAATGACCTCATATTTGGTCTATGCGCTGGCTAGGTTCCACCCCTACAGAGGATTGGATACAAGAGACACCTTTGGGCAGGATATTGTTTATGAGGTTTTCCCTCAGTTGCATTGGGGAGGTTCAAATTATAGGAGGGAAAATGATGCATTTACCATGCATATCACCAGAATGCTTCAGGAGGCAGAGTATGTCAGAATTTCAGATCAAGCCAAGGAGCTCATCAAGAAATATGGAGCTTGGTTTATTCAATTTCCAACCTTCTCCTACATTCAGATTGATGGCTATCAAAAGGCCCCGTACAAACTTCCATGGTATCCCACTGACCACATTATATTGTTGGAAGTAACAAGGCAGATTTGTGATTTTGATGCCATTGTCAAGAAGGAAAAACACAAGACAGGATTTGGTGGGGATTTTCCCCTAAGGATTGGCACTGGTGAGGTATGTCCTTCCATTGGTTCTGCCCAAGCTTCAGAAGAAGAATTGAGTGCTCTTGGCTTGTCTTTCCACTCCAAGAGATCCAGATTTGACATCACAGGAGAAGCTCAAAAGAAGGCCAACATAAAGTACATCCATAAGGTTGATTTGGAGGACTATTGGGCCAACTACGGTGATGAGTATGAGGTTAGAAGGAAGAAATTATCCTAGCTTCTAGTTGATGCAGTTCGATTATATAATGTAAGGGCAGTGCCTGACCAATTGGAAGATGATGGAAACTTGATCCAAGATCATGCCTATGAAGCCATAAAGGACAAACTGATCGGTGATGTGGATTGGTCAGAAGAGGAGCAAACAGAATTGAAACAATTGATGGATCCAGTCCTCAAATTTACTAGGATGTGGCTCAAACACACGGTATGGGAGTTGGAAAACAAGGGAGTACAGTGCACCTATGCCCTAATGGGGGACTTAGATTCCCATTCTACTTCTGAAGAGTCCATCGAGCAAGATCCCAAGGGCAAGGGTAAGCTAGATTCCCCTATCATAGTTAGATCTAAGGGTGTTCAAGAAGAAGAGGTCTAAGAGACAAAAAAATAGAGGAAGCCAAAGGCCAAGAAGAGGACAAGGACTAAGAGGTCTGAGCAGAGTCCCGAGGCTAGTGATCTTGTGCCCAAAAGAAAAAGAATTGTCAAATTATCAGAGAATGCTAGCTCCAAGGTTGGGGAAGAAGTTTCCCCACTAGTAATAGATGTTGAAAGCTTAGAGGAGAAGGCCAAAGTGTAAGCAAGGAAGTCTAGGACTCCTTCTCGCAGGGATAGTGTGCCTAAAGCTGACCTACCTCTGGTGGTTTCTCATGAGGAGCAACATGATGATGTGCCTCCTGCTCACGATATCCAAGGTGAGCTAGGTGAGGAAGAAAATGTTGAAGATCATCCGACTACTGAAGGTGAAGAATTACATGTGGGTGATCTCCACAGTGCAAAGGCAAAGATTGAAAAGATAATGCAATCTCCCTTGGTTGCATATGTGGGATCTCTAGTCACAAATGAAGAAGTTCGATCTCCTCCAAGGGAAGAAGAGGCAGTGAAAGATCCATCACTTGAGCAGGAGGAGGAACATGTTGAAGAAGAAGAAAGTAAGATAGATGAGACTCCTAATAAACAAAATTTGAATGAGGAGGCACCTAAGGGTCAACAAGGAGAACAAAAATAGGCTGAGGTGCAATTTGAGCCTACTGTCCCGGAATGGTTAGATAGGGAAATAAAGAGAAATAAGGCGGTAGTAGAGGATATTCCACCGAATTGGGATGCACTACTAGCCAAAATTGGAAAAGATAAAGGTAAGAGGAAGGCTAGAGTGATCTCAAAGATTGAGAGGGATGAGGCTCATAATAAGGTTGTTCATATTGCCACTCTTACTCTAGAAAAAGACATAAATGATGTGGTTGGAAAAGATTACAGTGTTTAGGATTTCAATCTAGGATCAACATCAGTGGAGCAGTACATTGAAGATTATGAGATCTCCAGTACAATTATTGTGGACAAATTGAGGAAGGAAGTAAAAACCAAGTAGGAGCTGAAGAGAGAAAATGAGAATCTCAAGAGATGCTTGGAGGAATTAATGAATTCACTATAGTCCATTAATCCCTCTACCTCAAGAAACCATCACTAAGCTGGAAAAGATGAAAGCGTCCGCCATGGCTACTGCAAGCTGGTTGAAAGGGGTACAAATTAAGGGTGATGAGAGCATTAAGGAGATCCTATCAATTGGGAAGGATGCTATCATGGCGACTGAGTGGTTGAAACAGGTGTTCGCACAAGATAAGGAGGATACAGACCTCCTGCTGTAGAAAACCAGAATTCTAATGGAATACACCTGGGACAAATTGGTGAGCGACGAGATTCTTCCTTCTTCCAGAGTTGCTGAGCCATGGGAATGGTTTAAAATGTTGCAAATTAGGCAGAAGGTGTTGAAAAAGATTCACAAGCAAAGGAGGCAGATCAACGACACCCTAACTGGGGTTTACAATGGTTCCATTTCCTTCTTTGAAATCATGACAGGAAGAAGAAAGATCGCCCCCAAGTACTTGAGCCTGGAGCAGTTAAGAGAATGGTGGCATGATGTGTATGCACCACTTGATGATGGTTCTGTTTCTGAGCACCAACTGGATGATGCAGCCACCTACCTTGCAGTTATGGATAAGCATGTGACATACAAGGTAGAGTGGGATAGGTCGGTCAAACACTCAAGGGAGGAGATTGTGTCCATTGAGAGGTGACTTAGGGTTTTTCCAGTACCACCTATAGCCGACTTAGATAGAGTGTTCTTGAAGCTACATGAAGAGTCAGATCGGCATGAGGATAATAGGGAAAAGAGCTAATGATGGGTTGCGGCGCGATTTGTGCTTCCCCATTATCTTCCCGCATGTTGTTCGAGCTGCATTGTAGATCCTGGGCTGACCTCAACGGGATGTGCATTTATTGCCTGATTGACCCATTTCGAAGACTCTCTAGACCGGGTGGTTGTGCCATTACTGCGAAACCCTTGCTTGGTCAATGGATTTTTGGGATTTCTATATATTGGGCATGTCACCTCACTTGTAAAGGGGTTAGAGGGTTTAGATAGTCAAAAAGCTAGAACTTGTAACTAGAATATAGAAGTAGGGTAAGTTAGCAGGTAGTTGCCCTCAAGCAAATATTGTAACAGAAAGCTAAAATTGTTGCTACAGTGAACAATCTGAATGCAAATAGTGACATTGTGATTTGGTGCCATATTTGTGCTTTCTTGTTTTGCATGGTTCTTGCTATTCCATCTTTAAAATTGCTTTGAGTTGGTCAATATTTAGATTAGATTCGATTTGATAATGTTTGTGATTTGGTACTTAAATGTTGCAGCAATCTCTCAGTCCATACTTTTCGCAACCAACTGATTGTTAGTTGCTTTGCAAAGTTAGCATGGACTTTTCATATTCCTTGTGCTTAAGTTCGATTGTGAAGGTTTATTCACTTCAACTACAATAGAGTTGTTTGAATGAGTGTTCACAATTTGAAAATCTTAACACCTTAGAAGATTGCATTGTTTTCTGTGAGATTGTAGATTTATCTTGGTCAAGTAGAAATCAGTTTTGAGGGATTGGTCCATTTCGAGTATTGGTTACTTACATTGTTAATTCTAGAAGTAGTGTTATATTTAGAAATATCTTTAAAACCCTTATCCTTTTTCTATTTCTTTGATTATTGGGTTAAAACTAGGATTGAGGCATCATCAAACTGTTAGGTCTGATAAAATTGATTCAGCATTTTGCTCATAGTAAGGTCCCATTGTGATTACCAACATTTTCACATTTCGTTACTGAGTTGTTTATGCACTGTCAAGACCTGACATTAGAGACCTTGGGGTTATCTCTTGAGGCTTGCCAATAGAGATTTACCTTTCAAGAGAGATAGGATATCATATTCTGTCTAGCTGTTATTGTGCAGAAAACATGATCAACACATCTTTACCCACAACATCATCCTCTTGGGAAGAACTAACCCTATCCTGGCTAACACAAGCCTCCTTACCTTTACCACCAACCACCAGCATTTGAATCTTGCAAATAGAGTTAGCAATGTCCTCTGCAACAAACCTCCTTCTCTTCTACATCTCTAAGTTCACACCTAGAGAATCCAGAGCACCCTACCCACCATCCAACTTCATGGGAGAAGCAACTTGTAGCTCCATCACCAGGATAGTAGACCTAAAATCCAATTTCTTATTGTTTCCTTTCTTTGGACCCTTCTTTCTCTTGGTCCCCAAAACAGGGGATGTCAAAGACACATCTTCAACAATTTCAATCCTATCCTTCAAAATAGTAGAGCGAGTGACAGGCTTAGTTTTACTCGGCTTACTAGGAGCCTCTTCTTCACTACATGTCTCATAACCCTTCTAGTTATGGACTGAATCCCCTTTACCAGGCTTATCCACATCAAGAGGTTGCAAAATCACTTCCATGGAGGCCTAAGAATCTGATACGTAATCCTCATCATCCTTTTTATCAAACTCCTCCTCCAGGACTTTTTTCTTCTTTTGTCATTTAAAACTCCCCATATCCTCTTTCGAAACAGTTTCATAATCCACAACTAGATTCTGTTGATTACCCTTGGGAGTGATAGTAGGTAGCTTAGAGACCTCAAAAGCTTTAGCATAATTCAAGATTAAAAGAATGAGCCCAAAATGAAACACTAGATTCTTAGGGTTCGTTTTATGATCCTTCAAACCATACTCTAGAGAAGAAAAGAGGTTAAAAGGAAAAGAAATCTTCTTCCTATGGTGAAAATGATTCAAGAGGAAAAAATGATAAGCATTAACTATAGAAAACTAACCTTCAAGAGTAATGAACCTCATTAATTCCTCTGCAGCATCCCTACAAAGTGCTTTGATCGAGCTACACTGGTACCCACCACTCTTGGCCAACTTTAGCTCCTGTTCTTTATTCCCTTTGAAGAAAATTTGCATGGTCGCCTTTGATTCTTTCTTATCTTTGTAGAACTTCTTTCCTTCTGTAGAGAGACCGATAATCTTAGCAATGAACTCCTCATTCACATCAAATTCAATGCCTCCCAGTTTCAAAACCCTGCTATTCCAACCTTTAACAAACAAGGTTGTGGCCTGCGGGTTATTTTCATGCAGCCTCTCCAAATAAGGAGTAAGCCCCCCTTTCTCCAGAATATGCCACACCTCCAATTTTTTCTTAACATCACAGGAGAAAGGCTCCACTCTATTTCTGTCACCTCACATGGTCCCTAAATTTACAAAACTTAGAAGCTTGAGAAATTTGCAAGCAATAAGAAGAAAACTTGAGAAGGAGAGCCAAAAAATGCCCACAATCCATGTGGAAATGACATTATGAAAGAAAGAAATAATGATCCTAGGATGTCACCTCATATAGAGAACACACAAGGTACCATTAGCCTGATCAAAATCCAACTCACCATCACTTCACACAAATAACTGCTATGTGAAAATAGTCATGCAAGCCCAAAACATTAAGAGGCCTCCATCCAAATTAAAAATTTCAATAATCATGATTTAAACAAGAAATAGCCTCGATGGGGAGGGGTCATCCACATCCCAATCCCTAGAACCACAAACGCCCAGGTTAACAAAAACACTAGCTAATCCATTCCCTTCCCTAAGAATATGAGAGATATAACATTCATCAAAGGAGTTTATGATTTCAATGGCATCCATGTGATAATGGATTCAACACTCCATGAAGGGACAAAAGATTTCTTAAGATTATTAATAATATTAAGAGAGTCTCCCTCAATCCAAACCTTCTTATAACCTTTAGATTGAGCCAACCTCAATCCATGATAGGCTGCATCCACTTCTGCGAGGTGGTTTGGCTGATATATTGTAGTGCTATATTTTATATTTTTATACTATATTGTTTTTCTACAATATGATATTATATTAGCTTAAGTTTTATTAATGTAATATTATATTATATTTAAATTATTTTATATTTATATTTATTTTATATTACATTAAAATTATAATTATTATTAACTTCTCTAACATGTACCATTTTTCTTGGTTCTTTCCAATTCATACATACGATAAGCCTTACATTAAAATTATACATGTTCATAATCTAACTATTGAGTCTACAGAATGATTTTGAAAAGAAAAACTATATTAGAGACTATATGTGGGAGTTCCTTGGAGGGGTCAAATCATGGTTTTATGGGTTGTATAAAGCTACTAAATCTTTCTAAAAACCAAGGTTTCCCTTCAAATATTTAAGCTTTGTATTACTTTCAAGTTTTTAGATTTCAAAAGCAATAACAAAGTCATTGTTGTGCATGTTTTGCACACATGCCCCGCCATAGGCAGGGACCCACTTTTTTTTGCTTTCGACAGGCTGCTTTGCTCCTATATTGTTTTTCGTGCCTCATTTTTCAAGCCCAAATTGGTCATGTGCCTTCAAATGATCAAATTTCCCTTACCAAATTCACCTACTTAGGGTATTCAAATCCGTGGAGAAATGAAGTCCCTCGTCCCTTTTTTTCCCATTGTCTTGTTTCTGCTAACTTGGTCCCTGATCGCTTGATTTGCTTTTTTCTACATTTTTGACTTTAGGGAAATCTTTTTGGTGGATTTGGGATGCGTTCCTAGTGCCTAAGTGAACTGCCAAAGTTTCGTCAACGTTCTGTTAAGTTTTAGTGGTTTCAGAACTTTCCCTCCAGAACTCCCTTTCTCCGTGGCCGTTTTGAACATCCATGGACCCCCGCCGGTCCGGTTTCCACATTTTTGACTTTGGGGATAACTTTTTGATGGATTTGGGATGTGTTTGTGGTGCTTAAGTGAACTTCCAAGGTTTCGTCAACGTTCTATTAAGTTTTGGTGATTTCAGAACTTCATCCCCCTTTGGTTGTTTTAGAACATCCGTGGAGCCTCGACGACCCGGCCTCCAGAGCCCGGCCCCTCCATGGCCGTTTCCAGGACTCCATCCCTTTGTGACCTTTTTGAACATCCGCGGAGCCCCAGTGAGCCGACCTTCGAGACCCAGCCCCTCTGTGGCCATTTCCGAGACCCAGCCCCTCCATGGCCGTTTTCAGCTTCTAGTTTTTGTCAAATGAGTCCAATCTTAAGGAAGTTTTCTAGGCACTCTTCCTTCCCCTTTTCCCATGTGCTATAATTGAAAAATATTGGTTTTGCTAAGTTTTGTGAGGTCGGGGAACTTCCCTTCTAGTTTGTTGTCCCTTGTTCGCTGCCCACCCCCTTGGGCCTGCATTAGTGTTTATGGTCCAAATGAGCTCCAAATATGAATATTATGAACTTTTGATGATGCATGGATGGATCTAACAAGGATTTTGCAATATTTGACTAACGTTTTCCTTGATTTATGTATGAAAGCACTTACAACGTTTCATGTACACAGGATTCAAGGAGCCTACTGCACATCTGTCAGGAGACCCATCGAGAAAGCTGAACAAGGAATGCACATAGCTCCTGTCACCTTTCATTTCATGATCGCCTCTCCCACTAGCACCCACCAACATGGTCGGCATTAGAAGGTGGCCTATGCCAAGGAAGTCAAGGACAAAAATGCAAGGGGGTGGCCTTGAAGAAGGCATAAGGGGTTGTTCGCTCGAATCAGGGGCAACTAATCCATGGATGCCAATCATCAACAGGCTCATTTGATCCAAGGAAGAACACTGCAAACACGTCAAGTAAGAAGGTAGCTTTCAGGTAGTTTCAACTATAGTAAAAGGGCAATTAGCTAAATGATGAAACTGCTACAACACCTGGGCACTAGATGATAAAACAGGGAAAAGACAGATCTATTTTAAAATTGTTGGATAATGGGGGGTAGGTGAAACCCTAATGTAACCAAATTTGGGCCATTCAATGTAATTCAATCCCAGCCATTCATTCGAGCCTTGGAAAAATATAAATAGGGGCTTGCCTATCATTTATAAGGGTTGGAGAGCTATTGTAAAAATCATTCGCAGCAATAGAAGATAATATTGCATGATTTTATGGATGTTCTCTTTGATTTTGCTCATCTTGCATGCATGGTTTTTCCTTCCATCTTAGTTTTAGTATTAGTTTCTTGAATGGCTGTCATGATGATGATGTTGTTATAGTATTTTATGAGCTTCCAACCCATACATGTAGCAATTGTTGATGACAAGCTACTATGCAAAGTTAGCCTGGGCTTCTTTCTGTCATTGCTGCAACCTAGTTCAATTGCATGTTCATGATGTGTATGTGTAATTTGAAAATTAGCAGACCTTAGAAGATTGCACTGGTTTTGTGTAGTTGTAGGTTTCTCTTGGTCAAGAAAAACTTAGTTTAGGAAGCCTGTCTACTGTAGCAGCCACCATTGTTACTGTTCATTCGTAGCTTAGGATTAGAACAACTTTCTTAACCCTTATCCTTTTGCTATTTCTTTTAATCCTTGGTTAGAGTAGGATTCAAAGCATCACCATGAAGCTAAATCAGATGAACTTGATGAATTTCATCTTGTTGTTTTGAGTGGACAACCACTATTCATTCACTTCCAACACTTTGAAACAACATTTGTAAACCCAACTTCCCATGCTTTGTAACTCATCTGTAAGTCCACCTTGTGATTCCAGCAAATCACATAAATCAACTGAGATATTCCAAGCATTGTCAAGACCTGACATTAGAGACCTTGGAATAGTGTTATGCAATTTGATTGTGGAAGATTGTCTTTCAAGAGAGGTAGTGCACCTATGCACTGCTTGTGTTGAGAAGTGCATAAAAAACACATCAACAGAACTGGCGCTAGAAGGAGGGCATGACATGTTGAGGCTACAAAGCTAAAAGTTGGAAATCAAAAAGAGCACTTTCAAAGAAGAAATCTGAGGTAAAGATATCTCTTTTAATGCTAAAAAATTAGAAAATTTTTAAGGGAAAAGAAGCTGAGTCAAAATGGAGCAGCACACACAAATCCACATCTCTCAGCTGCATGCAGGTTTGAACAAGAGATTGAAGAATCCATTGCAACAATTTTCATTGGTGGATAGATGTCAGATCCATTGCACTCGCAGGCACAATGAGTTGGGATGTCTCACATTCTTGAGCAGAATCGAAAGGGTATTGTAGGGAAAAATTCCCTTTTGGGAAATATACCAGCCCTTGGCCCCCGAAGACCCACAGGAAGAATTGCAAACCATGGCAACCAAGTCATTCAAGGAGCTGATCCAAGAACATTTGAGCAACAAAGACGAACCAAGATTGGAGGAAATATTGATGTCTAGTTGGTGTAGATTTCACAATGCAGCCCACTTCGAATTCACTTGCTCATCATGCACAAAAATCATCGCTCAATCCAAGGGTTGTTCAGAAAATTTGGAGCAGCCAACTCCTAATGAGGAGAAGTTATCCAATGAAGCAGAAGAGTTGTCAACATTTGGAGGACAACACATTGAAGATGAAACAATAAATTTAACATGAGCTAGTGTTGGGACAACGAACGTTGAAGCTGAAAATGAAAAGGAAGAAGTTGGTTTTAGTAGGACAGCAGAACGTTGTGATGGAAATTTAGATGGAAGGGAGTTGGAAATCCTTTCCTCTATCAACAAAGAGTAGTCCTCTAATCTAGAAGAGGAGTCATTGGAAGTTGATGAATCAACAAAGTCTACAATAGTGCATGTGGGGATAGCCAACAAAGATGCTGAAGAACAGGAAGGAGGAAAAGTTGACAACCTTGGAGCAGCAAAAAATGATGACAAAGACATAAGTGAAATTAGATTAGATGACCTCTCCTTCATCAATGACAGTGATC
This sequence comes from Sequoia sempervirens, assembly GCA_007258455.2. NCBI lineage: Eukaryota > Viridiplantae > Streptophyta > Pinopsida > Cupressales > Cupressaceae > Sequoia > Sequoia sempervirens. The sequence continues at coordinate 550,655,742 of VDFB02000017.1, forward strand.
GAGAATCTGAAAATGCAGATTTGGAGGAGTGGGAGCAACCACTCACCACGAATGTCTACTATCAAGCTTCTTTTTCAAGTGATGATGAGGACCCAGTAGTGGAAAGATATGACCAGCTTGTCTCCAAATTAACAAAGGATTGGTTCGAATTAAGATGTCAAGTGGATTTGGAGGTGTTGTTGCTACCAAATTGGTGTAGACTTCATGATTCATCACACTCTGAGTTTGCATGTGAGTTATGCAAAGAAGCCATTGAGCAAGTCAAAGGACAAGTGAGACAGCCAAGCATACCACTTCCTGCAGTTGCTTCAAGGATGGAACGTGAAGACCAAGAGCCTAAACTGAGTGATGACTCAGCTAAAGGTAGGCCTCAAGAGGATGTTGAGGCAGCAATAGAAGAAGGATGAAAATGCAATCTCAAGCTTCTGAGTGATGAAGTAGATCAAGTGGGAATGTTGTCCACTAGTCATCAATAAGTTCTTCCTCTTGAAGAGTAGTTGTGTGTCATGGACGATGGGATTTTTGGTGAGCCCTTCGAGGGAGATTGCGTAGTGAATTTTGGTCCCCTTGATGAGGTGCCATGGATTGATGACTTCTTTCCATTGGGGGCTGCACTACGAAGGTATGCTCATGCCAAGGAAGAGCACATCCTAGAAGATGGTAGCAATGAATACATACTCCTTGAGCCCCTGAGTAGTGATGCACTAGAGTTTCTAGATTGGGAGAGGAGCTCCTTATCCATTTACAGTGATAGTGAGCAAGAGGAGACGAGTGAACGTCATGATGAGATGCATGAACAACAAAGAGAAGAAGACAAAGGAGAAGGTGCTGAGATAGTTGCTAACAGAGATGAAACACCCGACCGACTACAAGATGCAACTTGGAGTCCTTTCGCCATGATCATTGTTGATCCTCCTTCGTATTTAGATGGCTACAATAGGACAGATTCGTGCATGTCATTGTCCCATGACGTTGAACACCACATAAATAGGGACAACCCTTGGGGAAGGAGACGAGATGACATATTTCCATTTGAGGACAACAACCAAGTGGATCCCAAGTTTGCAGATGATCAATGTGGAGAAGTATTTCTTTTTGAAGAACTGCCAATCGAGGCTGTAGCTCCCATTGGTAGATTGGAAGATTTTTTTGTTGCCCTGTCCTCTTAGCCCTATGCAAGCTTAATGTCTGAAGTGTTGCACCCTCCACCACACCCGCTCGAGGCTACCAATGCAATTATCAACGATGTTGTGCTCATTCTCAATTGTCCAATGCTGACACCTCCATGTGATGACATCTAGGTTCTATCCTTCCTTGCCCCTATTATTTCTCATAACTATACTTATTATTTTGATTATGGGAATGAGGGAAAATGAACATGTTTATGGATTAACCATGGGTTCAACGAGCCTCCTCAATTGCTGATTTTTCATGAGGATGTGATTGAACTTGAGTGCTGCAATGTTGAACTTCCTTTTTCTAAATATAAAGATAAGTTTGCATGGTTAAGAATGATAACGATCGCTCGTTTGCTTGTGCATGTACTACTAAATCCAATGAATATTAATGTCATCTTTCCCTACCTAAACATAGTGCTTTGTAAATATCTTTGTACATAGCCCGTTTTGAGTAGTATAGGTTTCCTCTAAATACTCCGCTTTCCTACTTTCCTTAGGTTAGTTGGTTTGATGTAGGTTGCTTGCTTTTTATGTTGTTTTCTTTTTGTTTGCTTTCACTTTGTTGCAGCTTTGCTCGGGGTCCCTTTGCTTTTAGTTGGGCATATCTATGTGCACAACAACCATACTTATCACTTGGGGTTGTTCTTCATATTTTTTTGTCAAACTCTAATCAAGTCTTTAGAGTGGATGGTGAAGGTCTTTTGTTAGTGTCAAGCGATTTGGGTGTTTGATTCAAAGAGGATAAGTTGTTGGTTTAGTCTGACTCTGACGTATTCTGAAATCTTACAGCTCTTACACATCTTAAGAATTCGATGGTCACTGTAGGGCCTTTTGTGAAGTCTAGTTAAGTGAAAAATCTAAAATTCTGCTCTAGCGCCACTGTGATTCTCAGCCCTAAGTGTGAGCTTCAATGCTTGCGGGTTGAAATAAAAGAGCTGAAAAGAGAAAAGAAAGAAAGAAAGAAAACATTGAAAATTAAAAGAAAGAGAAAATTCAACTTTTCGGGGGTATTCGAGCAACTCTATTGGGGCTATGGATGCCCGACTGGAAGTAGAGCAATGTTCAGGAGAATCACAGCGATAACCTCATCGAGGCTATGGATACCTAAATGGCAACAAGGCAATGTCCCAAATGCTTTTGGAGTTAGAATAAACTATGTAGCTTAACTTGACGAAGCTTGGGTTCCTGTAGCAACTGAAGGATGGGAATTAACGCAATTGCACACACTTGGATTTTCAACATACTGAAGGTTGGGTTGCTAGTGGTTTTGATCCTTTGGTTGGGCGTCTGGTTTGTTTTCCCTAGCGTGAAGGTCAGCACCAGAGATTTTGGGTTTGTGATTCCAGTTTGTCATCAAAATTCTCTGGAGCATTTCCCCAGCGAGTTGCCATTTTTTGTGCATGTTTTGCACACACACCCCGCCGTAGGTAGGGACCCCCTTTTTCTTTCACTCCCAATAGGTTGCTTTTCTCCTATCTTGTTTTGCGTGCCCCATTTTCCAAGCCCAAATTGGTCATGTGTCTTCAAACAATCAAATTCCCCTTACCAAATTCACCTACTTAGGGTATTCAAATTTGCAGAGAAATGAAGTCCACCGTCCCTTTTCTGCCCATTGTCTTGTTTCTGCTAACTTGGTCCCTGATCATTCGATCCACTTTTTTCTACATTTTTGACTTTGGGGAGAACTTTTTGGTGGATTTGGGATGTGTTCCTAGTGCCTAAGTGAACTGCCAAAGTTTCGTCAACGTTTCGTTAAGTTTCGGTGGTTTCAAAACTTTCCCTCTGGAACTCCTTTCCTCCGTGGCCGTTTTGAACATCCGTGGACCCCCACCGGTCTGGTTTCCACAATTTTGACTTTGGGGATAACTTTTTGATGGATTTGGGATGCGTTTGTGGTGTTTAAGTGAACTTCCAAGGTTTTGTCAACGTTTTGTTAAGTTTCGGTGGTTTTAAAGCTTCATCCCCCTTTGGTTGTTTTAGAACATCTGTGGAGCCCCAGCGACTCGACCTCCGGAGCCCGGCCCCTTCATGGCCATTTTTGGGACTTCATCCCTCTGTGGACATTTCCAAGACTCCATCCCTCTGTCTCTGTTTTGAACATCTGTGGAGCCCTGGCGACCCGACCTTGGGGACCTAGCCCCTCCGTGGCCGTTTAAGGGACCCGGCCCCTCCATGGCTGTTTTGAGCTTCCAGTTTTTGTCAAATGAGTCCAATCTTAAGGAAGTTTTCTAGGCACTCTTCCTTCCCCTTTTCCCATGTGCTATAATTGAAAAATATTGGTTTTGCTAAGTTTTGTGAGGTCCGGGAACTTCCCTGTTGGTTTGTTGTCCCTTGTTTGTTGCCTACCCCCTTGGGCCCGCATTAATGTTTATGGTCCAAATAAGCTCCAAATATGAATATTATGAACTTTTGACGATGCATGGATGGATCTAACAAGGATTTTTCAAGATTTGACTAATGTTTTCCTTGATTTATGTATGAAATCATTTACGACATTTCATGTATGTAGGATTCAAGGAGCCTACTACACGTCTGTCAGGGGACCCATCGAGAAAGCTAAACAAGGAATGCACATAGCTCCTGTCACCATTCATTTCATGATCGCCTCTCCCTCTAGCACCCACCAATAGGGTCGGCATTAGAAGAAGGCCTATGCCAAGGAAGTCAAGGACAAAAATGCAAGGGGGTGGCCTTGAAAAAGGCATAAGGGGTTGTCTGCTCGAATAAGGGGCAACTAATCCATTGATGCCAATCGTCAACAGGCTTGTTTGATCCAAGGAAGAACAATGCAAACACATCAAGTAAGAAGGAAGCTTTTAGGTAGTTTCAACTACAGTAAAAGGGCAATCAACTAAATGATGAAACTGCTATAGCACCTAGGCACTAGATGACAAAACAGTAAAAAGACAAAGATCTATTTTAAAATTGTTGGATAATGGGGGGTAGGTGAAACCCTAATGTAACCAAATTTGGGCCATTCGATGTAATTCAATCCTATCCATTCATCCGAGCCTTGGAAAACTATAAATAGGGGCTTGTCCCTCATTTGTAAGGGTTGGAGAGCTATTGTAAAAAGTATTTGCAGTAATAGAAGATAGCATTGCATGATTTTATGGATGTTCTCTTTGATTTTACTCATCTTGCATGCATGGTTTTTCCTTCCATGTTAGTTTCAGTATTATTTTATTGAATGGCTATCATGATGATGTTGTTGTTATAGTATTTGATGAGCTTCCAGCCCATACTTTTAGCACTTGTTGATGACAAGCTACTGTGCAAAGTTAGCTTGGGCTTCTTTCTGTCATTGTTGCAACCTAGTTCAATTGCATGTTCATGATGTGTATGTGTAATTTGAAAATCAGTAGACCTTAGAAGATTGCACTGGTTTTGTGTAGCTGTACGTTTCTCTTGGTCAAGCAAAACTCAGTTTAGGAAGCCTGTCTACTGTAGCAACCACCATTGTTACTGTTAATTCGTAGCTTAGGATTAGAACAACTTTCTTAACCCTTCTCCTTTTGCTATTTCTTTTAATCCTTGGTTAGAGTAGGATTCAAAGCATCACCATGAAGCTAAATCAGATGAACTTGATGAGTTTCAGCTTGCTATTTTGAGTGGACAACCATTGTTCATTCACTTCCAACACTTTGAAACTGTATTTGTAAACCCAACTTCCCATGTTTTGTAACCCATCCATAAGTCCACCTTGTAATTCCAGCAAATCACATAAATCAACTGAGATATTCCAAGCACTGTCAAGACCTGACATTAGAGACCTTAGAATAGTGTTCTGCAATTTGATTGTGGAAGATTGTCTTTCAAGATAGGTAGTGCACCTACGCACTGCTTGTGTTGAAAAGTGCATAAAAAACACATCAACATTCATTATGACTAAATTTAAGGTCAACCTTACCTTGGATAATAAAATTATTTAAATCCATTTTTGAATCCTCACCCTTGCCAAACCATAAGGGCATGGTTTTTTTTGGATCATTGAATGTATATCTTGTGCATTTTTTTCTTCATTGTAGATCTGGTGAGATTATTTGAGTCTCGCCATTTCGTCCTATATTTGTGATACAATAGTTATCCATGGCTTTCAAAAACAATATTATTTTCCCATAATCTAGTGGACCATTTAGATATTTAACTTATCTAAATTGATAGAGGGGTGTACAAAAGCTACAAATGATTCTAAGGTGATGTTGGCACCTTGAGACCATGAACAAATGAACAATGTTCTTGAAACAAAGAAGATAGGTTGCAAGTGGTCTTTTGTATGTGAGGAATTGAGGCACCACATTGGCAAAGCAACTACCCGTAGACCAATGGAAAGACACAAATCATGGATAACAAAATACATGAGAACTAAATCTTTACAAATACAAATTAATTAATTATTAATTTCTTGATTTTTAGAAATAAAAAATATAAGAATATACTTGATTGAACATCACCAAACTTGTATTAGATAAAATATCCTACATATCTTTCACAAGAATATGTAAATTTTCAATTAGCTAGAACTCAGACACATTCAGTTCCCAAAATATTGCAAATTGCATTCATATGATAAAATGTATTTAGTTGGGGAAGTTGTAAATTATCAATATTGAGATTGGTTTTCTTTGAGTGACACACATGACACGTTATTAGGATCAATAGAGATCAAATTATCGTATGCAAAAAGCATAGCTAATATGAATTATGGAATGCAAATGTAATATGATTAGCTAAGAAGATTGACTTATAATGGTTCCTCTTTTTCTTGGGTACTAAAATTTTGACAAACTTTTGACAAAGGAAATTTTCAGCTAGTTAAAATAAGTTTTTTTGTGTATGCCAAAAAAAACAACTAAGTATTTAGATAGCATCCAAGAGCACACAACATTTAGATAGCTATTTAGAATGTGGTCATTGAAATTTAAAATAATATTTTTAGAGCACACAAAAGGAGGCCAAAACAACAATACATAACTAATCCTCTACAATTGTAGTCGTTGAATATTAAAATAATAGTTATGTCCAACTGGCAACAATAGACTACTTGTTGTAGATATATGTATCACATAATATGAACAATTGGCTAAAATTATATCCAATTATAATAAATAAAAAAATTTCTCTATAGATTGCATAAGATGGCACTCAATATACATTACACAGATGTATATATCTAGTTGAGATGCTTTCTATTTCATATGCTTCTACTAAAGGCTACATAGTTTGCACCAATTTGATCATTTAATTTTGGAGGAAAAACTCCATTGTACATATTGAGAAATCTTCATCATTGAACATAAAAACTATTTTTGAGTAACAGTCTTAAAAAGAGTACGGTACTAACAATATCTTTGAAAAAAGTTTCCAAATAGTTAATACAATTGAAATCAAACAAAGAAATATATCATGTAAATGATAGATACTGGTAAGGTTAAAATTAAGTATTATAGAATTCTTTTAAAAGTTCTTCATTACATAGCATGAAAGTGTAGAATGTAACTGAATATTTCGGCTCTAGGAAAATTCATCATCAGCGATTAACCGTCAAAAAATAATGCAATTAATTTTTCGCCCAGTGAAAAGTCATTATGGTGAATTTTCCCACGGTGAATTGTTGGCGGTGAATTTTCCATCGGTAAATTGTTGGCTATGAATTTACCGGATGCCGAATACTTCAAATTGCAATTTAGTTTTCTATTTCTGATTTGAAAATGAATCATTAAATTTTTCAAATATTATATTGTTTGGCTTTAAAATGTAAAGCAGAGAAGTAGCCATGCATTTTCATGTTATTACTGCTAAATTTGTTTGTTTGTGATTTGGTGTGATTAATGTTGGACTTTGAGAGTTCTAAGATTAAGTGTTCTTTTTCAAGATACCAATAGTTATATGATTCCCAATGTTTCTCTAAGTCTCCAGTTTGGGGGGATGCAGTTTAGGGGTTGGCCAAAAAAAATCCCATTTTTTGGGAGGTGGGGAAATGTCAATTAAAATATTATCAATATTTTTTTAATAATCTAAAAAATAAAAAATAAAAAATAAATTAATCAAACACAAAATAATTGTGATCTTTAGATTAAAAGTTTCAAATTCAAGCGGGATTTTGTGCCCTACATGCTAAACTTTGCATACAGTTTATTTTATGTGAATTGAGAGGCTAAAATTTTGCACACACTTTATTCTATGGGAATTGAGAGGCTAAGATTTAGCATTTTGTTGTAGGAGGCTAGCAATTTATACCAAAAAAATTGTAAGCTTCAAGTGTCAAAATTTGTTAAAAAACATGTTTGAGAATGCACCTTAAATAGGTCATATTTACTCTATTTACTAATTTAGCCTATAAATTGACGAGGGAGCAAACCCGAGACACAAAAATACACTCACAAAAGAGAGAATAATATTTTATACAGAAATATGGAACTTCTTACATGCAGAGGATCTCCAATCCCCAAACTCTGTATTACATGCAAATTACAGATTTATAGAAAATTACCCAAATCCCCCTTTCGTAGCATGCAAACTTCTTTCCCCAAAAAGTTACTCAAAAATCAGAAAACAAGCCCATAAATAGACCTATTTCGGTTTGGAACCAAAAACAACCTTCGAGATAAAATTTTTGGCGGTTTGGCGCCAAAATTACAATTTGAAATTCAAGTTTAAATTCACAGTCAAAAATTAGCATATTTTTAAAATATGCACCAACTTTCGGCAGCCATAACTTTTAATCCGACTGTTGGATCTTCAATGATAATACCTTTTCGGAAAGCTCTCAAAAAGACGATTTTCTAAAAAGTAGGCCTTTGGCAAACTACTTTGGCATTTCTGCAAATTTTCAGGCCCATCCGGGATCGTTTAGTGCCTCAAACTGAGCTTGGAAGGTTTTTCAGGGCAAAAAGCAGAAACTGGAACTTGAATAACTTTCAAGTCGTGAATGATCTTGACCTGATTCTTTCACCAGACTGTGTATTTTTCCATCATGAACCTTCCCATAAATTTCTGTCTTCCCACGACTTCAAATTCAAACTTGCTAAAAATAGCAGTTGAGCAGGAAAAGCATAAAAACTATTCTGAAAGTTGGAAACTCTTATTTGACGAAAAGGGTATCCAGAAATACAAAAACATCTACAAAAAGAAAACAACAGGAACAAAAATGGAAATCATCTTTTTGGGTGATGCAAGATTGCCGTCACACCACTGGATACTCCTGCATCATAAATCTAGAGCAAGAGAATTTTTGAAGGTCATTCACACTTCAAGAAAATGATATGAGGGAATAGTAGTTCTATGGTGGAGCATTCTGGAAGAGAGGTGCTAGGTTTGAGTCTTAGCCGGTCCATGTTTGTCAATGTGTTATTAGAGTCAGGCCAGACATTCTCATATTGGTATGTGCCTTAAGGGGGAATGTTGGAATGTCAATCCATTTTCCAAGAAAAATAGAACTCATGAAGGGTAGGTAGCTCTATGGTATAGTACTCAAGCATGTAAATGGGAGGTTCTAGGTTTGAGTCTTAACTATTTTTTTTATTAGAGAAGAAGGTGAGAAGTGTCACGAAAAAAAATTCATTACCATAAAAGAAGGCAAGTATTGTTATGATAAAATCTCAAATCCAAATGTGATTACACACACTTTAGTCCTTGGGACTCGAGAAGCTAAAGCTTAAGTTCTTTCTTGCATGAAATTGACAGTTTATATCTTTGAACTTTATTTAAAGAAATTTGTTAATAAATGTTTCATCAAATTATAGTTTAGTGTAGTATTTAATAAAACATATTGAATTATATGCAATTTAATTTCTTGTTTTTTATTGAAAATAAGTCATTAAACAAGTTAAATTTCCACTATTTGAAATACAAAATAGGGGAATAGACATGTGGCTTCCATGCTGAAATTCTCGTATTTGAGTGCTTTTTAGTTTGATTAATCCAAAATTTTGTATTCATTTTAGTTATTACACTTCAATAGTCTAAGATTAAATGTTTCTTTCAAGATTTCAGTAGTTTTACCAAAATAAATTTTGATTAAAAAATTAACCTTCAAATCATTTAAATTTCTACTTGCCTTTGAGTGCATAGCAAGTAAACAGACATTTGACTTCCATTAATGTGCTTAAGATAAAATTTGCATGCATTCTAGTCCTTATTACAAGATATCAACAATTTACACCAAAACTTGTAACCTTCATGTGTAAAACTTCATTTCAAAATGTTTAACTAAATAGCATATAGTGTAACATTAGATTTATAATTTTATTTCCATTTTCTTATTTGCAAATGAACCATCAAATTAGTAAAAAATTTATAACATTTAACTTTGAAACGTAGAGAAAAGAAGAAGACATGTGGCTTTCAAGCCATAAGTCTCAAATCCAAATATGACTTAATGTCATACATGAAATTTTCTTAATACATTCCAACGCTTTGACTTTGTCAACTAAGAATAAGTGCTCTTCTAATACAATAATCGATATGTAAAATTGAAAACATCATGTATTGAAATTTGTAAAAAATTGGTTTTTGGAAAAGAGCCATAATGATCAAATCAATAAAATTTATATAATTAATCTTTGAAATGCAAAGCAAGGATTCCTTGTGGGTTTCAAGCTAAAACTCTCAAAGCAAGTGGTATTTACTACAATTCAACGAAATAATTCATCTACTACATTTGTTGTGGTTTAAGAGGTTAAAACTTAAAAGAGGGCCCTCTCTCCACTTTTGATCTTCATTTGGTCAAGCTTTTGGAGTTATCTCTCTCATCTCCTTCTCTTTCTAGATCTAAAAGTAGCTCTCAGATTTACAGGAAGATTAATAGAGTTGGAAATTGGCAGCTTTTTTTTAGTGGATTTCTTAAAAATAATACTGATGGTTCTTCCAAGGTAACCCTGGTAAAGCAGGCATGGGGTCGGCCAAGATTGTAAAGGTTTGGTTTAGTTAATCTTCTCTATTCATATGGTTGTTCACTTAAATAATTACATGGAAGCTTGGAAAATTCTCAAAGGGCTTGAAATTTCCTTTAACAAGGGATGGAGAGTTATTTGTGAATTTGACTCTATGGTTTTTGTTTCCCTACTAAATAAAGGAAAGACCCAAGAAATTTCATGGAGACTCACCAAGGTGGTTAAAAAAATTCTTAGCTTGACAACTAACTTTGATTTGATATCCTTCTTGCATGTTCCTAGAGAATGGAATAGAGTTGCTAACTGCCTTTCCAAATGGGCTTCAGAAGGGGTTCAAAACTGGACTGTCTTTAGATGTGATGATCAGGGTAACCAAAAATTATAGGACCTTCTCAACATTATTCATGATGATCAAAGAGAGGGTGGTTAGATTGCAAATTTTGGTGTGTAAGGGGTTGAATGACACTTTTAGGTCTTTCATGGATTCTTTCTCTTGGGTTTGTAAAATCCCTTGGTGGATCATCCTTCTTTTAGATATAATGATGGAAGTTGTCATCTGAAAATATGATTGTAAGCTTAGTTCTTAGTTATCTTGAATAAATTTTATTTAAAACAAGAGGTTAAAACTTAAGATTGATTGCTTTTTTCATACACATAAATTTGTTTAAAAAATATTTCAATAAATTGAAGCAAAAGAGAAATACGAATGTGAACATACTTTTTTAATTGACGAAATGAACTGAAGTTAGTAAACTAAATAAGAATATGAAGATATACACTCCAAGTAGCTATGGTCTGCAATGGTAACTATATTGGCTTGATCATTTTCTATACGTAATTGTGCTAAAATAAATTGATTTGAGATGAGTCTTGATCATTTTCTATATCGCTCATAAATATACAAAAAGAGGAACCAACTGTCTAATTTTTTGGAACGGTTCCATGAAGGACATACGAAATGTTGCTCCCCTCCTCAAAACCATGAAACTCTAACACCAAGACAATGTTTCCAAAACAAAAAAGTTTATAGAGTGCAAAGACATGGATGCTAATAGAACATAGAACCTTGCATGTTACACTAAGAACTTACAGGAAAATGTCGTTGGCAAGTGTAAACTGAAATTCGACTATCCTTTTCACACCACCATTCTAGCGAACTGGGGAAACTTACAAGATTTTACAACCATTACGAAAGGATATCAACATTTCTTCAATCTAGCATAAATGTATGAAGAACAGTTACGCCTGGGAATAGATGCACCAAGAATGGAAGATTTGTGGCATAACCAACTATGTTAACTTTATGCAAACTTTATATAATTAATGGCTGCTGTTTAAAATTAAAAGAAAAGTGACAATTTATTAATTTGACTGAAATTTAAGAATGCGCATAGATGCTCCTAGGGGAGAGGGGTCGATACATGTTATAGGACCTACGCAGATAGGGACCTACAATGGTATGTTTGTGGATCAATAAAGATAAATTTTAACATGAATGAAAAATCATATTATGTCTAAATAATGATCTGATATTTAATGAACAATTTTTAGTTTCTATTTGTTTGCAAAATAAATACAAGTTGACAACCAAACAAGTCGGACTGTATTCAAAGTACTTCGGGTAGATTAGAGATAAAATCCATGGTGCTCATAAAAAGAGTTGTATGGTAAAAGTAGACCCCCAAATTTCAAAACATAGAAACCCAACTGTCGCACCAACTCAAGACTCCCTAACAATAATGGACACCTACACATCAAAATAAAACTACCACACCAACACCATACAAACCCATATGTCCCATGTTCGCTTCATAATATAACTTATTATAACCAAGTTTCCCACTAGTACATGACCCCTTTAACACGTATAGGCATCCATCTATCCCATCTAACATGACCCCTTCAACACGTATATGCATCTATGTGTCCCATCTCGCCAAGTGAACCACACACCTACTAGTCACTTCACCCTTGCACCAACCTACATCCACAAAAATAAGTTGTAAGGCCATCATTCTTCCTATGAAAATAAATGGAAACAATGCATACATTCCACCAAACCAATCAAATTACAATTTAATGGCAAAAAAAATAAATCTATAATTTATGTTATTCAAATTTCAAATTCGAAACAAGACAAGAATTGAATATGCCATACCAAACAAGCATGAAACAAATCATAATAATTCCTAATTCAAATAGGTATGAAATCCTTATAGATTTATCTTATTTTGGAATGAGTGTAATACCTCCATGTTGCCAATACTCTTTGCTACTATTTGTTACTCTTATGTGTTAGTGTGATGCTGGTTTGTAATGGTGATTAGTTCACCGACTTGGTGTGTGGATGCATAGTTTAGTTGATTGCTATATTTGACATTATTATGATGATTTATGATACTTTATGTGGTGTTTAGATTATTTGATTATGCAATGGTTTTTCCTTAATATTATATATGTCGATGTTGCGATTCTATGATGTTTAATTTGATTTCAGTAATACATTGTGATGCAGTGGTTTAGTAATTAGTTTATGATGTGATTAGTTAGTTAGCAATGTTACTTTACATCTAATGTTGTATTTGCTAGTATAGTTTTGGTGTAAGGACAATGTAGTACCACTCGTTTACGAGTGCCCTATTATGTTGCAATTCCTTCTCATGATATGATGTTTTCGATTATATATGCATGTATTACTTGACGTTTATTTGTACGCAGGATTTGCAGCAATAAAGTCTCGATTCCACCTACTTCGGTAGGACAGGGCGAGTAGTAAATTAACCCAATGAGTACAATGTTGAAAAAGGGAGTTGATAAGGAAGTGTCCCCATCCCAAGTCCGTCATCTTGTTTCGAGTTTTGTTGTGTCATGATTGAGGTATTGTCCTTGTTGTTGTGTAGTTTGATTATTGATTAATTATTTTATTTATGGTTAGTGGTAATTTAATTAATCTTATTTTATAAGATTAATTAATGTTGTCTTGTGGCTTTAATTAATTGTAAGTTGTAAAATGTGGAATTTTAAATATATTGTAAATTAAAAAGTTATTTAATTAATTAAAAGTGTAAGTAATTAAATTAAATTAATAATGATAATGATAATTATATATTATCTTTTTCCTGATATTAAATTAAAAAAAACTGTAGATAATATCTTGGAAAATAATTAATTTTTAATTAAAATTGTGAGATAAGTGTGTGCTTAAAAAGTAGGAAAAGAACCAATGATGGAAGAGGATTTTTTGAGGAAAAAGATGATGAGTTTTATTTATTTTTATTTAGTTTTTATTGTGGGAAGATTTGGACACACATGAGGTTTTTCTGGTTTTTGGCTGTAAAAGAAAAGAAAAATAGTTTGTTTTTGTGCTTCTGGATAAAAGAATTGGTTTTGAAGAAAATATTGATTGGGAAGAGAGCTAAAGGCAGGAAATTGAGAAGAAGTTAAAGAGGGGATTCTACATCGAACGAAGGACTCTAGGTTCCTTTAAACTTATTGTTTTCTTCTTTTGATTTTGTAAACAAAATCTTGCCTGCCATGTTTGAAAGTTCAATACTCTACGTTTTGAGAGAGGTTTTTTGTGATCAAAAATTTGTGTTGTTAAATCTTTGAATTCCTCTGTTTGAAAATTATCGTTAAACCTTTCGATTTCTTCAATAAAATTGAGTTAGGAAAATATTGCTTTGGAAGTGAAGATCATTTTACTGTGGATTGAATTTACATGCTCAAATTTATACTGGATCTATTGAAAAATCTATTTGTTTATATTATTCGTTTTGAATCTCTTGACATATATATATACTTACGGCTCGTTTTTATAAAAAAAAATTATAAATAAATATATATTTTTCGGATTTTGAAATTGTATATAGGATGAAATGTGTTATCAAAATAAATTTGGGTTTTTGAAACCCGTACCTTGATTTTTCGTCTGAAAATGAAAATTAAAAAAAAAAAGAAATATAAAATAAAAAAATAATATTAAAAGAAAAATGAATTTTTGTTTATTTTTTGGGGGTCAGCGGCCGGCCGAGTCGTACCGTCCATGGCCCCGGTGGCTGCAGTATGCAGCCACCACCGACTACGCACAGCAGCCGAGGCTGCTTGGGCACAACCGGTGGGGGTTGCGTACCGCCCCTCTCCCGCCCCCCACCACAGTACATAGTACTGTGGCCTGTGGCTTTCCCTGAGTGTGTGCCGTTACTTTAGTATTAAAATATCAATTTTTTTTACATGCATTTTTTTTGCTATATATATATATATATATAATTAATATATATATATATAATTAATATATATATATATATATGAATTAATTGTTAATTTTTATATAATTTTTATAATGAGTTTAAATATTTGATTTTAATATATATATATATTATTTTTTATGTATGTATATATGTATAAAGGCGTACATATATATATGTGTGTGTGTGTGTTGGATAGTCATTTATATTGCTATGGTTATGAAATAAATTGATAATTTAACAAGTTGCAATGCTATAATGTAATCGAAAAAATTAGAGATAAATTGTGTGTTTTCAATTAAATTGAATTTTCTCTAGTAATTGATTTATAAAGTGGTGAAATTTATTATGTTATGAAATGAGTCGTGTGGCATTTTTTGTAAATTACTTTCTCTCGAGATTATTCATTTAATTGTGGTTTTCTTTTGTTCGGGTTTATGTCTTGCGGGAAAACCCTAGAGTTAGCTTATCCTATTATAGGAACTTAAGTTGTTGTTTAGGACTTCCAGAGGCGGGGATACTGATGTGTAATTGTGATCTTGTATTTTGATGCTTGGCCTATGTATTGACCATGGTTGTGATTTAGTTTGCACTTGGATTGTACCATTTATGGATGTGTTTCATATGCTTTGGCGAGATGGTTATGCCTCGTGAAGGATCTATTTGATTGGTTCAGTATTTCTTGTTGATACAATCCTTTTGTGTTGGATGTTTGTATTTGAGTGTCTAGAGAGAGTGGCTCTAAGTGGGGGTCAGCACACAAAGAGGTTGTCAGGGTAACCCACGTAGAGTTAGAGTAATCAGTGATAACCTAAGTAATTAATCGTGGGTGAGGATTAAACATTAATAAGATAATTGTGATGCCTCGTCCGCCTGTTAGTGCTATCACAGACTAAAGGGGACTGAGAAGGCCGTGGTTGGAAAGATCGTTGCCTTGTCTTCACGAAAGGTTAACGATTTCACATGAGTAACCCTATGGAGCGGCACCTTGAGATAGGCTGTCAAGAGAACCATAGATGGAGGCGGCACCTTGAACTAGGTTGTCTGGATAATCCATGTATAGATGGAGGCGGCACCTTGTGATAGGTTGTCTGGATAATCCATGTAAAGCCATGCGATGACACTCTCCTCTAACATTCCATTTGTGTTGTTTTATTGAAGTCTTGTGGAAGTAGTCTTTGATATTATGACTTGAGATTTATTGATGATGTGTTTCGTGACTTATTGTTGTACATTATTTGGAAAGTGATTTATTGTTATGTTTCGAAAGTGGTTTATCATTATGACCTTTGGTTATTTATCGTTGTTTAGTTTTCAGTGTGGTCTAGTGAGATTATGTTATCTTGTCTAGAGTTAGTCTTTTGTTATTGTTAGACGTGCTTGGTCGGGGATCCTTCCTTGTCTACTCCCAACATGGGGGTGGTTGGGTGGAACATGCTTCACACCCCGTTGGGTTCCCTTTGGATGCAGTTGTGTCTTTCATTGCAGGGTTTTGGCAGATGTTGTTGATTCAGTGTTCCTATGTACCAGATGTATGTTTATACTTCAGATGTGATTTATTTATTGATGTATCGACTCCCATGTGTATTGGAAAGATTATGATGTAATTTTTTTATATGATCATTATGTGGTACTGTTAGATTGATGTAATGTTTATTCAGGCCATGCAATCATTCGTGAATTATCATTTGTAATTACTGATTAAGTTGTGTTGTATCCGTCAATATATATATATACTTTATATCTTTATGATTGATTTATTGTCATGTGTATGTATGGTTTTATTTGGTTTATTCACATCTTTCTTGATATCGTGAATGAATGTTTAATTGATGTTATGAGTGATTGGATTTACATTACTAGTTATATAATATTTCATCTATTACTTTGTTATGGAATTAATTTAGTAATGTCACCTCGTGTACCTCAAGGGGGTGAGTTGTGCAACTTAGAACATTGCTATGTTGGAATACTTAAGTACATTTCTTATGTTCTTTAAAAAAAAAAATTGTTGCATTTTTATTTGTTCCTTTGGGGTTGCGTGGCAGGGCATTACAGCTTGGTATCGGAGCCAAGGTTGCTAACGTTGGGTCCTCTGGGTAGTTTGTGTCCGTTAGGCAACCTTTGTGTTAAATATTGATCTTACATAACTCTAATCATTGTGTAGGATCATGCCTCGAGGTAGAGGTCGTGGTCAAAGAAGAGGTTGAGGTGGTGGCCGTAGAGCCAACCGCCGAAGTCCATCACCACTGAGTATCCACAGCTTAGAGCACGAGGAACGACTGAGTCCTCGAAATAATCCGTCAGGAGGTGGTTAAAACTTGGGACAACCTAGTTTTGATGGACATTTGCAGCACATTCTGGGAGAGATTCTTGATCGGTTGGGACCCAAGCTAGAGGAGGAGCAGCAAATCAAGAGAGAAAGGGAAAGGTCACCAAGGTGAAGGGAAGTAACCACAGATCAAGATGTAGTGATAGCTGGACATATGAGAGATTTGATGAGAGCACATCCGCCTACATTCGATGGTTTTAGAGGAGGTCTAGAAGCGGAAACATGGTTAATTGATTTGGATCGATGCTTCACGATGCACCCCTATGGTAGCAATACCAAAGCTCTGTGCACAGTCATGCATTTGAGAGGCTTCGCATCCACTTGGTGGTGGTTGGAAGAGAAAAAGTTACATTTGGATATCAACATGTGGTCACATGGGAGTTATTTCTAGACAGGTTCAGGGCTTGCTTCCTTTCAGATCATTGGAGGAAACGCAGGGCTGATGAGTTTCATGACCTCAGGCAGATGTCGATGTCTGTTGAACAGTATGAGTGGCAATTCTATGAATTGAAACAATATGCAGGAATCAATCACGATGAAGGGATGTTAAGGGATGTTGGTGCAACATTTTTTTTGGGGCTTAAATTCCCGAATTAGTGGTGGCATGAGAGTCTTCAAGATGAAGACAATGGAGGTAGCAGTTGAGAAGGCTCAGTTGGTAGAAGAAAATATGGCTATGGCATTCGGAGGACACATAGGAGTCCAGATCGGCAGTACACTGTCATTGGGTGTTGTCGCTCACGGATGTCTGGTCCTAGCTGCAGGGTCCTCTAAAGGCCATCAAGAACCCACTAAGGGTGAGCAGCAACAACACTCCCAGTCGAGACTTGAGAACTCTCAGTCTCAATAGGGAAATAGATCTCAGAATAGGAAAATTTGAAGTTGGCAGCGTAATAGACTAGATCATTTTGTGCAGCCAACACAAAGCACATAGTTGACACCTTCATGAGGTAGTTTTCAGCAATTGAGTGCACTGGTTGGAGTTAGAGGTTTTGGTCGAGGCATAGGCTGCTTCTCATGTGGGCAGCATGGACATACTGCGAGGCAGTGTCCACAAGGGAGTACTACATGTTATAGTCAGATACCAGCCGCATCTGAGCCGACGGTAGGCGATGCGGGTAGAGCATATCAGGTGCTTGGGGGTTCAGTAGGACCCAAATGATGAGACTTCGGCGACATGGGAGGATGCATCCCATATTAGAGAGGATTTCCCATATTTAGTTACTGGCTTCTAGGAGTAAGTCATGTTTTAGGGGGGGAGGATGTAATACCCCCATGTTGCTGATACTCTTTGCTACTATTTGTTACTCTTATGTGTTAGTGTGATGATGGTTTGTGATGGTGATTAGTTCACTGACTTGGTGTGTGGATGCATAGTTTAGTTGATTGCTATATTTGACATTATTATGATGATTTATGATACTTTATGTGGTGTTTAGATTATTTGATTATGCAATGATTTTTCCTTAATATTATATATGTCGATGTTGTGATTCTATGATGTTTAATTTGGTTTCAGTAATACATTGTGATGCAGTGGTTTAGTAATTAGTTTATGATGTGATTAGTTAGTTAGCAATGTTACTTTACATCTAATGTTGTATTTGTTAGTATAATTTTGGTGTGAGGACAGTGTAGCACCACTCATTTATGAGTGCCCTGCTATGCTGCAATTCCTTCTCATGATATAATTTTTTTTATTATATATATACATGTGTTACTTGACGTTTATTTGTACGCAGGATTTGCAGGAATAAAGTCTCGATTCCACCTGCTTCAGCAGGACAGGGCGAGCAATAAATTAACCCAATGGGTACAATGTTGAAAAAGGGAGTCGATAAGGAAGTGTCCCCGTTCCAAGTCCGTCATCCTGTTTCGAGTTTTGTTGTGTCATGATTGAGGTCTTGTCCTTGTCGTTGTGTAGTTTGATTGTTGATTAATTATTTTATTTATGGTTAGTGGTAATTTAATTAATCTTATTTTATAAGATTAATTAATGTTGTCTTGTGGCTTTAATTAATTGTAAGTTGTAAAATGTGGAATTTTAATATATTGTAAATTAAAAAGTTATTTAATTAATTAAAAGTGTAAGTAATTAAATTAAATTAATAATGATAATGATAATTATATATTATCTTTTTCCTGATATTAAATTAGAAAAATCTATAGATAATATCTTGGAAAATAATTAATTTTTAATTAAAATTGTGAGATAAGTGTGTGCTTTTAAAAAGCAGGAAAATGACCAATGATGGAAGAGGATTTTTTGAGGAAAAAGATGATGAGTTTTATTTATTTTTATTTAGTTTTTATTGTGGGAAGATTTGGACACACATGAGGTTTTTTTGATTTTTGGCTGTAAAAGAAAAGAAAAATAGTTTGTTTTTGTGCTTTTGGATAAAAGAATTGGTTTTGAAGAAAAGATTGATTGGGAAGAGAGCTGAAGGTAGCAAATTGAGAAGAAGTTATAGAGGGGATTCTACATTGAACGAAGGACTCCAGGTTCCTTTAAACTTATTGTTTTCTTCTTTTGATTCTGTAAACAAAATCTTTCCTGCCATGTTTGAAAGTTAAATACTCTACGTTTTGAGAGAAGTTTTATGTGATCAAAAATTTGTGTTGTTAAATCTTTGAATTCCTCTGTTTGAAGATTATCGTTAAACCTTTCGATTTCTTCAATAAAATTGAGTTAGGAAAATATTGCTTTGGAAGTGAAGATCATTTTATTGTGGATTGAATTTACATGCTCAAATTTATACTGGATCTATTGAAAAATCTATTTGTTTATATTATTTGTTTTGAATCTCTTGACATATATATATATATATATATATACTTACGACTCATTTTTATAAAAAAAAATTGTAAATAAATATATATTTTTTGGATTTCGAAATTGTATACAGGATGAAATGTGTTATCAAAATAAATTTGGGTTTTCGAACCCATACCTTGATTTTCGTTTGAAAATGAAAATTAAAACAAAAGAAATATAAAATAAAAAAAATAATATTAAAACAAAAATGAAATTTTGTTTTTTTTTTTAGGGTGGGCGGCCGGCCGAGGCTGTACCATCCACGGCCCCGGTGGTTGCAGTACACAGTCACCACCGACTGTGCACAATAGCCGAGGCTACTGGGCGTAGTTGGTGGGGGTTGCGTACCCCCCCACCACAGTACATAGTACTGTGGCCTGTGGCTTTCCCTGGGTGCGTGGTGTTACTTTAGTATTAAAACTTCAATATTTTTTTACATGCATTTTTTTGTTATATATATATATTTATATATATATATATATTAATTATATATTATTTAATATATACGTATATATATAATTAATATATGTATATATATATAATTAATATATATATATTAATTAATTGTTAATTTTTATCTAATTTTTATAATGAGTTTAAATATTTGATTTTAATATATATATATTATTTTTTTATGTATGTATATATGTATATACGTATAAAGGCGTATATATATATATATATATATATGTATGTATGTTGGATAGTCATTTATATTGCTATGGTTATGAAATAAATTGATAATTTAATAAGTTGCATTGCTATAATGTAATCGAGGAAATTAGAGATAAATTGTGTGTTTTCAATTAAATTGAATTTTCTCTAGTAATTGATTTATAAAGTGGTGAAATTTATTATGTTCCGAAATGAGTTGTGTGGCATTGTTTTGTGTAAATTGCTTTCTCTCAAGATTATTCATTTAATTGTGGTTTTCTTTTGTTCGGGTTTGTGTCTTGCAGGAAAACCCTAGAATTAGCTTATCCTATTATAGGAACTTAAGTTGTTGTTTAGGACTTCCAGAGGCAGGGATATTGATGTGTAATTGTGATCTCGTATTTTGATGCTTGGCCTATGCATTGACCATGGTTGTGATTTAGTTTGCACTTGGATTGTACCATTTGTGGATGTGTTTCATATGCTTTGGTGAGATGGTTATGCCTCATGGAGGATCTATTTGATTGGTTCAGTATTTCTTGTTGATACAATCCTTTTGTGTTGGATGTTTGTATTTGAGTGTCTAAAGAGAGTGGCTCTAAGTGGGGGCCGATGCACAAAGAGGCTATCAGGGTAACCCGCGTAGAGTTAGAGTAATCAATGATAACCTAAGTAATTAATCGTGGGTGGGGATTAAACATTAATAAGATAATTGTGATGCCTCATCCACCTGTTAATGCTATCACAGACTAAAGGGGACCGAAAAGGCCGTGGTTGGAAAGATAGTTGCCTTCTCTTCACGAAAGGTTAACGATTCCACATGAGTAACCCTATGGAGCGGCACCTTGAGATAGGCTGTCAAGAGAACCATAGATGGATGCAGCATCTTGAACTAGGTTGTCTGGATAATCCATGTATAGATGGAGGCAACACCTTGTGATAGGTTGTCTGGATAATCCATGTAAAGCCATGCGATGACACTCTCCTCTAACATTCCATTTGTGTTGTTTTATTGAAGTCCTCTGGAAGTAGACTTTGATATTATTACTTGAGATTTATTGATGATGTGTTTCGTGACTTATTGTTGTATTATTTGGAAAGTGATTTATTGTTATGTTTCAAAAGTGGTTTATCATTATGACCTTTGGTGATTTATCGTTGTTTAGTTTTCAATGTGGTCTAGTGACATTATGTTATCTTGTCTAGAGTTAGTCTCGTGTTACTGTTAGACGTGCTTGGTCGGGAATCCTTCCTTTTCTACTCCCAGCATGGGGGTGGTTGGGTGGAATGTGCTTCGCACCCTGTTGGGTTCCCTTTGGATGCAGTTGTGTCTTTCATTGTAGGGTTTTGGCAGATGTTGTTGATCCAGTGTTCCTATGTACTAGATGTATGTTTATACTTCATATGTGATTTATTTATTAATGTATTGACTCCCATGTGTATTGGGAAGATTATGATGTAATTTGTTTATATGATCATTATGTGGTACTATTAGATTGATGTAATGTTTATTCAGGCCATGTAATCATTCGTGAATTATCATTTGTAATTACTGATTAAGTTGTGTTGTATCTGTTGAAATATATATATACTTTATATCTTTATGATTGATTTATTGTCATGTGTATGTATGGTTTTATTTGGTTTATTCACATCTTTCTTGATATTGTGAATGAATGTTTAATTGATGTTATGAGTGATTGGATTTACATTACTAGTTATATAATATTTCATCTATTACTTTGTTATGGAATTAATTTAGTAATGTCACCTTGTGTACCCCAAGGGAGTGAGTTGTGCAACTTAGAACATTGCTATGTTGGAATACTTAAGTACATTTCTTATGTTCTTTAAAAAAAAAATTGTTGCATTTTTTTTTCCTTTGGGGTTGTGCGGCGGGGCATTACACTGAGCGACTTAAGAAAAGGAGTCACCAACATAGAATTGAGTGACATAAGAAGAAGAGCAAGCAACAACATAGAATCAAGACTAATAGATTCCATATTGTTCCAGGTATTACTCTACATGCATTATATTAAGATTATTTATATTATTTATGTCTGTGAATGTGTTTCCCTTTTATAGAATGTAAGAGTAGTTCCCATTTTTTTGTTCATGTACATGTCTATACTATACAAGCCTATCAGATATGATATTTTTTACACTCTTACTATTTTTCATCCCTATGCCTTATATTATTCTTCATTATAGTCATAGGTTAACAATTGTGTTTCCCTTGTATACAATGTAAGTGTAGTTCCCAGTTTACGATGCTTGTATATACTTTTATTGTACATGCCTATTAGATATGAGATTTACTAAATTTTGACTTACTATTTTTCATCCCTTTGCCTTATTTTTTCTTTAGTAGAGTCATAGGTTAACAATTGTGTTTCCCTTGTATACAATGTAAGTGTAGTTCCCAATTTGTTGTGTGTGAGTACTATACATTCCTATAAAATATACAATAATTTGTTAAACTTTGACTTACTATTTTTTGTCCCTTTTGATTTAATTTGTCCTTCATTACACTCATAGGTTGATAGTTGCATTTCTCTTGTATACAATGTAAGTGTAGTTCCCAGTTTTTTGTGTGTGGATATGCCTATATTGTGCATGCCTATTAGATATGAGATTTGTTTAACTCTGGCTTACTATTTTTAATCCCTTTTCCTTATTTCATACTTAAGTAGAGTCATAGGTTAATAGTTGTGTTTCCCTTGTGTACAATGTAAGTGTAGCTCCTATATTGTACATTCCTATCAGATATGATATTTGTTAAACTCTAACTATTTTTCATCCCCTTGCTTCTTTTTTTCTTCACTAGGGTCAAAGGTTAACAATTGTAGTTCCAAGTTTGTAGTGAGAGTATATGTGTATTTTGTATATGCCTGATAATGCCAATATTGATCATAATGAAGTTGTTCCACCCACTATTTTGTTCTCCATTACAATCATAGGTTAACAATCTTACTCTGTATATATGTATTCCTATGGTTTTTTTGTTGTTTACAATATTTATGAATTCCAATGCAACAAACTAAAAAAGAAAACACAAAAAATCCTACAAAAATCCCAAAAAAATATGCAACCAAAAAATACCTTGGTGGATATTGACTTTGAACATGTGCATCTACGATTGGAAAACAAAACTTTCTCTAAATATAAAAAAACTAATTAACCTTTTGTTCAAGCATCACTATCATCTTATGCAAAGTAAACTATCAAATTGAACATGAAAATGCTTACGTATTATTGTCTGAAGAACTAAATATTGGTTTTTGTTTTCTTCAGTAGTATTGGTTTTGATTGTACTCATTTTGTGTAGATGAAGAAGATAGATCAAATGATGACCCATACTACAACAAAAAGAGCCACGAAAAGGTTTCCTTCCCATAAAAGAGGTGTTAGATTCCTCCCAAAAGTAGATCCTCTAGTTAATTCAAACAACAATCCACAACCTGTTGCACTAGTAGTGGAGGTTACTACACCTCGAAGACTGCAAAATTTAACAATGCAACAATGATTGTGGTCAATAAAGGACATGACAAGGGAAATCCAAGATGTAGGGGAAAATGACATGTCCATAAGGGGTGCATAAAAAAAATGAAAATCCCAACAACCATGCTCTCCAAATGGTTAGGTGGCCTTACAACCACGTTTAAGAAAATTCCTCCAACTATCCTCACTAAAGAGGAAGAAATTTTGATTTTTGAATGGTGCAAAGAAATGGTTGTGGTAGGCCATGTCCTTAAGATTGTCAATTTGAAGGCAGATGTCACCCAAATTTGTGAAATTAGACCCAACCCTTTCAAAAATGGGCTCTCGGGGAAGTCCTGGTGGACTAGTTTCAAGAAGCCACATCCAGAACTGATGTCGCAAATAATTGAAGGGCTAGACAAATATAGGGCACCGAACCTTAGAAATGTTGTTGTATATGCTTTCTATAAGGCATTTTCCATAGTATATGATGAAAATCCATATGTTCCTCATTGCATTTGGAACTGCGATGAAACTAGTACCTAGGCAGGAAAAAATGGGGCCATGAGGGTGTTGG
This sequence comes from Sequoia sempervirens, assembly GCA_007258455.2. Classification (NCBI taxonomy): domain Eukaryota; kingdom Viridiplantae; phylum Streptophyta; class Pinopsida; order Cupressales; family Cupressaceae; genus Sequoia; species Sequoia sempervirens. The sequence continues at coordinate 550,679,916 of VDFB02000017.1, forward strand.
CCAGAAGAGGTAGCGGGACTGTGTCCTACATTATTCTAAAAAGTCGTGAATGGATAACCATTCTATGTTGTGTTAATGCTACTGAGCAAAAAATTCCAGGGTTTTACTTGTTTAAGGAGAAAAAGTAGTTAAATAATTACATTGCAAACTACGAACCAAGGGCTTGCATGATAGCCCAACTGCATTCATGGATGACAAAGGAGATGTTTATGAATTGGTTGCACCACTTTGCACAATCAGTTCCAGGTGGTGTGTCAACCACCAACAAGTAATTGCTATTTTTTTATGGGAATGGAAGCCATGTCGCACTCACAACCATCCAAGAAGCAAGAATGTTGGGTATTGATTTATTGAATTTTCCAACACACACTCCACATAAGCTACAAACATTAGATGTCAGTGTGTTTTCTCCTTTCAAAACATATTTCAAATCAGAACATGCATCATGGTTGGCAAGGTATCCAAATGTAAAAATCGAGAGGGTAGAACTTGTAGAACTAGGAAACAAATCACTGTTAAAAGCTTTGAAAATTTCAAAAATCACATTAGGATTTAGAAGGATCAAGATATGGCCACTCAATCCCAATGCACTCATGGATGATATGCATCCCAACAACAAATTTCAGGTCAACATAGGTGAGGATGCTTCTATAGTGCAGAACATCCTTGGCCTTTTAGGAGTTGTTTCAAGATATGATGTCACACAATCATTGTTGTCCACACTTCTAGATGGTCAATTGTAGTCTACAACAAAATCATAGGTACATGGACATATACTGCATTCACCTCATAACAATTCTATTGATTTAGTTGCACAAGTGGTTGGTGATCAACAATCTCCTGACATGCTAGACAACCAGCTTGATGAATTGGATGATAGTCTTAGTCTTCCCTTGCAACATAACCAACTATCCCAGTTGGTGGAGAAAGCCATGAATCTAGGTATTGATTTGCATGACCAACAAGAATAGGGTACTTTTACTTTCCCATTACCACCACCTACATTTGGCCTACTTGAAAGGGTGCATTACTATGTTGATTATGACACTTCATATTTAGGGGGCAATACATATTTGACCCAAGACTCACAGGAAATGGACAATGAGGTCGAGGACAGTATTGAGTCACAATTGGAGAAGACACAAGAAATAGAAATAATTCCACACATCAACAAATTCCTCAAGCTTCCTGTGCACACTGTCAATCAAAAAACAACAATGGTGGTGATAATGGAATTCGGTTGAGCAAACAATCTTAGCTCTTAACAACATATGACTACATGAATCTATTACTGTAGTAGGAGGAAAGGAAGAAAGAGATTGAGGAGATCAAATCTTGAAATAACCAAGAGAATGAGGAGAAAAAGATAGTATGTATTGTGGCGAGGGAAATAAAAGAGCGGGTCAAAATAGATAAAGAGATATTGTGTAAAGAAAAAGAGTAGTTGGAAGTACAACAAAAGAAGGATAGAGATGCCAAAAAGGAGCAAGAGATGCTTCAGAGGGAACAAGACAAAAATGAAAAAGATATTGAGGTAGCGCATAAGGCTTTACAATGAGAAAGGAAATTAAGCACTCATGCTAATACCTTGTTACAAAGTAATGTAGTATTCTAGGATTTGTTGAATACTACATTACTTTGTGACAATGGGTTAGAAGGAGTGCTTAATATGGTGATAGTTATTCAATTTTAGTTATCCTACTTGGATTTTATATGCCATGTGTAATATTTGATTTTTCCAAGGTGTCAAAAAATTGCCTATTTGACCATGTGACCCATCATGGCATGGGCCAACCCCCACAAGTTGCATGTCACGACATTCGAAGTGGATGTTGTCGCCATGTTACGCTTTAAAAAATTTCTTCCTTTCAATCCATGCTCACATCATACAGTCATGTTTAATGTGCATCCCTGCCCATTACCTCCACGACATGTCGAGCACATTCCAAGTACTCCTTCATTGAATGCTCTTGCTACCTCACACAACAAGCTATCTTTCACCACAATTCTTTCTACCATCTTCTCGGCTCTTCTTCACAAACAAGCAAGAAGGTGTTCATTTATGCTATTTGCAACTTCAATCCCACCACCACTACATGTTACACTTCGATACCGATCTCCCTTCCAACTTCTTTATATATATACATATACATATAGCCTATACATATACATATACATATATGTATAGAAATATATATACATATACGTATGCATATATGTATATGTATATACATATGTATTTTGTTGTTGTTCTTCAATTCAGTCATATAAATATTGTTGGTTTGTTTAGTCTCATAGTTAGCCAATTTCTTAAGCAAAAAAATACATGTAAGCAATTGTACATACATATACATATATGTAAAGACATATATATATATATATATACATATACGTATACATATATGTATACGTATATATATACACATTGGTATGTTTACATATATACATATCTATTTTGTTGTTCTTCAATTTAGTCATATAGATATTGATGGTTTGTTCAGTCTCATAGATAGCCAATTTCTGATGCAAAGGAATGCATGTAAGTAATTGTATATACATATACATATATGTATAGACATACATATATATACGTATAGATTTGTTTATACATATCCATTTTGCAGTTCTTCAATTCAGTCATATCAATATTGTAGGATTTCCAGTGCCATAGATAAATTTGGGGGTGTTCTCTTTTTCATAGGTTTCGCTCCAATTCAATTAGATAAACATGTATATATATGTATATATATGTATATGTATATATACATATACATATACATATATGTATATATATGTATATGTATATATACATATACATATACATATATGTATATATATTGTATATGCTTTTATATTTATATATTTCTATTTTGTTGTTGTTCTTCAATTCAGTCATATAAATATTGTTGGTTCATTTAGTATCATAGTTAGCCAATTTCTCAAGCAAAAGAATGCCTGTAAGAAATTGTTCATTATGTGACTTCATGGTCTTAGGAGAAAAAAAATATCATAGTTGAGTACATCTCAAATGTGTATGTGTGTGTGTGTGGCTCGAAATAAGAAATTTTTGACACTTTGGCCAAATCAGATTTTGACACATGCTATATGAGTTAAAAATCAAATAAAAAGGATTTTTTTGGTTTCTAAATTACTTTTCCTCTATGGCAGGATTATTAATTTTTATTAGAGGTCCATGTGGTACTCCATTTGAACCTTCCAAGATAGGTTGCACACATATCGACCCCTCTCCCCTATGCAATGAGGACATACGATTTTTCAAAAACCTCAATATTGTTAAATTATGTTGCAACAGTCATCCAATTCACTTTGAATGGTAGACTGCTACATAGTTGAACACAATGATAATTTTGAAAACCATGTGTCCCAATTGCTACCACCTCATAGGAGGGTATAGTGTCATGCCCAAAATGATTTAACTATTGTTTGAACTACAATAGATGCCTATGTGATGAAAAAGTTATTAAGAAGGATGTGCATTCATTGATAAGGACAACTGCTTTATGTGTTGAAATTTTAAATTTCTATCATTTTGTTTAAAAAGATAGACTGAAGTATTATTCTTATTCTTATATTTGGAAGGATATAGACACATGTGACATGGATGAATGGATTTTGGTAATTTCTATATTTAGTAATGCTTTAGGAAGACTTGATTTTTTGAAAGCCTTTCTAATGGTAACCTATGTTGCACTTGTCCATAATTCCCTTTGAATTGTGAAGTGCAACATAGGTAGACGTGAAAGGTCTTGGACAAACCAAGTCCCCTAAATGTTGTTGGCAATTTTTTGTAAACTAGAACAAAGTAGAATTGTTAATTTTTGTTATATGGTAATACACATTGACATTTACAATGAATTGTTGGAAGTGTAGTGCCAATACCTATACAATGTAAAAGTTTTTCATTACAACAAACTTTGCTATTAGAATGCAAATATATGTACACACTTCTAATATATGTACAGACACATATAAAGATATACACACATACATATATATACATATATACATATATACACACATATATATGTATACATAGATATTTGTGTATATATGTATACATATATACAGGGAAAGATTGTTAACCTATGGTCCTATAATGAAGGAAAAATTAAAGCAAAGGGATGAAAAGTAATAAGTCAAAGAACTTAACAAATCTCATATCTAATTGGCATGTACATTATACACATATACATGCACAATAAATTGGGAGCTACACTTACATTGTTTACAAGGGAAACACAACTGTTAACTAGGAATTTGTGTGGCATGTCATGGAGGTAATGGGAAGTGACACATAGTAAATTCACATGTACATAAGCAATAGTGAGGGTGGTGGGAAATTAATGTGGGCAACTGGACTGAAAGGGCGGTGAACCTGTGCATCTTTAATGGTTAAATAGATAATCATAAATAGAGGTACTTCATAAGTTATAATACCTTTACACACTATGTATAATAATAAAAGTTAGCATGTATAGGATAAAGTCATGTTCTCTTAGTTTTTGAATATGGTGACATAATCAATGAAAACAAACTAGAGTCACAAATTCCCTTATGGGTTAAGTATAAAACTACTTAGTTTTGCAAAAGTAAGTTGGTGGCAAGTGAGGAGGGTGGGTTTCATAGAGCAAGATAAAATTAGATAATTTCAATAGATCTTCTTAAACATATTAGCAATCATGATAATATGTACAAATATAACTCCAATGTTTGGTTTCTAGAGGTACAAGTCTGCTAAGTTTAATATATAAGAATATAAGGAACAACAATCATTTATGGACCCTTGATAATGACATTAGTAAGACAAATACTCTCAAAAATCACATTATTTAATACAAGCTTATATTAACACATCATACTAATGCAAAATGAGGAATGCCACCTATCATTTCTTGTTTCTAGCAAGTTGATTTAACTTGTTCACACCATCTCAATCTTAGCATCATATTGTTATCCCTCATACAAAAATGATACTCGTGTTCATAGGCAATCACCTACACTAACATTGTCATATTAGACTAATAGTAATATTGACTTCAACTTATTGTGTTATCTTATAATAACATTGAATTATAAACCTTAATCTTGTAAGAGTGGTGTCACATTAAGGTTCTAAAATTAAATTCATTCTATGGATCGATGCAAGAAATAAGAGACCATCAAATAAATTTAAAATCCCATCCAATACACATTTAACCAATAGATATTTTTTCATATTGTAACTCAATATATATTATTGTGTATGAACATGGTTGCCCCTACTAGTATTACCAAAAAGATATTGAAATAATAAATATTGTATTCAACTTTGAGAGGTGCAATCATATAAAATTAATAATTAATATAACATGGTGAACTAATAGGTTTAAGAAAAACACTAACATACTTGGGACTTCATACTAAAATAATAGAATCCCTTTGTCTATAGATCCCTTTATAGTTCACTTTCAAGGTAATTGTTCCTCATTCTTCAAATATGTTCAAACTATCTTCTTAATTCAATCTTTGACCTTCAATTATATATTACTAGTTTACCTTTAGTTTGACTATCATTACTTATGGAAACTTCCTACATCTTATGACAATATAGGAACACAATCCCTTATGTATTATAACTAAGAGATCTTTTGAAGTGAAAACAAAATTATAGGTTAAAATTGCAAAGTGTTCAAACAACCAACAATATTTACCAGACTAAATTGATGAAGCATAACCTATGAAAAAGAGAATGCCCCCAAATTTATCCATGGCACCGAAAAAATGTACAATATTTACCTAACTGAATTGATGAAGAAAAACCTATAAAAAAGAGAACACCCCCAAATTTATCCATGGCAGCTAAAAAAGCTACAATATTTACCTGACCAAATTGATGAAGCAACACCTATGAAAAAGAGAACACCCCCAAATTTATCCATGGCAGCTAAAAAAGCTACAATATTTACTTGACTGAATTGATGAAGCAGAACCTATGAAAAAGAGAACACCCCCAAATTTATCTATGACACTGAAAAAACCTACAATATTTACCTGACTGAATTGATGAAGCAGAACCTATGAAAAAGAGAACACCCCCAAATTTCTTCATGGCACTGAAAAAGCCTATAATATTTACCTGACTAAATTGATGAAGCAAAACCTATGAAAAAGACGAATCCCCAAATTTATTCATGACACCTAAAAAAGTTACAATATTTACCTAACTGAATTGATGAAGTAGAACCTATGAAAAAGAGAACACCCCCAAATTTATCAATGGCAATTAAAAAACCTACAATATTTACCTGACTGAATTGATGAAGCAAAACCTATGATAAAGAGAACACCCTCAAATTTATCTATGGCACCAAAAAAAAATACAATATTTACCTGACTAAACTAATGAAGCATAACCTATGAAAAAGAGAACACCACCAAATTTATCCATGGCAGCTAAAAACCTACAATATTTACCTGACTGAGTTGATGAAGCAGAACCTATGAAAAAGAGAACACCATGTCCCAAATTTATTCATAGCACCAAAAAAACCTACAATATTTACCTAACTGAATTGATGAAGTAGAACCTATGAAAAAGAGAACACCCCCAAATTCATCCATGGTAGCCAAAAAAGATACAATATTTACCTGACTAAATTGATGAAGTAGAACTTATGAAAAAGAGAACACCCTAAATTTACCCATGACACCAAATGTTACACCACGTGTGTTATTACCTATTTACTATTACCTTGTATGATAAAAATGTTGTAATATATGTGAATGTGTTTTGTATATGAATCTTAAGGAAATATAATGAATGAATGTTTGATTCAATTTAACGCTTTATCAATATTTTGTATATGAAATATATGTGATGCATACAAATGTATTGTTATCAGCTAACTACTGTTATAATGTACTAAGTTGAATGCAAGAACAAGTTCAAACCTCCAGAAGAGAGGGAAAGTATCACTCAAGAGAAGAACTTGTTCTGGTAACCCTTAATTGAGCCTAATTGAGCATTCACATGTGAATCACGCCCTAGTTGGTCTTAGTTGAGTCAATTCAGTTCCGATAAATGGTAAGTGATCTTCAGTTTTGGCTGTGAATGTTTATATTGGTTTGCAATCTTTTTTTATGAATGTTTGGATTGAGGAATGTTATTAAGTCTTGATGGTGAGTGGAAGTCTCCTTATTTTTTTTATTTATACAGATAATATATATACATAAAATATATGTATATGTATATATGCACATGTATATGATAAACTCATACATATGAGTGAATACATACATGAGTATACGTAGGTATATGCATTTACACATGCTCATGGATGGATTACCCATATTCATGGGAATATTAATTGGACGAGGTGACATATATATATATATATATATGTATATGTGTGTGTGTATGTATATATACACTTTGAGTATATATGGCAATCGATGGAAATGAGGGTATAAGTGTTTATATAAAGATATTAAAATAATATTATGTATATATAATATATATATATATTATATATATGTATATATATATATTATATATATGTATATATATATATTATTTTATACATATATTAATATATATATATATATATATATATATATATATTTGAATGTTCTTTCAATAAATGTTTATATATATTTGTTAATTGGCAATTAATGCATTTGATAATCTTGAGTAAATAAGTATATATAAATAAGTTGAATATATATACATACATATATATATACATATATATTATATATAATATATGAATGATAATTATTTGGAGTATATTCAAAGTGCATTATATAACGCTGAATTTGATAATACTAAAGTGCTTTAAACAAAGCTTATGCACATGTAGTGCTACCCTATGTTAATGAATTGCATAGTGCAAAATTTGCACATAGACCAAGTCAAAGGCCGTGCATTTAAAGACATAAAGTGAAACATTGGAAAAGGAAATGAATTCAATTTAAAACATTGGAAGAAGTCTTTGAAAACATTATCCATAACGCTGCTAAAACATGAAATGTGGCGCTAAAACTTGTAGCTTTTAGAAGCAAGAATGAAGTCTTAAACTTGTAGATGTGCATAAACTCAGTCAATGATAAGTTGGCAGCAATGTAGAGGGGCAGTCGAATTTCAAACCAAGTAGGAAACTTGCTAAAAAAAAATTGTTCATTTGATTCAGTAAAAGAGTCATGTTGTCTCTTGAAAGAAGTCAACTCATCCATTTGAAATGTGAGGACTGTTATGTGTTGCAAATCTATAAGTTAGTTAGATGAGTCGTTACATGGGAATATAAAGATGTCAAAAGTGTTAGCTTGTTTGTAGCCTTTGGTTGCTCACATTTTAGTATATATTGAGGTGATCTTTCTACCATTTTCTACACTTTTCATTTTGATTACTCTATTGTTATTCTATTCTATTTTCTATGCAAAGTGAGTTGAGAGATAGAGAGTTCGTTATTTTTTTTATTTTGCATTAACTTATTGTTGAGAGATTTGGTAAGAGGCTAGAAGTGGGATTTGGGTTGCTCTTAGAGGAAATTGCAAGCGAACTTGGGCAATTAAGCTAGGAAGGAAGAATTATCAATTGGAACTTTTATACAAGTATGCTGATTTTTACTCCTTTTCTATTATGTTGGAAAGATTGTTTATTCATGTTTGCTATGTATGGAAAAAAATGTATTATATGTGTGTTATGATGCTTGGATATGCTTGCATGCTTCTTGATAGTTTCTTGTATTTGTGAAACATTTCTATTTGATTTATACTTAAATAGATATATATACTATATTGGAATTTATATGAATGTATTCTATTTGTACTATACGTAGATTGTTAGTACTATATGTAGTATTTCAATACTATAGGTACATAGCATAAGATAGAGTTTTTTTGAAATACTTAGTAGCAATATCATTTAAATATGAGTTATTGGGAGGTTATTCATGGGATTAGGATAATCCATGGGAAAGGGGGTAACCTATGTATAGGATACTAATGGTCAAAAATAAATCAAGCTATGAAGGTGGTGAAATAGATGACCTTTGCTCAAAGTATTGGGTAATGAATTCTTGGCCAAAGTAGTGTAAGTAGCCACTATTTACACTTTCAGTTCACTGTGATCGAATTTACATACTAGGCTAGGTATATCATATATGTAGTTCTAGCCATAGTATGGTATCTCTAGACATGTAGGACACATCACCATTGCTCAGAAAAGGCTAATAAATTATGAGGTTACCAAACCAATCTCTTCATCGAAGGGAAGGGCCATCTCACCAAGTTTGGTAGATGTGTGGGGGACCACAGTAAGTCCATGGTTGGTGGAAAAGCACTTGAGTGATGCTTCTCATTGGAGAAGGAAATTTTGGACCAATTGTATTTCTAATTTCAAGTAAGCTTGTTGAAGCTATGTATGTAATCATGTATCCATCTATATGAAAATTGTAAATGTGAAATGTTATCTTGAATATATGTAAAGTGAAATTATTACTTGTATTGATGAAATGATTCTTTGATTATGCAATGGAAAATTTTGGAAATGTTATGGTTCAAATGGTGCATTTATTATTCAAAAGAAAAGATTCTTTTTATTGCTCATAATGTCAGATGCATAGACTATTCGTGGGTAAAAAATAGTAAAATTACTAAGTAGAACAATGGGCATGTTACATGTGGTATTAGAGCTACTAGGTTCAACTCTGGAACCTATGTGCTCACTATGTTTCCAATCCAACATTATATGAGTAATGTTTAGAAATTCTTGTGTCAAGATGACATGTCTCAAGATGACTACAAGAAATTCAACAATTGGAAATGAGCACTACCTATAGGTCAAGAAGGAAAGAGAAACCCTTGTTCAAACCATTGAGGGAACCAATTATGAAAATTCCATTTGGCTAAGTGATACTAAGAGTTTCAGTCAAGCCATTTCACAAATCAGTCAAGAGAGGAGAAGGACGTGAGAATATGTCAACTTCATACCTCCTGTCTCCCCGGCCAAGTCAAACTCTTTGCCACTTTCCAAATATATGCCCTGAGAATTGAGTGTTAGTCCAGTCATGATATTTAGGGATCCTCCTGTTCTTCCTTTTCCAGAAGTTATTGTAATAGCCTCAAGTGGAAAATCAAAGGGTTATATACCCTAAAACTATGTATTTGAGGATAGGTCAGAGGGCTATTTCCCTTTCGATGATGTATATGAGCAAAAATCTGAGGGGTATACCCCACAAAGTTATGTATAAGAGAGTGAATCCAATAGATACTCTCCCTTAGACTATTTGAATAGGCATTCTATGTAAACTCAAGGAAATTGCAATCCTTTTTTATTATAATGAAAAATATGTTTTGGGAAAACTTGTGTATGAGTTCTTTTATGGAATTTCTTATGTGAATGTTAGATCTTTTGGAATGATTGTTAATGATGAGTAAAATTTCATAGATCTAATTAAAATGAAACCTCTAGGTGTAATTATTCTTGGGAAAAATGGTTAGGACAAGAACTAACTTTGGGGTAAGTCAAGAGGTAGGTCAAGGTGCTAAGAATGCCAAAGCTAAGTTGGATTACATTTTGGCTATCATGGATGAAACAAGAGAAAGAATAGGAAACCTTGAATAGGAAGTAAGGGGAAAGGAAAGATAGGAACAATAAGTCCCAAATAATGAAGAAGTTTCCAACAAATAAGGGGAGAATTCTCATGATCACACTCAATCTAGTGAACATGAGAATGATAAGTCACAATATCAAATTTAGGGAACCAAAAGGAAGCATTTGGCAAGTGAGTTATCTTGTGACATGAGAAATATCACACCACCAAAATTTGAAGGTAGTACTACTAGAGATGTAGTGGAAGTATGGCTTACAAAGATGGAGAAGTATTTTGAAATCATAAATTACTCTGAGGTCACTAAATCCGTTTAGGGAGAATTTCAATTGGCTGGTGAAGCATCCAACTAGTGGATGAATAAGAAGATGGAGCTTGGGCTTAGTTCCTTAAGTATCACTTGGAGCATATTTGTGGAGATTTTCCAAAAGTGATGGTTATCGAGCAACTCTTCTATGACCAAAAGCTCATTGACTTCCAAAACTTGAGGCAAGGTGACTCCTCAATGAACGAGTATTGGGAGAAGTTCACTTGACTCTTGAAGTATGTACCTATGTACCAAAAGGATGAGTGATTTTGTATAAGGAAGTTTATCATGGGTCTTAATGTACAAATAGGTGGTGAGGTGATGTACATAGTTCAACTACCATGGACTTGGTGTCTAAGAAAGCAATTAAGTAAGAACAAAGGCTCAATTCTATATCGAACTACCAGGAGAGAAATAGAAATAAGTTCAATTGGTCGCAGACCAATAAAGCTCCAAAGAAGCCTAGTGAAGGGGAAAGTTTTTAAAAGAAAGGAGACAAGGGACCCAAAAATAATTGGAATGAACCAAAGAGAGATTGAAGGGGAAACAACAATAATTTCAACAACTTCAATAGCAATGTTGGTGGAAATGAAAGTAATTTTGGAAGACCTACAAAAAAGAGGGGACTAGTGAAAGGATGTTATACATGCGGTGGGGATCACTATGTAAGTCAGTGTCCAAGCAAATCATTAGGGTCACAACCACATGGTAACTCTCTTCCACCTCAAAGAGTTTCATTTCAACAAAGGATTCATGTTGTAGTGAACAATGAACAAGTAGAGTACCAAATTAATCTAGTAGTAGTTTCAGGTACTTTTTTTGGAATTCCCATTTCAATTTTAATAGATACGGTACCACAAAAAAATTGATTCCACCTAGAATAGCTAGTCAAATTTCTAGAAAAGTTGGCTACATGGAAAATTCTTGGGTTGTTGAATATGCAAACCAGACAAGAGTTGAAGTGAATCAATGTATATTCGAAGAAAGGGTTGAACTTTCGAGTTTCTTAATGGAAGTGAATTTGTACATAGCTCCCTTATGTTCATATGATGTCATCTTAAGGATGAATTGGCTATGAAAACATAGGGCCAAAGTAGATTTTCATGTCAAAAAAATTGAATGCTTAGATGATCTAGGTAATTGGGTGTCATTGAATGGAAAACCTACAGAGGTTAAGCTACAACAGATATCCGTTGTACAAATGCATAGAGCAAAGAAGAAAGGTTGTCAAAATTTTGCAGTAAAAATGGAGAAACTTGAGGAATGCAAAGAGTTCATTGCTCAAGATGATGTAGTATATTATGGACATCAAGACTCCCAAGATGTCAAAGAAGGTGAGGTATTAGAATCTATGAAAACGGATATGGAGAAATATCCTATCCCACGAAAATTTGTGTATGTATTTATGAATTACCTAGATTTCCTCCCAAGAGAATATTTGATTTCTCCATCGGCATAGCTCCAGGGTTGAAACTTATATTGAAAGTACCTAGGATGACCATAATTGAATTAAAGAAGTTAAAGGCACAATTAGAAGAATTTTTATCCAAGGGATTGCTAAGGCCCAATGTTTCACCCTAGGGAGCACTAGTGATCTTTGTGAAGAAGAAAGATGGTACGTTGAACTTAAGTATTGACTATTGGTTGCTTAACAAAGCATCCATAAAGAATAAGTATTTGTTACCATGTATCGGTGATCTCTTTGATCAGATGTGAGGAGCGATAGTGTTTTTGAAGATTGATCTATGTTTAGGATATCACCAACTAAGAATCAAGAACAAAGACATTTTCAAGACAACTTTCAAGACTAGATATAGTCATTATGAGTTCACATTCCTACCATTTGGGCTAACAAATGCACCAGTAGCATTCATGAACCTAATGAATAATGTATTTAAAGACTGTTTGGATAGGTTTGTGTTGGTCTTCTTGGATGATATTTTAATTTACTCCAAGAATAAAGAGGAACATCTCAAGCATCAAGAGATTGTTCTCCAATGTTTGAGAGAGCATAAGCTATATAGAAAACTCTCAAAGTGTACCTTCTTCCAGAAGGAAGTATAGTATTTGGGTCACGTGATTTCAACTAATGGGATTGTTGTAAAACCCCGTCCCGCAACCTAGAGGACAATGCAACACTGTTGAAGCACAACTAGTTTTTTTTTCTTAAAAAGAAGTAACAATGATGTGTGAAGTAAAATAATCTAACACATACATCCTCTAGGCCATGCAAAGTGTCTACATGTGAATTTCAAAACTTTCAAAATTATTCTAAAACATAGTATATGGAATTAACTCAAGAAACAATATACATCAAAGAATTAATTCATTACAAAATAAGTCTAACACATAGAAATGTAATGAGCATATTTCCACAGATACAACACCACATAACACCAAGTATACCATTTAACCCAACAATGAATAGATCATACATAATGTTACAATTACATCACAAGGGTTCCTCCTTGATACAAATGAGGAATACAATATATAGTGTCCACTGTTACAATGAGAAAGAGAAGTACAAATCCATAAAACCACATGAGCTCCTTGAACAAGAAGATCTCGTCATCATGAATAGGAAGAGAAAGCTCAACAGTATAAGGTGCACACCACCCAACCCTCATGCTAGGAGATAGTAAAAGGTGACCAAGACAAACCTCCTACCTTGAGACACAAGTAATATACAAAACAACATTGTACCAGTAAACACATAACAACACTGTACGAGTAAACACATAACACCATTGTACCAATAAACACAAAACATAAGGTTGCATTGCTTCCAGAACCACTTAATCAATTACATCCACTATACAATATAAACCGATTGTTGTCATAGGAGGAGTGTCATCACAAAGGTTGCATTGGTTATCCAAAGGAGATCTTCCTAGGTCCCGACCCCCATCTTGGGTTATCTTGGTAACCTCTCACAAACCTAGCCCCACATGCACACCAATGCAGAATCGATTATCTTTCGAGAAGACAAGATAATGATCTTGCCATTCCAGGCCTTCCCGACTCATCTCAAGTCTCATACTATCCCTTGAGCCAATGAGCGAGGCTAAATTATCTGATTAAATTTATTAAGCTACTCTATCCCTAATAAAGGTTATTTAATTTCCACTGATTAAACTGAATTTCACACGAGTTGTCCTAGTACCCCTTTGTGTTTTGGCCCCTATTGAAAGCCACTCCCCTATTGAAAACAGAAAAATATATTCCACAACCCAAGGGTAGACAAGGTGCACAAATACGATAACAAATATCAACCATTCTACAAAGAACAACACATCCCGTTCGTAGTAACTGAGTGCTCAAATTAAATCACACAACCCGTTCATAGTAATCGGGTGTTCAAACTAATTCACACATCCCTATGGATGTCAAATATTGAATCCCAAATATGTTCACTGCCCAAGGAAATCTCAAAAAGGGTGAACAAAAGATACAATAACCCTTTCACAATTTTACAATCTCTAGAAGACTAACATTTTCTCGACAACAAATATCCCCCACAATTCATAATTACAGAAGAACACACAATTACAATAAGCCACTCAAGTAATAAAATTAATGACCATTAGGATTTCCTAAATCCAATAAATCAACAACGAATTAAACCAATTGCTTAACTTCCAGTTTGACAATTACTCATAATATTCAACTCAAATTGCCTGCCAACGTGAACAAAAAAGAACGCAGCTTAAAAAAATTTAGGCACTTAAATAATCTAATATTCAGATTTCCTAAATCCAAATTGAATCAATATCTCATCACATGCAATTATTCAATGTAAATACAATTCCATTTGCAATAATAAGGAAATAAAATAAAACTATTTATTTAACTTCAATTCCACAGTTTCGTATAATAATAACATACTCAATTTCTCTATTACAATCATTGCATTATAAAATCCTCTACTTGTACATTAAACGTTTTAATAACACAATATCTATTTAAATATAAATCAAGTTTCTCTCTTAAGTCCTTTTATTTAAATATTTACTAACCCATGCATTTGCATGCTTATATTAAAATATATACTTCCATTTACAAACCATAAAGAAATTAAAACTAGTTGTTAACTCATATTTCACAAACACATATAAATAAAAATCTCAATCTTTCTAATAGAATCATTTTATTATAAAACACCTACTTGTGTGTTGCATGCACTAATTAACAACATAATATTCATTTAAATAATATCTTTTATAAATATATATATATATTCTAATTACATAATCCAATTATTCTTTTCCAAAAAAATCATTTAAAAACAATTACATAAAAAATCATCCATTTTAAATCAATATATTTATTTATTATTCAACCATTAAAATACAATTTCCAAAATATATTTATATATAAATATATATATATAAATACATATTATATAAAATACATATTATAAATAATATATATTATATAATATATATAAAACATATATATAACATCTATATAACATATATATAACATATATATATAAAATATTTATATATATAAAAAAAGATATAATAAAATAACCATAAAGAAACCATCGTATGAAAATCGTAGTGCTCAGACTAGTTGCGTCAGAGTTTATTAAGGGAGACGATGTTGTCTGTGTCAGTGCCTTCCCCACACATGTGTGGAGGGCGCTGCCATAGCAGGCCCGTCCCCACCATAATATGGAGGTGGCGATGGGGTTTAATCCCCAACACCTCCAAAATACAAACTTAAATTTATTTAATTTCATCACTGTTATAAATTCATCTTACGGCGATTTCTTACAATTTCGTTTCAAAATAAAAATTCCTATAGGGAATTTACAGTGCTTTAAATAAAATAAAATATTTTTATATAATATATATATGTATATGTACATATATATTTCAATATATATGTATATTTATATATAAATTAATTCAAGCATTGGTTCAAGTTGGGCAATAAATTTTCACAGAAGAAGTTTTCTACAAGAAAGATAAGAGATTTTCATTTTCCCAGATGATTAAAAGAAATAGGGAAACCAAAACAAAATGATACTTTTCTACAAAGATCTATAATTTCCTTTTGTATCAATCTATTTCAATTGATCAATTTACAAAGAGGATCTAAATTGTTTTCTATAGAGGTTCAATTTTCACGACAATCTTTTAAAAACAAAAGCTTCTACAATAATGACAACCTCTTCTAATCTTTTCCAATTTGCATTATAATAATTAAATAACTCTATCAAATCAAAATTCACAAAAACAATTAAAGAACCTATTCTAGAAGAATTGTTGCCTCGAGGATTGATGCCGAGCTTCTCTGTAACCTTAATTTGCCAATGTTGCCAAAGCTTCCTCTAGAACAATTTCCACTTCCCAGAGAACAAAAACAATCCACAACCAAGAATATAACAAACTAGATTACTAGAATTATCAGAAAGCTTCTAAGATCTACAATTTCTTCAAACCACAAAACAATTCTTTTATTTCCAAAAACCTCTATCTTTTTTTCCGTGAAAACAACTTCCTCTTTCTTCACCAATTTCAATCAATCTCTCTGTAAATCAATTTTAAGACAATAAGAAAACAATTCCTTCTAACTTCCAGTTCACACAACAAATATCTCTTCTTTAACAAACCAAGATATTTCTAAGATATTTTCCCAAATATGCATTTAAATTTAAAAACAATTTATTTAATCCAATTTACAATTAAATAACTTATTTATTTTAATTCCCAATTAATTTAATAATTAAAATTAATTTATAATATAACTTATATTAAATTAATTAATTTATAATAAAATCTCCATATTAAATAAATACTTAATCACAACATATAATTTAATCCTTAAAATTTAAACTTAAACGATAAATAAAATACCAAGACCAACATGGATAAGGAACATGACCAACATACAGACTGACGACACACTGTGCTAGGGTAAAGGTTTGACAAGGTTAACCAGTTACTATCTCCCAATCATTACTGTTGAGTAGTGAACATGCTCAGACCTATGAAACCAGGTGAAGCCGTTGTCCTATACTTGCAAACCTACAACAAAAGTGAAAGTCGTACATGTATATAGATAATAATTCATACACACCGTGAAGAGAGATTCACTAAAATCATAGGGCACTCACGAGCGAGCGATGCAATACTGTTCTCTTCACCAATACAATGTCACATCAACTGACGAGATAAAATATCAATTAAACTACAATGAGCATATA
Source organism: Sequoia sempervirens (assembly GCA_007258455.2). Lineage (NCBI taxonomy): Eukaryota > Viridiplantae > Streptophyta > Pinopsida > Cupressales > Cupressaceae > Sequoia > Sequoia sempervirens. The sequence continues at coordinate 550,697,050 of VDFB02000017.1, forward strand.
TAGCAATGCCATCTCAACTAAGCATCTATGCAAACATAAAGCATATTAAACATAATCACCATGCATATAATGTATCATCACATCCATATAGTCTATCATCGCTCCACTGTCAGCGATAAAACAACCATAACATAAAATAAGGTCTAACAAAGTATCTGAGCTGTCAAAGAAAATATAGCAAATCAGAAGGATGTGGGGTGTTACAATTGTGGTTGATCCAACAAAGATAAAAGAAGTGCTAGAGTGACTAGTGCCTAATAATGTGTCAAAAGTTAGAAGTTTTATGGGTTTAGATGGGTATTACTGAAAGTTCATTGCAAACTTTTCAAGAATAGATTTTCCCATCACGTCATTGCAAAGGAAGGGGAAGAAGTTTGAGTGGTTTGAGAAATTTCAAGTAGCATTTGACCAACTCAAGGAAAGGTTGACCACAACACCAATACTAAAGGTACTAGATCTAGATGGAAACTTTGTAGTTATTACAAATGCTTTAGGAGAAGGTTTAGGTGGAGTATTGATGCAAGAAGGGTGAGTCATAGCTTATGAGTCAAGGAAGTTGAAGCCTTATGAACAAAATTATGCTTCACATGATTTGGAGTTAGAAATACTTGTCCATGCATTACAAACATAGAAGGATTATCTATTGGGGAAACCATTTGAACTAAAGATTGATCATCATGGTCTGAAGTATTTGTTTACTCAACCTAATCTGAATGCACGAAAAAGGAGATGGTTGGAATTGATAGTTGATTATGATTTCAACATCAGTTATATCAAGGGAAAGGAGAATCAAGTTGTTGATGCCCTAAGTCATAGGAGGCATATCTCCTCGATGATATTAATCCAAACTGAATTCAAAGTTCAAGTGTTGCAAGAATCTAAGGGTGATGAGTTTTATGAATAGGTCAAGCAAGCACTCTCAGACAATCTGCAAGATCGAAGGTATGAAGGATATCACTTTGAACCTAATGGTTTATTTAGATTTAAGAGAAGGATTTATGTACCTAACACTGGGGAATTAAGGAGCATGGTATGGAAATAAGCTCACAATGCACCATATTCAGGACATCTAAGTGTGACTAAGATGTTGGCCAATGTAAAGCCATTGTATTTTTGGAAGGGAATGAAAGGGGATGCAGTGAGATTTATAGCAAGTTTCTTGGAATTTCAAAGAGTGAAGGTAGAGCATCATCATCCTACAGGTATTTTGTATCCACATGAAGTTCCAAAAAGAAAGTGACAAGTTATTGGCATAGATTTTGTGCAAGGTGTTCCAATGTTGAGGAATAAGGACAATGCCATTTTGGTAGTGGTTGACAAGCTTACAAAGGTAGCTCACTTCATACCAAGGAATCTAACTAATGGAGCTCCTATAATAGCATGAAATTTTTTCAAGAGATATTTATATTGCATGGGATTCTTGAAAAGATCATTTCTAATAGGGATGCTCATGTGGCATCTAGATTTTGGAAAAATTTGTTTTCCACACTTGGGACTCAACTGAACATAAGTTTTGCATATCATCCAAAAATAAATGGAAAAACTGAAAGGGTGAACCAAGTATTAGAAGATCAACTAAGGATGTATTGCATGGATCAACAATACAAATGGGAGGATTACCTACCTTTAGTTGAGTTTGCATATAGCAACTCCTATCATTCTATGATCAAGATGGATCTATTTGAAGCATTATATGGCAGGAAGTTTCAAACTCCTATAAGTTGGGATAAGATACAAGAGAGGATAAGCCTTGGGCTTGAGATGTTATCAAAAATTGAGGAACAAGTTAGAATTATCAAGTAGAGGCTAGTAGAAGCTAACGATAGGCAGAAAAGTTATGCTAATTCTAAACAGGTATCTAGAAATTTCTTAGTAGGGGATAAGGTTTTGTTGAGAGTTAAAACTCACAAGAGTTCTATCAAGTTTGGAAAGTCATCCAAACTAGCTTCATGCTACACAGGTCCTTTTGAGGTTCTTGAAGAAGTAAACCCTGTTGCATATAGAATTTCCTTGCTTCCAACTCTTACCAGGATGCATAACGTCTTTCATGTCTTGTATCTTAAGAACTATATACTAGACGATAACCATATTATTGATTGGAATGATTTACAAGTATAGGACCCAAGAGTGGTAAAAATCAAGCCTCTCAAGGTGCTTAGAACATGTAAGCTCCACTTATGTAACAGAGAGAATATGTAATGCAAGCTCAAGTGGGATTAGTATATAGAAGATTCATCCACATGGGAAGACTATGTTGAAATGAAGAAAAAGTTTCCACAAGTCTTGCTATATTTTTAAAACTCCTAAAAAAAATGATGTTGTGCTTCATGTTGTGATCATATTTGATACTTAAAAATCATCAAGGGAGATGATTCACAAGGGGGAATATGTTACACCCTATGTGTTATTACCTATTTACTATTACTCTGTTTGATAAAAATTCTTTAATATATGTGAATGTGTTTTGTATATGAATCTTGATGGAAATATGATGAATGCGTTTTTTATTCAATTTAATGCTTTATGAAGATTCTATATATGAAATATATGTGATGCATATAAATATATTGTTATTGGCTAACTATTGTTATGATGTACTAAGTTGAATGCAGGAATAGGTTCAAACCTTCGAAAGAGGGGAAGTATCACTCAGGAGAAGAACTTGTTCTAGTAACCCTTAATTGAGCCTAACTAAGCATTCACACACTCATGCCCTAGTTGGTGTTAGTTGAGTCAAGTCAGTTCGGGTAAATGGTAAGTGATCTTCAATTTTGGTTGTGAATGCTTATATTGGTTTGCGATCTTGTTTTATGAATGTTTGGATTGAGGAAAGTGATTAATTCTTGATGTCGAGTGGAAGTCCTTCCTTATGTGTTTTTATTTATATTGATAAAATATATACATAAATGTATGTATATGTATATATGTACGTGTCTATGATAAACTCATACATATGATTGAATACATACATGAGTATATGTAGGTAGATGTATCTACACATGCTCATGGACAAATTACCCATATGCATGGGAATATCGATTGGATGAGGTGACACACACACACATATATGTATATATACACTTCATGTATATATGTCGATCAATGAAATGAGAGTATAAGTGTTTTTATAAAAATATTAAAATAATATTATATATATTAATATAAGTATAAAATAATATATATACATATATATACAAATATATATATATATGTGTATATATATATATATATGAATGTTATTTTAATATATGTTTATATATATTTGTTTTTTTGGGTACATAAACACAATTTCTATTGATTTCAAAAGTGTCAAATTTACATAGTTTTACCTCAGCAGCCATAACAAATTGCATAAAGACCCCCTTACAAACATTATTTACATGGATGAAGCCAAGACATGGCCAACCCAATACCACCCATCACAAACACGATGCTAAACCAACTACTAAAATTCCCACAAACATAGATTATGAAAGCATCACAAAACTTCAAAATAGACCCATAGATGGCTTCAAGGACAAGAACCAAAACACAACAAATGAAGCCATCATTTGACATCTTCCCCTTCGATTACACAGAAAAATCCCTATTACACACCAAAACAAAGAAAAATATAATACAAGAACCCTATAAGGTTTGTAGGAAATTGAACCATTGACCAGAATCGAATTGAACACCATATCTTCATTACTCTAACTCCACACCCTCCATAGAAGATATATCAGAGCTAGGTTTGCAAACACTGGGTACTCTAGGAAGTTGAGTCCGTTAGGAAACCTTGCATTAACTCTTGATCTCACATAACCCCAATTGTTGTGCAAGATCATGCCTCAGGGTAGAGGTCATGACCAAGGAATAGGCCAAGGTGGTGGCCATGGGGCCAACTGCCAAAGTCCATCACCTCTGAGCTCTCAAGGTTCAAAGCGTGAGGAACTATAGAGTTCCCAAAGAAATCCGATAGGTGGTGGACAGAACCCAGAACAACCTAGTTTAGATGGTCAATTGTAGCATTTACTAGAGGAGATATTGGGTCATTTAGGCCATATGTAGGAAGAAGAACAGAGGTTGGATAGGGAAAGGGAGAGATCCCCTAGACGTGGGGAAAACACAATTGAACAAGATGCAATAGTGGCGGGTCATATGAGAGACCTGTTGAGAGCATGACCTCCTACATTTGATGGTTCTGGTGGGGATCTTGAGGCAAAGACTTGGCTGATTGATTTGGATAGATGCTTTGATATGCATCCCTATGGCAGTAATACTAGGGCTAGGTGAGCCATCATGCACCTCAAAAGCTTCACGTCCACTTAGTGGCGGCTGGAAGAATATAAATTACATATTGACATCAACATGGTGACTTGGGAATTATTTATGGAGAGGTTCAAGACCCGTTTTCTTTCTAATCACTGGAGGCAATGTAGAGCAGATGAATTCCATGAGTTAAGATAGATGGAAATGTCCATGGAACAATATGAGTGTCATTTTTATGAGCTCAAACAGTATGCAGGGATCGGAAATGATGAGACAATGCTTGTGCAACATTTTTTTAGGGGCTTAAATGCCTGAATCAGTGGTGGAGTTAGGGTCTTCGAGCCGAATACAATGGAGGTAGCTATTGAGAAGGCTCACCTTGTGGAAGAAAATATGGCTATGGAATTGGGAGGTCACACAAGATTTCAGATTGGCAATACTCCAGTATTAGGTTTTGGTTCTAGAGGTTGACAACCTCAAGTTGTAGGGTCTTCTAGGAATTTTTGGGCACCCTCTAAGGGTGGTCTGCAGTAGTAGCAGTCACAGTCCAAACAGAACAAATCACAGTCTCAATAGGGAGACAAATTTTAGAATAGGAAGAACTAAAGTTGGCAGCGAGTTAGACAAGATCGTTTTGAACAACCTACTCAGAGCACACAGTCAACACCTTCTTGAGGTAGTTTCTAGCAGTCAAGTGCACCATTTGGTATTAGAGAGTTTGGACAAGGAATAGGTTGTTTCTCTTGTGGGAAACAGGGACATATTCCCAGAAAGTGCCCATAGAGGAGCACTATAGGTTTTAGCCAGAGACTAGCTGCTTCTGAGCCAACAGTGGGTGATGTAGGGAGAACACATCGAGTATTTGTGGTAGTGGACAATCGCCAAGCTGAACATCAGGGCACTTTAGTTGAGACATCAGATGTGTTGTATGGTACTAGAATTTCTATTCTCTTTGATTCTGGAGCATCATAGTCATTAATTTCTCCTTCAGTAGTGGAACGTTGTAGACTAGTGGCAGCTAGGCAAGGCATTAAGTGGCAGGTCGAATTGGCCTTCAGGGAAAAGGTAGTGGTTGAGTCACTAGTTTAAGGTTGTAATTTGCAAATTGGGTCACTCATGACTATGATGGATCTCTGAATCCTACCTCTTGGTTCATATGATTTGGTTCTAGGTATGGATTGGTTGAGTGCCCACTATGCCATAATTGATTGCTAGCATAAGGTTGTGTGTTGTGTTGATGATGCAAGTAATGAGGTTGAGATCATTGGCATTTAGAGACCTATCTCACTACATTTGATCTCAACTATGCAATTAAAAAGGTGTTTTAGATAGGGTTGTCAACTATTTGTAGTGTCAGTTAATGATTTGGACTCAGATGAGAGTCAAGGGATTTCATTGGATGATTACCCCTTTCTTAAGGAATATTTTGATGTTTTTCCAAGTGAAATTATTGAGATGCCACCAAAGTGTGACACCGACTTTAGAATCGATCTTGTTCCTAGAGTTGAGCCTATTTCTCGGGCTCCATATCGAATGACAACAGCGAAATTGCAGGAGCTCCATTTTTAGTTGGAGGAGCTTTTAGAAAAAGGATTCATCTATCCTAGTGTTTCCCCTTGGGGAGCACCAGTTATATTTGTGAAAAAGAAGGATGGTTCACTCCGATTGTGTATAGATTATAGGTAGCTCAACAAAGTGAAGATCAAGAATCGATATAATTTGTCGAGAATTGATGACTTGTTCAATCAGATAAAAGGAGCTCAAATTTTCACTAAGATCAATCTTAAGTCTGTCTATCATCAGTTGCAAATAGCTAAAGCTGATATTCATAAAACTACTTTCCGCACTCATTATGGGCATTATGAATTCAATGTTATGTTGTTCAGGTTAACAAATGCACCATAATTTTTATGAGCCTAATGAATGGAGTCTTTCAAACCTATTTCGATAGGTTTGTACTAGTGTTTCTTGATGACATCTTGGTTTACTCTAAATCAATGGAGGAGCACGAGGAACCTTTGAGGCAGGTATTACAATTTTTAAGGGACAACCAGTTGTTTGCCAATTTGGCTAAGTGTGAGTTCTACAAAACAGAAGTGAAATACTTGGGGCACATCATCTCAGGTGTAGGTATCACCATGGATCCATCAAAGATCCAGGTTATTGTTGATTAGCCAGCACCCAAGAATGTTCCATAGATTCACAGTTTTATGGGGTTAGTAGGCTATTATCACCGATTCGTATAGGGTTTTTCTAGGATTGCATATCCCATTACTTCCCTTCAGAGAAAAGGGAAGAAGTTCATTTGGTATGAAAAGTTCCTGACAAAATTTGAGACCCTTAAGGATAGATTGACTAGTGCACCAATATTGGTGGTTCCTAATCCTATTGGGGATTTTGTGGTGTGCACCGATGCATCCTTGGAGGGCTTAGGAGCCGTCTTGATGCAAGAAGGACGTGTAATTGCATATGAATCTCATAAGCTCAAGGATCATGAGCTAAATTACCCCATGCATGACTTGGAGTTAGCCGCAATGGTTCATGCCCTTGTGAGATGGAGACACTTCTTATTGGGTCATAGGTTCAAACTTCACAACGATCATCACAGTTTGCAATACATTTTACTCAGCCAAACCTGAATGCCAGGAAAAGGAGATGGATGGAATTCCTCTGTGAATATGACTTTGAGGTCAAGTATGTTCAGGGCAAGGAAAATGTAGTAGCGGATGCTTTGAGTCGGTGGAGACATGAGATTTCTATAGTAGCTCTTGAGGTAGATTTTAGGATTCAAGTCCTCACAACGCTTCCATCTGATAGCTGGTATCAAGAAGTGAAGTTATAAATTAAATCTAGCAGAGCTTTAGAAGGAAAGTTTGCAAGGTATTCACTGGAGTTGAATGGTCTTTTGAGGTATATGGGTCACATGTATGAGCCTTCTGTTGAGGGTCTTTGGACTCTAATTATTACTGAAGCACATTGAGCTCCCTATTCTACTCACTCGGGAGTAAAAGAAAATGTATGCAAATCTTCGTGCACTGTACTTTTGGGCTGGCATGAAGAGAGATATTGTTGATTTGGTAGCTAGATGTTTGGAATGTCAAAGGGTCAAGGCAGAACATTAGCATCCCACAGGTCTTTTACAACCTCATCTCATTCTGGAATGGAAGTGGGACATAATTTTTGTAGACTTTATTGTGGGATTTCCTCTGACTCCTCGACGTCATGATGCTATCATGGTCACAGTTGACAGATTGACCAAGGTGGTACACTTCTCCCTTGTCTGATCATATTACACAACTTCTTCGGTTGCTAGAATCTTCATGGAAGATATTGTTTTCCTACATGGTATTCCACGAAGAATCATATCTGATAGAGATCCAGTGTTCACATCTACATTGTGGACATCATTGCAGCGTGCCTTAGGAACACAACTAAACTTTAGTTCTGCCTACCATCCTGAAAAAAATGGACAAACATAGAGAGTTAATCAAGTTCTTGATGACATGCTTCATATGTACATGATGGATCAACAGTCACGTTGGGAGGAATATTTGCATTTGGTGGAGTTTTCCTATAACAATGGATATCATAGCTCAATTGGTATGGCTCCTTTTCAGGCACTATATGGTCATCCCTATAGGACCCCATTAAGTTGGGACCATCTTGAGGACTGAGTTCTCCTTGGTCCTGAAATGCTTTAGGGCATGGAATAATAGGTAGCTCACATCAGAGAGCATCTTGTGGTAGCTCAAGATAGGAAGAAGAAATATGCTGATGCACATAGAGTTGACTGCCAGTTCTCTGTTGGCGATCGAGTCTTTTTTAGAGCGTGACTGCAAAAGAGCCCAATCTATTATGGAAAGGGTTCCAAGATTGCGCCTCGATTTTTAGTTCCATTTGAAGTTTTAGAGAGGATTGGCCCCATTTCTTATCACTTGGAATTGTCACCCAGTCTATCATGGATTCACGATATTTTTCATGTTTCAGTACTTAGGCCATATTTTCCAGATGTTACTCACATACTTGATTGCAATGCTCTTCAGGTCAAGGACAAGAAGCTAGCACTCAAGCCCGTGGTCATGCTACAACATCAGATACTTGCTCTCAAGGGCAGAGGTATTGAACAGGTGCGGGTTCAATGGGACCCGAATGATGAGACTTCAACGACATGGGAGGATGCATCCTGTATTAGAGAGGCTTACCCATATTTATTTAGTGGCTTCTAGGAGTAAGCCATGTTCTAGGGGGGGGGATGTAATACCCCTCATGTTGTTGATAATCTTATGTGTGGATTTTGTACTTGGTTTGTGTGGGTGATCAGTTCACCATTTTGATTGTGTGTGGATTCATACTTTGGTTGGTTTGCTGCACTTGATATTACATATGTTGCTAGATGATACATTTCATGGTGATTATGTTATATGGTTATGCTATGGATTTCTTTAAGAATATATGTGGATATGTTGTCATTTTTATCCTGATATGGTTTCTGATGTGTTTGCTAGTGTATCTTGGTGAAAGGACGGAGTGGCATCACTTGCTTGCAAGTGCCCTGCTACCCTGCGATTACCTTTCATGGTGTGTCTGCAATGGAGATTTACATGCTACTTGATGTTTGTTTTTATGCAGGATGTAGGTACTGGACACCAACTCCACCTGCTTGTCAGGTTTGAGTGTGTCCCATAAGCTCAACTGGTTTGATGTTGAAAGGGGAGTGGTTAAGAAATTGTTCCTGTCCCAAGTTCATTACCTTGTTTGTGTTTTTGTTAGTGTTGATTATTTATTTTGGTATGTAAATGTTTGTGATTTAATTAATTCTTAGCTATGTGTGATTAATTAATGTATTTAATTGATATAGTTATTTGTAAATAATTATGGTTAAGATAATTGATTAATGTTTTTGATTAAATGGATAGTTTAAATAAAATATTAGTTGCTTTGTAAGTTAATCAAATAGCTTATAATGCTATATTTTTATTAAAAGAAAAATAAATAAAATAATAATTAAAAAAATAGTTAATTCTTTTATTAGAGGATTTACAGGAATAAGTGGGGAATTTAATGAAATTCTTGTTTGAAAAAATTCTTGGAGAGAATATTGGCATGGGGGTAATAGGAATTTCTTCACAGAAAATTTTGGTTGTAGAATGGTGTGTGGGTTTTTGGGGGTTTTCTGGTTTTAAAAAAAATCTGAGAAGGACTACAGGAGATTCTGGACTTATATTTTGCTTCAGGTTGGAGGTGAAGTTTCTAGGAAGAATATAAAAGTTGGAAGTTCCAAAGGTGAAGCTTTGCACAACTCTCGCTTCTTTAGGCTTTAGAAAATAGGTTCTTTATTTTTTTTAAATGCTTTCTTGCTTTGAAAAGTTTGTCTATTATTGTCTATGTAAGAGGAAATTGATGTGACCTCTATAGAAAATTTATTAGAAGTTCCTTTGTAGAAAACTGTGTTCCTGACTGTTGAAGTGTTGTCGTTGTTATTTTGTTACCTCTGTAGAAAAATTTTGCAGTAAAACCAGAGAACCTCATGAAATGAAATAAATTCATTGTTAAAACGGTAGAAAACCTCTGTAGGTTGCAGTGAAAACATCTGTCCAAATTGTGAAATTTGAAAACTTTATGTAGATAAATATTGTGCTTTCCCCAATTTATTCTATCTATTTGGAAAATAAAATCTCGGGTATTTTTTTTTCTCCTGTAGAAATTATGCTGATAAAATTTATTTTCCTGTGAACTCATATTTGCCTGAGAATATTAAAAAACATATATTCAAATTATTTTAAAGAAAATATTTTTAAAATATATATCTATAAAAAAATTTAAAAAATAATATTTAAATTAAAGAGGGGGAGGGTCGGCTGCTATCGTACCTCCCCACTTTTGTGGTGGGGGGTTGCGGCCTCCCCATAGGGAGGACGCAACGTCCTAGGCTGTAAACTACCAAAATAAAATCATTTTAATTTTATTTTAATATTTAAAGTTTAAAAATTATTAAATTAAATTTAAATTAAATTTGTTAATTTATATTGTTAAATATATATATTATATATAAATGTATATGTGTGTGTGTGTGTGTGTATGTATATATAAATATATATACTTATTTATAAGGATTATATGTATATATATATAATTATACAAATTATTTTTATAATGTTAATTTAAATTGTAAAAATAAAGGTTATATATATATGCATGTACACTTGGTTAAAATTATGGAAAAACATTATGTAAGTTATTTACAATGATTTTATTTTGTTACTGGACAAATTGAAGAAAGTATTTTATCAAATCTATTTGAGTGTTTTTTTTTTTAATTAATGAAATAAATTGAGTTAACTGTTAGTTTAATTTCTAGGTTAGATTTCATGCAATGTGTTATCTCAATGTGATTGTTAAGCATAGTAAACTTGTGTTCTTAAACAAACCTTGATGTTGAATAATTAGTTAATTCTTGACTTTCTTGAGTTCTTTATTGGGTTTCTTGAGTTGGGTTATCAACATGTGGGGACCCTTAAGTTAGTCAACCTTTTATAGGAGATAAGGTTATTGTTAAAACTTCCAAGGCTTGGGAAATTGGTGATTTAAATTATGTGGCTTTTATAATTGATACTTGTTTCCATTTTGATTATAGTTGTGATCTTGAGTTTACTTTGGGTTATACCATTTTTGTTTAGGGAGTTGATTCATATGACTTTTGGCAAGATGGTTTTGCCTCGCGATTGTTCTATTCTATGTTTAGAGTACTTGTGGGTACAACCCCTTGGAATTTGACGTTATGTTTTGGGTTCTAGGGAGAGTGGCTCTACATGGGCGTTGGCGCACAAAGGGGCTGTCAAGATAACCCACGTTAGATTTTGAGTAATAAGTGAAAACCTAATTGATTAATTAGGGGGTGGGTAGTTAAACATTAATAAGATAATTATAGATACCTCATCCGCTTGCTAGGGCTTTCATAGACTAAAGGTGGCCGAGAAGTCTGTGGTTGGCATAATCGTGACCTCGTCTTCGCGAGAGGTTAACGATTCCACATGAGTCACCCTATGGAGCGATGCCTTGAAATAGGTAGTTAGGATAACAATAGATGGAGGCAACACCTTGTGATAGGTTGTCTGGATAATCCATGTAAGGTCATGCAATGACACTCTCCTCTAGCATTCCCTTTGAGTTGTTTTATTGGAATCCTCTAGAAGTGGTCTATTGTTATGATTTGGTGTTTCATTGTTGTCATGTTTAGGAAATGGTCTTTGATGTTATGGTTTCCTTTATGTGTGATTTATTTTTCCATATTTGAGTTTAGTATTGTGTACTACTTTAGATGTTCTTGGTCAGGGACCCTTTCTTATCTACTCCTAGCACGGGGGTGGTCGGATGGAACGTGCTACACACCCTGTTGGGTTCCCTGTTTTGCAGATGTAGCTTTCAGTGCAAAGTTTGTTGAGAAAACTTGATCCAGAGTTATATGCTTCCAAATGTATATTTGTACTTTTGTCATACTTTGTATATTGATATGTTACTCTCCCATGTATTGGGTATACTTATGTTGTAACCTTGGATAATTGCTCAATGAGATTTATTTGTAGAGTGATGTATTGTATAATCACATTTTGTAATTCATGCTTTATCCATAATTGTAAATATTCTTGATGTTGTGTTATGTTCGAGAAAATAAGTTCTTTATATTTCCAAGTTAAATTTGCTTTGAAAACATGTATGGTTTCTATATGGTTCATTCTTGTCTTAATGCTTATCTTTTATAAATGTTTAAATGGAAGAGTTACGTTAGTAGAATTGAAAGTTACTTTTATCAAATTTGTTATTGGCTAGATTACGTAATGTCACCTCATGTACCCCAAGGGACTTAGGTGTTTAGCTTGTAATCGTAGTTAAGTTAGTTGCATTAGTAAACATAGTGTTTATACTTTATGTTTTCAAAAAAAAATTATTGCATTTTTAGTTTTCCTTTGGGGTTTGCGCAACGATGCGTTACAAGATACTCACAGAAATGGATTCTCTAATCAACCCCATTCACCGCCTCTAGATATAGATGGTGCTTCAGGAAGATAACACCACACCAGGCTCGTGCTTTGTGCTCCTTCAGAGCCTCTCCCTTAATTTCTAATAAGAAAGTGTAACACTTCACTTGTGCACTTGAGATGAAGACTTTGTTCATATCCCTTGGCTGAGGAAGGCCAACACTGAGCTACACTATTATCAACACATCCTCCACCCCACCAAGAAGATCACCTAGGATTATCTTTCAAGCCATCAAAAAAATCATTGCTTTTAGCACATCCAAGTCCAATAGAGAGGCGGTAAAACATGAAGAAATATCAAAGTTCATCTAATACCTCTCTAAGGAAACCATGAATTCACGTTATTGGTTAGTATAATTGAAAGTTACTTTTATCAATTTTTTTATTGGTTAGATTACGTAATGTCACCTCATGTACCCCAAGGGACTTAGGTGTTTAACTTGTAATCGTAGTTAAGTTAGTTGCACTAGTAAACATAGTGTTTATACTTATGTTTTCAAAAAAAAATTGTTGCATTTTTAGTTGTCCTTTGGGGTTTGCGCGATGGTGCGTTACAAGATACTCATAGAAATGGCTTCTCTAATCAGCCCCATTCATCGCCTCTAGATATAGATGGTGCTTTAGGAAGATAACACCACACCAAGCTCATGCTTTGTGCTCCTTCAGAGCCTCTCCCTTAATTTCTAACAAGAAAGGGTAACACTTTTTCTGTGCACTTGAGATGAAGACTTTGTTCATGTTCCTTGGCCGTGGAAGGCCAACACTGAGCTCCACTATTATCAGCACATCCTCCACCCCACCAAGAAGATCACCTAGGATTATCTTTCAAGCCATCAACAAAATCATTTCTTTTAGCACATCCAAGTCCAAAAGAGAGGCGGTAAAACAAGAAGAAATATCAGAGTTCATTTGATACCTCTCTAAGGAAACCATGAATTCCTACCCTAGGATTATCTGAGTAGCCTAGAGCACTAGCAAATTCCAATCATTGAACACAGACCTCAATCTATAGGAAGAAATGTTGCCTAGGAAAGCTCAAAGCCTACGAGAAGTCATTGATCTCATAGGCATCTCCATCCTTCCAACATAGCTGAACACAACACCAATGCCATCTAAGAAGAATTTATCTCCCAAATTTTCCCATAATACATGGGGCATTAATGTTCATCATAAATCCAACATTAATCACCCGCCAGTGTGTCATTAGTAAAACCATTGTGATTGGATACGGTCGTAGGCTACAATAAATTCATGATATGCATCGTTCATCGTGCTAGTTTAGAGATATGATGTCTTGAAGTTTATATATTTGTTAATCAGAAATTAATGCATTTGATAATCTTGAGTAAATAAGTATATATTAATATATGTGCATAAATGTATATATATTAAGTTGAATATATATATATTATATATATAATATGAATGATAATTATTTGGAGTATATTCAAAGTGCATTATGTAGTGTTGAAGTTGATAATAGTAAATCTCTTTAAACAAAGCTTATGCGTATAGAGCACTGCCTTGTGTTAATGCATTGCATAGTGTGAAATCTGCGCATAGACCAAGTCAAAGGCCACATATGTTTAAAGGAATAAATTGAAATGTTGGAAAAGGAAATGAATTCAGTTTAAAATGTTGAAAGAAGTATTTGATAGTGCTATCCATAAGGGCGCTAAAATTTATAGCTTTTAGAAGAAAAAATGAAGTCTTAAACCTGTAGATGTGCATAAACTCAATCAATGATAAGTTGGCAGCAATATAGAAGGGTTGTCAATTTTCAAACCAAGTAGGAAACCTACTAAAAATCTTGTTGTTCATTTGACTCAGTAAAAGAGTCTTGTTGTCTCTTTAAACAAGTTGACTCAACCATTTGAAATGTGAGGACTATAATGTGTTGCAAATCTATAAGTTAGTTAGATGAGTTCTTGCATGGGGATAGAAAGGTGGTAGAAGTATTAGCTTGTTTGTAGCCTTTGGTTGCTCACATTTTAGTCTATATAGAGGTGCCCTTTCTACCATTTTCTACACTTTTCATTTTGATTACTCTATTGTTATTTTTCTACATTTTCTATGCAAAGTGAGTTGAGAGCTTGAGAGTTAGTGAGTTGTTTTGTTATTTTGCATTAGTATTGTTGAGAGATTTGGTAAGAGGCTAGAAATGGGAATTGGGTTGCTCTTAGAGGAAGTTTCACTTGACCAATTAAGCTAGGAAGGAAGAATTATCAATTGGAGCTTTTATACAGGCATGCCAATTTCTACTCCTTTGTTATTATGCTAGAAAGATTGTTTATTCATGTTTTCCATGTATGGAAAAGAATGTCTTATATGTGTGTTATGATGCTTGGATATGCTTGCATGTTTCTTGATTGTTTCTTGTATTTGTGAAACCTTTCTATTTGGTTTATACTTAAATAGATGTATACTATATTGGAATTTATATGAATGTATTCTATTTGTATTATACGTAGATTGTCAGTACTATATGTAGTATGTCAATACTGTAAGGAAAGCAGAGGTGTAGAAACAACTTTCCTAACGTCAAAACCACAGGGGAGTAAGCAGAAAATACTTTTAATTTTCAAATTACAATCTAATTGAGACACACATGAAAGATTTATAGAAATAGAGAAGATACTCAAAGACAGTGAACAACAGATTTATGTGGGAAACCCTTATGGGAAAAAACCCACCACACCAAACTGACTCTTTGTATTTCAGTAACAAAATATTACATACAATCAGAAAGACAACTTTCTGGTGTTCAGTTCTCAGTAGCTTATTCTCACTGTTCAACTCGTTCCAGAAATTGCTCTCATACAATTCGATAAACTCATCACCCTCTTCATAACAGAATTGATCTGCTTTAAAACAATCTCCTTCTGATTTTCCAACAGTGCATCTTTACCCGCCATTGCCAACTAAAGACGGTTTCCATTCGAGTCCTAATTTTTCCCTGCATGCAATTTTTCTAGCGATGCAACTGATGCATAAAATCTACTGTCATCATGTTTTAAAATTGCTTCCTGTGATTGGCCCACGATGCTCCACATAGGATGGTTAGACTAGTCAAGAGCATTCAACTCTGTTGGAATATCGGTGAGACACACACAGTGTCTCCTCAATGCCACAAAATTTCTCTAACGTCATCACTATAGCTTCCTCGAGTCAGCAAGATGCTATAACAATTGTAATAGGTTATACTGAAACCAACGATGTCCAATATGATCCTATCGGCAAGGATTTCCCTTATCGGTGAGACACATAGCAAATTCACCAGTCTCAGTGAGCAAACAGTCTATCGGTAAGACACTATGACTTCGCCAAGACCTTCTGTCGAGTTCCGTGTGCTACATCGAGACCTTTGATGAGTCGGTGAGACTTATCGTCTTCGCCAAGACTTCATACCAAAGCCCTCAGTCATACCGATGACTACCATTCAGCAAGACCTATACCGAAAACATCTCATCATCAGCAAGACATTTTAATGTCACTAGGACATCATAATGAAGCTATTGAGATATCCTGATAACCATATGATAGCCCGACATCGACGAGACACTCTACAGATCGCCAAGACTTGTGTTTGTCGCTGTGACATCTCTCCGAGCTCACTATGCTTTATCGAAGGCTTCTTTCAGGAAGACATGAGACTTTCCCGTGACATTTCATCGAGCTTCCAAAGTTGGCTCGAAGACATCTATCAGCAAGACTCAAGAATTTCGCCAAGACATCTCCCCGCGACCCGAGAGTTACACCGATGAGATCAACTGTCACCCAGAGTTCTTCCGATCGCCAAAAGATCATGCCAAACTCATAGAGTCACAACGATAGTCTCTTCAGCACGACATGAACCCTGCCATGGTGATATGTACATTTTAGAACTTTAGAATAGTTAGTTGGCCAAACATCCATGATGTCACACCGAATTTTCCCTCAAGGAGTTTCTTGTCAGTAAGAATTGAGGCACAGATTCCAACAAATACTATAGGTACGTAGCATAAGATAGAGTTGTTTTGAGATACTTAGTAGCAATGCCATTTAAATATGAGTTATTGGGAGGTTATTCTTGGGGTTAGGATAATCCATGGGAAAGGGAATAACCTATGTATAGGATACTAATGGTAAAAAAAAAATCAAGCTATGAAGGTGGTGAAATAGATGACCCTCACTCGAAGTACTGGGTGATGAATTTTTGGCCAAAGTAGTGTAAGTAGCAATTGTTTACACTATCAACTCACTGTGATACGATTTACATACTATGTTGGGTATATCATATATGTAGTTGTAGACATAGTATGATAGCTCTAGATATGTAGGACACAACACCATCCTCAGAAAAGGCTAAGAAATTATGAGGTTACCAAGCAAATCTCTTCATTAAAGGGAAGGGCCATCTGACCATGTTTGGTAGATGTGCGGGGAACTGCAGAAAGTCCTTGGAAAAAAAGCGATTGAGTGATACTTCTCCTCATGCAGTTGGTGGCCAAGATTTGGAGGACATTCTGGACCATTTATATTTCTAATTTCAAGTAAGCTCATTGAAGCTATGTATGTAATCATGTATCCATCCATATGGAAATTGTAAATGTGAAATGTTATCTTGAATATATGTAAAGTAAAATCATTACTTGTATTGATGAAATGATTCTTTGATTATGCAATGGAAAAATTTGGAAATGTTATGTTTCAAATGTTGCATTTATTATTCAAAAGAAAATATTTTTTATTGCTAATAATGTTAGATGCATAAACTATTCACTTGTGGGTAAAACATAGTAAAATTATTGGGTAGAACAATTGGCATTTACACTAAAAAAACCTACAATATTTACCTGATTGAATTGATGAAGTACAACCTATGAAAAAGAGAACACCCAAAAATTTATCCATGACACCTAAAAAAGCTATAATATTACCTAACTAAATTGATGAAGAAAAACCTATGAAAATAGAACACCCCCAAATTTATCTATAGCACCTAAAAAAGCTACAATATTTACCTGATTGAATTGATGAAGCAGAACTTATGAAAAAGAGAACACCCCCAAATTTATCCATGGCACCTAAAAAAGATACAATATTTACTTGAATGAATTGATGAAGTAGAACCTATGAAAAAGAGAACACCCCCAAATTTATCTATGGCACTAGAAAAACCTACAATATTTACCTAATTGAATTGATGAAGCAGAACCTATGAAAAAGAGAACACCCCCAAATTTATCCATGGAACCTAAAAAATGAAAAATATTTATCTAACTGAATTGATGAAGGAGAACCTATGAAAAAGAGAACACCCCCAAATTTATCTATGGCGCTGAAAAAACTTACAATATTTACCTGACTAAATTAATAAAGCGGAACCTACAAAAAAGAGAATGCCCCCAAATTTATCTATGGTGTCAAAAAACCAACAATATTTATCAGACTGAATTGTTGAAGTAGAACCCATGAAAGAGAGAACACCCCCAAATTTATCTAAGGATTTAGAAAAAAACCAACAATATTTATTTGATTGAATTGATGAAGCAAAATCTATGAAAAAGAGCACCCCCAAATTTAGCTATGGCACCGAAAAACCAACAATATTTATCTAACTAAATTGAAAAACATAAACCCATTACGTAAATGATAGTGATGCTTGAACAAGAGAATAATTTCCTAAAAACATGTAGTGTGTTTATGAACCCAGAATTTATAGTGTTCATAAACTCCTATATGTTCTTACAGAAGCACCCTCACCTCATAATCTAAGAAATATTAACACAAACCAGAATAAAATCCTCTAGCAAAGAAAAAAATGAAAAAGGACAATAGTAAGGCCTTAGTGAGGTTAGAACCACACTTGGGTCGAATGGGTGCCATCAAGGGATAGTTGTTGTTGTTACTAGTCATATATTGAGTATGCCAATCAACACCTGCACATTCGAAGAATGCAAACCAAAATATGTGCATTTGGAGAATACAAACCAAAATACGTGCATATGAAGATTGTAAACTAGAAAAATTGCATGCAAACTGAAAAAGAAGGTTGTGTTTGTGTTTACCTGCTAAAATGGGAACCTTGCAATGGCATCAAAGAACAAGGGTGGAAGCATTGCCAAGTTCAAAGGGAGATCGCTATTGGAGTGTAACATGTACTGGCAGCTAGTTGAAGCAAGACCGATATCTGAATGTAACATGTAGTGGTGGCATGATTGAAGTTGCAGAGACCATAAACGAACACCTTCTGGTTTGTTTGCAAAGAAGAGTTGACAAGGTGGTAGAAAGAAAGGGGGAAAGGTTGTGAGTTGTGTGAGGTAGCAGGAGCATTCAATGAAGAAATGCTTAGAATTTGTGTGGCATGTTGTGGAGGTAATGGGAAGGGGAACACATTAAATGCAACTATACATAAGCATTGGTAGGGGTCGAAAGTGATTAATGCAAGCAACTGGATTGAAAGAGTGGTGAATTGTTACTGTGTGATGTGATGACAATGTCCACTTCGGATGTTGTGCCACACAACTTGTGGGGGTGGGCTCATGGCATGATGGGTCACATGGCCAAATAGGCAATTTTTTGACACCTTAACAAAATCATAATATTACATGTGACGTATATATAACAAGAGCTTTGAAGGAGCTAAAGTCCCTGTCGAGGGAAATTTTTTTTCTTTTTGATGTTTGAAATAGAATGTAAAAAATAAAGTCGTAAGTATAAATCATGGTATAAAATGTATAATCTTTAGTGAAGTATAATATGTATATATTTGTATGTATGTATATATATATTGTGTATATATATATGTATGTATGTATGTATGTATGTGTATGTATATAAATGGATGCATATATGCATATACTATGGATGTGTAATGGCAGATACATGTGTATGAATTTATATATATACATACATATGTATGTACATACATATATGTATACATTGAGAGGGACATAGGTAAATAAATAGATACATGTTTGCATATTATGAAGCAAAGACATTGGTGGATTTCAAAAAAATAGGTTATAATAGAAAAATCACCTGAGGGATAGTTAGGCATATTAGTAGAAATACAAAATATTGTCAAAATTTGAGTCAATTTTGTTGGTATAGACCTATCCCATGCATCTTTCTATGTGTAGAGCTTGATTAATCATTTCCAATTTGTCTTTGCAATATGAATGTTAAGTGGAAGAAAGCTAGGATTAGGTGTATGATTCATCTTGTAAGTTTTATGTCTTGGTTACTCATATTGAAGGATGTAGATAAGAAACAATTTATGATCTTTAAACATTGTGAGATGTGGATATTTTCTATTCTTTGAAATGCTTAGAGTAGTTATAGAACATCTTTCTAATTACACACTCCCAACAAGTGCATATATTTGAGAAACTATTCATTTTGATTGTTATGACACAATCTATTATATGTAAAGGTGTGTAAGAGAAGTTACTTTCTAATGTAGGATGTTGATATATATATATATATATATATGTATGTATGTTTATGTATATAAATGCATATTACTATGTATATAGTATGGATGTGTAATGACACACACAAACACACACATGTGTGTGTGTATGCATACATACATATATATACATCGACATATACATTGATATATACATAGATACATGTTTTTATATTATGAAGAGAAGACATTGGTGGATTTGAAACATACAGGTTACAATAGACAAATTGCATGAGAGATACTTGGGCATATTAGTGGCAACACAAAATATTGTCAACATTTGAATCAAAATTTGAATGTGAAAGCAAGGAGCAAAGAAAGACACATAACTTAATATATTGTGGTGGTAATAATAAGATGTTTATTCTCACTTATTTCATAACATAAGCCAATGGTCAGATATAAATTTTGTTGGTGTAGATCTAGCGTATGCATCTTTCATTTTGTAGAGTTGGGTTGATCATTTTCAATTTGTCTTTGCAAAGGAAATGTTAAATGGGAGAATCTTAGGATCGGGTGTATGATTTGTCTTGTAAGTTTTATGTCTTGATTACTCATATTAAAGCATGTAGATGAGAAACAATTTATGTTCTTCGAACATTGTGAGATGGGGACATTATCTATTCTTTGGAATAGTTGGAGTAGTTATAGAACATTGTGCCAATGAAATACTCCCATGGAGTGCATAGATCTATGATATATAAAGAAGTGTAAGAGGAGTTACTTTATAATCTAGGATGTTGATCATGAGAATTTCTATATATATAAATGTATGTGTATGTATATATGTAATGGCATAGACATATATATATATATAGATAGATACATACATACATACATACATACATACATACATATATATGTGTATATGTATACATATATGTGTGTGTGTGTTTGTATACATACAAACATATACATTTATAGTGCATTTATAGATAATAGATGTATATATCTATATGCATTTTATGTAAATCTATATTATCCATAGTACAAATGCATATAAATGCATATATAGATATATACATAATTACTATTTTAGTTTTGTAATTTTATTTTTTAAATTAATAATTTTGGTTGACCATCCAAAGTTATGTGCTTAAAGACAAGCCTTTGTATATATATATTTATGTATGTATGTATGTATGTGTATGTACATAAATTCATAAATATATGTATATAGTATGGATGTGTAATGGCATACACATGTGTATAAATTTATATATACATACATACATATATATATATATATATATATATATATATATAGACATATGTATGTACATACATTTACATACATATGTATATATGTAGACATACATACATACATACATACATACATACATACATGTTTACATATTATAAAGAGAAGAGATTGGTGGATTTCAAACAAATGGGTCAGAATAGAGTAGTTGGGCATATTAGTGGAAATACAAAATATTGTCAACATTTGAATCAAAATTTGAATGCGAAAATAGGGAGTGGGAAAAGACACATAATCTAGTGCACCATCGTGGTAGGAATAAGATGCTCATTATCACTTTGTCCATAACATAAGAGAATTATGGGATATAAGTTTTGTTGGTGTAGATCTAGGCTATGCATATTTTGTTTTATAGAGTTTGATTGATCATTTCCAATTTTCCTTTGCAATGTGAATGTTAAGTGGGAGAATCTTAGCATTAGGTGTATGATTCATCTTGTAAGTTTTATGTCTTGATTAGTCATATTTAACCATGTAGATGACAAAAAATTTATAATCTTTAAACATTATGAGATGTGTAAATTATCTATTCTTTGGAATAGTTGGAGTAGTTATAGAGCATCCTTTCAATTAAATACTCCCATGGAGTGCATAGATTTGAGAAACTATTGATTATATATGTGTGTGTGATGCAGGAGCATCCAGTGGTGTGAGGGAAATCTTGCATCACTAAAAAATATTCTTTCCATTTATGTTCCTATTTTTTTCTTTTTGTAGATGTTTTTGCATTTTTGGATACCCTTTTCATCGAATAAGAGTTTCCAACTTTCAGAACTACTTTTTTGCTTTTTTTGCTCAACTGTTATTTTTAGCAGGTGTGAATTTGAAGGTGTGGGAAGAAAAAAATTTATGGGAAGGTTCATGATGGAAAAATAAGCACTTTGGTGAAAGAATCAGGTCAAGATCATTCACGGTTTGAAAGTTATTCAAGTTCTAGTTTCTACTTTTTGCCCTGAAAAATGTTCTAAGTCCAATTTGAGGCACTAAATAGTCTCGTAAAGGCCCATAAATTGTTAGAACCAATGGAGCGGGTTTTTAGCTTGTTATTCACTTCGAGATCTTTTCGACGGTGCAAACAGTTCGAAAAATAGAGTCCCGGATCAAAAGTTATGGCTTCCAGAAGTTGGCCGATTTTTGGAAAATTGCCAATTTTCGAATTAAGACTCAAGTTTTGAATTTCAATTTGTAATTTTTGGCCCAAACTGCCAAAACTCATAACTCAAATATTTGTTTTGGCTCCAAATAAAAAATGGGCTATTTATGGGCTAGTTTTTGATTTATGGATAGCTTTTTGGGGGAAAGAGTTTGCATGTTGCGAAAAGGGGATTTTCTATAATTTTTGGAATTTTTCTAAACTTTTGTAGCTTGTATGTATCATAGAGCTCGAGGATTTGGGATCCTCTACATGTAAGAGTTCCATATTTTTGAATAAAATATTATTCTCTATTTTGTGATTATTGTTCTGTGTCTCAGGTTTGCTCCCTCGTCGGGTGGTATTAGAGCGGGTTTTCTTGAGCGTGTGAATAGATCACCAATCATGAGGCAGTTTGCACCAGGACCGTGGTTGTGGGTTAAAGATCTTCAAGATCCCTCCAAGAGTGATTCCTGGTAGGCGTGGTGGTGCTATAGGTGGCAGAGGTGGCATAAATACTGGTGGAAGATATCCATTGGCAGTTGAGGGTTTCAGAGCCCTCTAGAGACAAATTGATGCATTGTAGGAACATATGAGAAGAGGGTTAAACCCGGGAAGGAGAGGAGAAAGCGATGATGAAGAAGAGGTGGAAGATACAGATGTAGAAGAGGAAGAAGAAGCTATTGATCAAGATAAAATGCGTCTTATTAGGGCCATTTCGAAGATCAGAAAAAGACCTAGAATAGAAGTCCCTAGTTATTCTGGAAGTCTGAACCCGAAAGAGTTGATTGACTCAACGAGCTAGAAGAATATTTTGAGTATGAAGAAGTAGAGGACCCAGATTGGGTTAAGTTTGAAAAAAAGAAGCTGAAGGGCCATGCCAATATTTGGTGGAAAGAGGTCCAGTTGGAGAGGAATCGAAGAGGAAAAGGAAAGATCAGCAGTTGGGATCGCATGGTGGAGAAATTGAAGAAATAGTTCATACCAGTGGACTACAAGTTAGATCTGCTAAAGAAATTGCAAGGGTTGAAGCAAGGAAGTAGATCTATGAAAGAATACACAGAATATTTTCATAAGATGATCATCAGAACGGGCCATGTAGAGGCCAACAAAGAGAAGGTAGCCCGTTATCTTAATGGGTTACGATCGAGCATTCAAGAGGAGCTAAACCTGGTCAGAATTACTACCATTGAGGCTGCATACCAGTTTTCTCTAAAAGTTGAGGAGAATTTGAACAAAAGATTTGATAGCAAGCAAAATGGATGAGGAGGTCAAAGTGGAAGGGGTAGTGGAAGATCTTCTAGGAGCCGAAATGAGGATGAAAGGAAAAATGAAGATGTGGGTACCAATCGAGGTCAGAAGAATGATAACTTCTACTACCCTCATGATCAAAAAAGTGGCGATCAAAGAGGTAGAGGACGAGGAAGATTTGGGCCAGGACCTGGAAGAGGTGGTTTCAGAGGAATCTTGTTTCCATTGTGGTGAAGAAGGGCATCGAGCCCATGAATGTCCACAACACCAAGGAAGGAAAGACAAAAGGCCATAAGGTCGTGGAAGGGTTGCACATGCATATGAGGAGGCTCAATCCAAGCATTCAGATGATGCTGAAAGGGGAGAAACCCTAGTGGCTAGAAGAGCCTTGGTGACTGAAGAGAAGGAGCCAAAACAGAGGAAGAATCTATTCCGCACAAGGTGCAAGTGTGAATACAAATGTTGTGATGTCATTATTGACAGTGGGAGCACTGATAATCTGGTGTCAGAAGAGATGGTTGCAAAGTTGAAGCTAAAAAGGGAAAGGCATCCACATCCATATTGGATTGCATGGTTGCAAAAAGACCACAAAGTTCTGGTCAATGAGTAGTGCCTAGTGAAGTTCAAGATTGGAAGCTATCGTGATGAGGTACTCTGTGATATCATCCCCATGGATGCATGCCACATGTTGTTGGGGAGGCCGTGGTAGTTCGAAGGCATGTTGTACATGATGGTCATGCAAACACTTATTCCTTGATGAAGGATGGAGTCCGCCATAAGTTGAAACCGCTGAAGAAGGATGAAGAAAAGGTATGCAGTAGTGCTAGAATTTTTTTTGTTGATGGAAGGAATTTTTTAGAAGGCATGAAGCACGAGCGTATGTGTTATGCATTGATTCCTAGAATGGATAAGGAAGATAGTGAGAAGGTGCCAGTAGAAGTTTCTGGACTATTGGATGAGTTTCAGGAGATTATTTTTGATAGCGTACCTAAGGGTTTACCACCAGTGAGGAAGATTAGTCATCAAATTTACTTGATCCCTGGAGCCAGTTTGCCAAATAAGGAAGCTCATAGAATGACTCCTACATAAAATGAGGAGTTGAACAGACAAATTCAGGATTTGTTGAGAAAGGGTTTGATTCGAGAGAGTCTGAGCCCATATGCAGTACCTGCAGTACTACCACTGAAGAAGGATGGGGAGTGGAGGATGTGTACAAACTCCCAGGCCATAAAATAAGATAACAATCAAGTAACTACCAAGGATGGATGACCTGATGGACTGTTTGAGTGGAGCTCTATACTTCACAAAGATAGATCTAAAAATTGGATATCACCAGATCCGGATTCGAGAGGGTGATGAATGGAAGACTGCCTTCAAGAACAAAGAGGGCCTGTACAAATGGTTAGTCATGCCCTTTGGGCTAACCAATGCACCGAGCACATTCATGCAGCTCATGAACGAGGTACTAAAAGAGTTTCTGGGAAATTTTGTTATTTTATATCTAGATGATATTTTGATTTTTAGTAAGACTTTGGATGAGCATTTAATGCATATTCATAGAGCTTTTGAGAAGTTGAGAGAAGAGAAATTGTTGATTAATCTGAAGAAGTGTAGTTTTGTGAAGAGGGAGTTAGTGTACTTGGGGTTTGTTGTCTCGATAGAAGGTCTCCAGATGGACCTAGAGAAGGTGAAGGCTATTCTAGAATGGCCTACCCCAAGAACTGCTATTGAGGTGAGATCTTTCCATGGTTTTGAAAGTTTTTATAGAAATTTCATTAGGAACTTTAGTAGTATTTGTGCACCCCTGACTAAAAAAATGAGAGGGGATAGAAAAGAGTTCAAGTGGAGCACTGGAGCAGCAAAGAGTTTTGATCTGTTGAAGCAGAAGGTGACAGAGCAACCAGTTTTAGCCCTCCCAAATTTCAATAAGGTGTTTCAAGTGGATTGTGATGCCAGTGGTTGTGCCCTTGGAGCAGTGATGAGCCAAGAAGGTAAGCCCATTGCCTATTTCAGTGAAAAGTTAAATGACGCAAAGAGAAAGTGGTTTGTATATGATCAAGAATTTTTTGCAATAGTTCAAGCATTGAAGAAATGGAGACATTATCTGTTGCTGAAGGATTTTGTTTTGTATATTGATCATCAAGCATTACAGTACCTAAGTAGTTAGGGAAAATTAAATTAGAGGCATATGAAATGGGTAGAATTTTTGCAGAGTTATACCTTTGTTTTAAAGCATAGGAGTGGCAAGTCCAATAGGTTTGTAGATGCCTTAAGTAGGAGGAAAACATTGTTGATAGAGATGCAGATTGAAGTGGTTGGGTTCAATGAACTCAAGACATTGCATCCTGAAGATCCTGATTTCATAGAGGCTTGGAAAGCTTGCAAGGAGCCTGTTACAGTTGACAGGACAAAGTGGTTGGATTTCATAATCTAGGATGGCATGTTGTTTAAGGGAAGTCAATTATGTATTCCGAGGAGTTCCATGAGGGAGAACCTGGTAAAGGAGAAGCACAGTGGAGGAATGGCAAGACATTTTGGTCAGGATAAGACCATTTCCATTATCAGTGAGCATTATTATTGGCCTCAATTATCATAGGATGTGAAGAAGTTTGTGCAGAGTTGTAGGGTATGTGAGATGGCTAAAGTAGTGAGCTAGAATATTGGGTTGTATCAGCCCTTACCTATACCAGAGAGGCCATGGGAGGATATAAGTATGGACTTTGTCCTTGGTTTTCCAAGGACACAGAGAGGGAATGATTCAGTATTTGTGGTAGTTGACAGGTTTTCAAAGATGGAAAATTTCATCCCATGCCAAAAGACCCATGATGAAGTCCACATTGTTGACTTGTTCTTTAGAGAGGTGGCGAGGCTACATGGTCTGCCAAAGAGTATAGTCTCAGATCGTGACACAAAATTTGATGGATACTTTTGGAGGACCTTGTGGAAGAAGTTGAAAATAGAGTTGAAGTTCAGTTCTACACACCATCCATAAACTGATGGGAAGACTGAGGTTGTGAATAGAAGTCTGGGTAACCTACTGAGATGCTTGGTAGGAGATAAACCCAAGGGATGGAACTTGATCTTACCCCAAGCAGAATTTTCTTACAAGAATTCTATCAAAAAAAGCACTAGTAGATCACCATTCCAGATTGTGTATGGAGGTAGTCCCAGGACCGCTCCAGAATTGAGGAAGATGGACCAAGAGAAGAAGACAAGTGCCGAAGCCAAAGACTTTGTAGAGCACATCAAGAATATACATGAGAAGGTAAGAGAACATATTAACAAGATGAATATGTAGTATAAGGCTAAGGCAGATCAGAAGAGGAGGTATAAGGAGTTTTAGATTGGTGATGAAGTGATGGTCCACTTGAGGAAAGAGAGGTTTCCAGTGGGAACCTATAACAAATTGAAGATGAAGAAGTTCAGTCCCTGTAAAATTTTGAAGAGGCATGAATCAGGGAATGCATATGAGGTAGAGTTTTCGGATGGAGTCAACATTTCCCCTGTGTTCAATATTTTAGATTTGACAGAGTATCATGAAGGTGGCACAGGGGAAGTACCAACAATGGAACAATGTGGCATTCCAACACCTACTTCAGAGAAGGAGGAGATTGAAGAAATCCTAGATAGCTGTGTGGGAAGGAGTACCAGAAACAGGCAGTATGAAGAATATTTGGTGAAGTGGAGAGGAAGGCATGTGGAAGATTCATCCTGGTTCTCTAAAGCAGAGGTTGACTGTTTGGGTTTTCCTCAACCATCTAAGACGTGACGGGGTCACTTCTCAAATTACCCTGGGTGTGTGATGCAGGAGCATCCAGTGGTGTGAGGGAAATATTGCATCACCCAAAAAGATGCTTTCCATTTATGTTCTTGTTGTTTTCTTTTTGTAGATGTTTTTGCATTTCTGGATACCCTTTTCGTCGAATAAGAGTTTCCAACTTTTAGAACTGCTTTTCTACTTTTTCTGCTCAACTGCTATTTTTAGCAGGTGTGAATTTGAAGACATGGGAAGAAAAAAAATTATGGGAAGGTTCATGATGGAAAAATAAGCACTTTGGCGAAAGAATCAGGTCAAGATCATTCACGGTTTGAAAGTTATTCAAGTTCCAGTTTTTTCTTTTTGCCCTAAGAAATGTTCTGAGTCCAGTTTGAGGCACTAAACGGTCTCGTACAGGCCCAAATATTGTCAGAACTATTGGAGAAAATTCTTAGCACGTTCTTCACTCTGAGACCTTTCTGACGATGCAAACGGTTCAAAAAAAGGAGTCCCAGATCAAAAGGTATGGCTTCCAGAAGTTGGCCAATTTTTGGAAAATTGCCAATTTTCGAATTAGGACTCAATTTTTGAATTTCAATTTGTAATTTATGGCGCCAAACTACCAAAACTCATAACTCGAATATTGTTTTTGGCTACAAACCAAAAATGGGCTATTTTATGATTTTTGGATAGGTTCTTGGGGGAAAGAGTTCGCATGTTGCAAAAAGGGGATTTTTTGTAATTTCTGGATTTTTTCTGAAACTTCTGTAGCTTGCATGTATCACAGAGCTTGAGGATTTGGGATCCTCTGCATGTAAGAGTTCCATATTTTTGAATAAAATATTATTCTCTATTTTGTGAGTATTGTTCTGTGTCTCGGGTTTGCTCCCTCGTCAGTGTGTGTGTGTGCATATATATTGATGCACACACACACACACACACACATATATATATATTACTATATATAGTAATTGCATACACATATATATGTACAAATATATACATAATGATAGTTTTATTTTCATAGTTATTATTTTTTTTAATTTTTTAAATTAATAACTTGAGCGGAGCATCCAAAGTTTTGTGCTTGAATATTAGCTTTCAAATATTAATTTTCATCTAATTTATTATCAAAAATCATTGTCTAAGTAGTATTAGGAGTCAATTTAAAGCATGTTGAAGTGTATTATGAAAAAAATTATCTAGACATTTGCTTGAATGTTAGCTTATGTTTGTTGGATCTTGTCACATCAAAAAACAAAGCTTGATGATTAACAAAGGAGTCAAGCACATTTCCTTTTGTTTGTATTAGGTGTGAAATGGTGTTTTTAAAAACTTTGGCTTTGATATGTGTGTTTTAAATCCATTGAATGTAGATTAGTTATGTTGAATTCTCCGTCATGTCATTAGTCCTTATCATTTAATTGCATGTTTAATAAAAGTGGTACATTAGTGTTAGACAAAATGATAAGAATATTATATTGACATAGTCTTTTACTTTGGTTGATACAAGGTTAGGTGTTTTTGATGATGTTTTTTGTTGCAAGTTGTTTTGCACATATACTTGTTGCTCATATGTTGTGAATAATTTTTTATGCTTTAATTACATTTTTGAATGGATATAAAAACTTGATTGTTAATGATATTTTAGTGTCATTGACCATATATTCAATAAGCATGTAAGGTAGAGTTTGGAGATGGACAATATACATGAATAGAGATATAAAGATAGAGAAATATGATTATTAGGACATAATGAAAAGTGCTAAAGAAAAGAGATTTTATAAATGATAAATGGGTGTAAGATAACACAATACTATATTGTAATAAGATGAATTGAAATAAAAATTGTATGAATAGCCGTATTAAAAAATATTTGGACATATACATGGTGAGATAAGTATAGTTCAATAAGTTTTATCTAAACTAGGATAAATATCCTTGATTGAGTTTTCCAAATCAAAAATATGATATTTGATACATTACAATGAACTATGTAATCTTTAATTTATAGTATTTCAAATACTTTTATGTGCATTGAATCAGTCAATTTGATACATGCAGAAGTGGTAATTTCATTGTGATCATAGTGGCATGGATATCAATGAGCGCCAAGTGAGTTGTCTTTTCAAATTTCATTGGTTTGGGTAAATGCATCAAGAATTTGAAATTAGTAATTAGTTTATGCAAGAAAATGTTAAAAGTAGTGGGCAATAAATAGTAGACAAGAACACATAAAATGCAAAGGACAACAAATAGTAGACATTAAAAAATAAAATGCAGAGAATGAGAAACAATAGATGTTAAGTGACATAATGCCTATTTGATACTTTTTAGAATTTAAACTCACTCTTTTAAATCCAGGTTCCATGCTTCTAGAAAGAACAAACACAATTGGTGATTCACTTCCAGTAAAGCACATCAGTCCTTTACATATTATGAGAGCTGATGGGAAAATAATTCCTAATATAAATCCTTTCAAGAAACAGGGAAGAATATACGTGAACACATAAAATGCAGAGGAAAACAATAGACATTAAACCATAAAATGCAGAGAACAATAAACAATAGATGTTAACTGAAAAAATACAAAGATGGAAAAAACTACAAAATGACATTGTAAAAGATATAAGAACTTGCAAATGTCTTGTTTCTTGTTTCCAATCCAATAGAAATAATTCCTACTAAGAGACACATAATTCAACTTGTTGGAGTATGAAAGACACTGAGAGGGGGGGCAAATCAGTGTCTTAATAAACAATTTCAATTTATTGATATTTCAAAAAACCACTTAATCTCTTTGAAAATAGTAAATGTTCAATTTCAAGATTATGATCAAATGTGATAACCAAATTTATATTCTCAAACAACATATAAACTAAAATGCTGCAATATAAATATAGAAGACAACAAGATCAAAAGGCATCCACAAAAGAGTCATAACACAATATTTTTCATGAGTGGAAAACCCTCGTAAGGATGAAAAACCACTCGTAAATGCCTCACTGGCTTATCAAAACTACCTCACTAGCTACAAAATGCCTCACTAGCAACACAAGCCTCACTGGCTACAAATGTCTCACAAGCAACACAAGCCTCACTGGCTACAAATGCCTCACTGGAAAATACAACTGCCTAACTAGCAAAAGGTCAATCTTTCTCTCATTGACATGACCTTACAACATTATGTAAAACATGAATAATTTTTTTACAAAGGGTTACTTTGTTTCACTGCATAACATTTCCACTTTCCAAACTAACATGTTCTATATCCTAAAGATTCATTGATGTGGAATCTTTAAAATACAAAATATATCAGTTTACACATCTCACTATTTCAGATATTGTTTACAAGTTCAACATGATATATCTTAGTAAATAACCAAACCAATAATAGTGATAAATCACTATTTATATAAACATTCAATAGTACACATAATGCTTCCATCTATCACTCATTACAATTATCAAATGTAACCTTTAAAACCTATTCAAAACTATTTCCATAAATTCCCTTGTTGATTCACTGCTATGACTATCTTTTAATATGTCTTTTTAAAACATGGAATGGTCAACACAACACATAAACAATGTATTTGAACATAACACAAGATGCATATAGGTGTCACCAAACAATCTTTCCAAGCTTGACATCACAATACTTACCACAACCCTTCAAGACTTTAATATACACGGTTATACATGGACTTCCCACATTATAGATGACTCATACAATAAAGAATGTGCACACAAACAACAATAGACATATACCTCATGTTAAATCAAATGTACACATCACAACCTATGTGAGAAGCTTTCAATACATCTTCTAAATAGATTTAAATCACAAGCCCTAGCTACAAGTAACACTATCACACAATACCACATACCCAAGAATAACAATTAAGACAAACCCTTGATAAATAATATTTGACCATGGACAACAAATAAACTATGGTATAGAATCATCTTAAGACAAAATAATAATTGCCTCAAACAATACAAAGAATTCCCTACTAACATGCTGCAAAAACCCCATATAATAAACTAGCAGACAAAGATATACAGATGAAGCAACACCATGTATAGGATAATGCAAAGTCGGTACAACTCAAAACTATAGAACCGAAGTAATAATGTTATTGACATAGGTAATAACATAAGGATATTATCACCAATGAATTCAAATTTACTTTGCATACCTTGAAGTTAATCTACCATAGTGAACTGAAAACCATTTATCTACAACTTCAATTACAATACCATTCATTCCATCGAGCTCTCCAACCTTCTCCAAAAACTCTAGCTTGGCTAAAATAGAATATCTTGTGTTTTGAAAACTGAATGAACAATTAGGGCATAAATGATATTGATACAATGATTTTGTATCTCACCAATTATTATGTCGACATTCTCCCATATGTTTTTCTTCAAAGTCATAAAACTCATAATTCCCAAATGATTTATGTTGGTCCACCTTGTTCACTTTTATGAAAGTGACCAACCTTCATAATGACCAAGACTCATGTGTCAGTCTAGCAAAACTCATATGCATATCAAAAAAATTTCCTCAACAAAAATTGTTGTCTCAATGATTTTTCAATGTCAAAGTCACCCATAAATATAGAAATATATTCTTCCTTTGTAACAAAAGAACATTTCCATCCCAATGACATTTAACAGTACCAATCAAACAACACTAAACCTTCAATGAAAGCCACAAAATATGCCAAACACATATATATACCAATGTGTATCACCTCAATATGTTCCAAGTTGAACATTCAACCTGACACTAATGCCAAAACCAATGTCAAAGGGGCAACAAACTCCTCCTTTGGCATTGATGTCAAACCTTGTCACAAACTTGAAAAAGATATCACCTGTAGAAGCACTAAACACCAATCCCTACCATGTCAAACAATCACCAACATTATGCAATATTGAGCATTAAACATCATTCAAACCAAATGAACAACCAAAACTAAATTTAAAATTTGAATATTACTACAACTATCATGAACCAAATGTTGGATTGAAACCATAGACCTATCACTAAGCTCATCTCCCCCTTTTGACAACAATTCCAAAGGTCAAAGGGGTGGGAAATCAACAAATCCCTACTCATGAACAACAATCTAGTGTCACAGTGACACAAAACAACATCAGATCTAAATGAATAAAACTGAAAAGAGCACTACACAATGAAATATAGAACTGCCATGGTATCAAAACTAAACCAAGATGCCACCATGCTAAAAATATAATACAATGGTCTAGAATATGGATGAAAACTCCCCCTAAAACCATGCTCTCAAAGAGATCAGTTGTTCCCCCTAAGAATAACATTGTACCAACACAATTCATCACACATTGTCATGTGTAATTGCCAAGAATAACCAAGGGATGAAGAATAGGCTGTTAAGACTCCCCCTATCAAGTAATATCACCATTGTGTAGTGGAAGAAAGAATAACACTATGCAAGAATAGTATCCAAAGGAAAATATTGCATATTGTAGAAGCATCAAGACTATCATCACATATCACATAAAGAGCATTTCATAGTCACCATTGTCATGGAAAGTTGTTATCAAGAGATGATCAATCATAGTAAACTATCCAAAAAATGCACCCAGATCCACTTGAGCTAAAAAGTTCACTCAAATACATATCAATATGAGTGCCTACCATATGATCTCTAGGAAAATTTCCTCCTTGAGTCACAAAGAAACTCTATTTTTTGTGAAATTGTCAAGCAAACATAATGCACAAAGCATATCCACTGTCCTAGAAATGTGAAATGAATACTCATTATCTAATGCATAGTTAGCAAGTATCAATAGAATATGTATAATAACTGAGCATAAAGAAGTATAGAAAACTATCTATACCAAAATATGTTATCACATAATCAACAAATCACCAAATGACTGAGGAACCATTGTCTCATATCCACTATACAACTTATAAGTAGAGTCACGATGAAAGAGAGACAATGAACACATAGTATCCATTGAGAAAGAGAATCAATTGAACATTGTTAAAGACCGCTACCCACTTTCTTCTTGAACATTATATCACTATGATCAATAGGAAAATCTTATAGATACTGCCCCCAAAGACACTAAGCAAAAGACACTAACAACACCACAATATCCTTAAAGAAAAAGTATTGGCAATAGAATCAAATCAAATATGAGATGTGCATATTGCAAGCAATCACACTGAATGCACTCTGAATGCCTTTGAAATGTTAAAGTATGGTCACTAAATGCACCAATTTCTATCAAATATACTGAGATGCAAAAAATGTACACCACTGTACACCAACAAAAAAACTATTGTGGTCTATACTACAAAAAATGTGAATATACAGTGAACTATAAATGCATACCAAAACTATAAACGTATACCAGCTGTGCATGATCTTCAAAAAAAATTCACTAGGACTATCACACCATCAATCCACTGAACGATGTCACAAAGCAACAATGATGTGATCTCTGTTTGGAAAGACACTGATATCATATTTTGTCATGTGTTGTCCCCTAGGGTAAACCTTCCACAAATGAAATGAATAACTTGCCCTTTTCATAAGCACAATGTCCAAGTAATTATTCATGATTGCAGTTTGTTACCACTCAATACCTCTAACTGAGTAATTAATATGAGATGAAGGAATATGTATCTTTTTACACCATCTTGTTACAACTGCATATTGTCACATACACTCAAACAGGTGTCATCATGCACAAACAAAGACTATAACTCACCTATAAATTGCCAGTTTGTAACAAAAAACTTAATAAATACTAGATATGCACATTGAAATATGACTTTCCCTTCTCCTCAAGACCACTAGCAACACTCATTTTCAAAAATAAATCAAAGATCATGCAAGAGTATTTTTCATTCATTATGCCACTATCTAAGCAACTTATAGTCAAAAACCAACATTTTGTATATGATTGCACTATGTACTATTTTTTCAAGTCATTATGTTTTCAAATCAAATCCATTGTTCTCATGCACCATATCCTCCATTATCATGTACCACTTTCTAAGAGTAGCAAACACCCATGAATATCCTATGTCCTCTAACCCTTAAACTGTACCAGGGAACATAACTCATTTCTCTTGCTCATTCACTGTATTATAGCAAATGTTTTCAATCTTGGAAAAAACTACCTTGATTACTTCTATTATGTGATTGATGATTAGCCTCTTTGAATGTTTTGACCTACTAATGCTTTCATCATTATATTAATCAACAAGGATACCAAAACATTGTCATCTTATATGTCAAACCTCTATGAACAAACTATGAATGAAGATCACTATGCTTTTGTTAAGGCAACAATTGCATGACATAAAAGACTATCAACACTAAATAAGTTGTAGACTATCACTTTTCATGAACATCACAAGCACAACCATGATATTGTCTTGAAAGAGTGTGAGCATTATAGATACTTTAAATATTAAACAAGGACTATTAGCAACTTCAGAACCAAAAACACCAAAATACTACAGAGATACAACCTCTTTGTTGTGATCTAAGGGGGTTTGTATGAAACACAAACATTATCTCCCCTAATGTCATGCTTCTATTATGCACTTACATATGTCACTTGTGTTGTATGCACAAGCTTAGACTCATTCTCCTATTTTTGCTTTCTTCTTCAAACCTTTTGAATGCTTGTCTTCTTGGGATGTTTCCTTCTCCAAACTTTCTTCTCTAGTTTCACAAACCTAGTTCTATAGTGCTTTGCAACATGTGACCATGGTTATGAAATTTATAACATGATATATTCATATTCTCTAAGAATGCATATTGACTCCTTTTAGACCTTCTTCTACAAGAACTTGCTTTATGCCCATAACCATTACATGAATAACAATAACCAAAAAATGAATGTGTACCTTCAAAATCAATTTCACATTCATTTTCATCAAACACTTGTTCAAAATCACTCACAAAGGGATCTTCTTCTATTTCAACACACTTCTCTATATAATCATTTTTTGAACTAGGTTCAGAGGGTATTTTTTGTTCAACATTCTGTTGAGTATTTCTATTTCCTCTATTTCTCTTACTTTTTTCCATAATGAGTACTCCACTACTAGGAACCCCTTAAGTTGGTTAGACTTATGCAAGGGAA
Source organism: Sequoia sempervirens (assembly GCA_007258455.2). NCBI lineage: Eukaryota > Viridiplantae > Streptophyta > Pinopsida > Cupressales > Cupressaceae > Sequoia > Sequoia sempervirens. Next base: position 550,732,357 of record VDFB02000017.1, read on the forward strand.
TGGATCTGATACCACTTGTTGGAGTACAAAAGACACTAAGAGGGGGGGTGAATTAGTGTCTTAATACACAATTTCAATTTATTGATATTTCAAAAAACTGCTTAATCTCTTTGAAAATAGTAAATGTTCAGTTTCAAGATTATGATCAAATGCCATAACCAAATTTAGATTCTCAAACAAAATATGAACTCAAATGCTACAATGTAAATATAGAAGACAACAAGATCAAAAGGAATCCACAAAAGAGTCATAACACAACATTTTTCATCAGTGGAAAACCCTCATAGGGATGAAAAACCACTCATAAATGCCTCACTAGCTTATCAAAATAGTGTCACTAGAAAAGCCTCACTGGCTACAAAATTCCTGATTGGAAAAGCCTCACTAGCTACAAAATGCCTCATTGACAACACAAGCCTCACTGGCTACAAATGCCTCATTGGCAACACAAGCCTTACTGGAAACACAAGCCTCATTAGCTACAATTTATGCCACACTGGCTATAGATGTCTCATTGGAAAACACAACTACCTCACTGGAAAAAGGTCAATCTTTTCCTCACTAACATGACCTTACAAAATTCTATAAAACATGAATAAAAAAATTATAGAGGGTTGCTTTGTTTCATTGCATAAAATTTCAACTTTCCAAACTAACACATTCTATATCCTAAAGATTCATTGACATGAAATAATTAAAATACAAAATATATTAGTTTACACATCTCACTATTTTGAATACTGTTTACAAAACAACATTACAAAATTATATTTACAAATTCAACATGATATATCTTTGTAAAGCACCAAACCAATAACAATGATAAATCATGATTTATATAAACATTGAATAGTACACATAATGTTTTCATTTTTCACTCATTACAACTATCAAATGTAACCTTTAAAACTTGTTTAAAACTGTTTCCATAACTACCCCTGTCGAGTCACCATTGTGAGTATCTTTTAATAACTCTTTTAATCTATGTTTTTAAAACATGGAATGGTCGACACAAAACATAAACTATGTGTTTGAACATAACACAAGATGCATATAGGTGTCACAAAAAAAACTTTCCAAGCTCGACATCAAGACTTACCACAACCCTTCAAGACTTTAGCATACACGGTTGTACATGAACTTCCCACATTATAGATGACTCATACAATAAAGAATGTGCACACAAACAACAATAGACATATACCTCATGTTGAATCAAATGTACACATCACAACCTATGTGAAAATATTTCAATACATCTACTAAACATATTTAAATCTTGATCCCTAGCTACGTGTAACACTACCACACAATACCACATACCTATGAATAACCATTAAGACAGACCCTTGATAAACAATATTTGACCATCAACAACAAATAAACTATGGTATAGAATCATCTTAAGACATCATAATGATGACCTCAAACAATACAAATAATTCCCTAGTAACATGGTTCCAAAACCCCATTTAATAAACCAAAAGACAGAGATATACAAATGAAACAACACCATGTATAGGATAATGCAAATTCGATACAACTCAAAACTATAGAACCAAAGTAATAATATTATTGAAATAGTTAATAACATAAGTATATTATCACCAATGAAGTCGAATTTACTTTGCATACCCTGAAGTTAATCTACCATGGTGAACTAAAAACCATTTATCTACAACTTCAACTACAATACCATTCATTCCATTGAGCTTTCCAACCTTCTCCAAAAACCCTAGCTCAACTACAACAGAATATCTTTTGTTTTGCAAACTAAATGAAAAATTAGGGCACACATGATATTGATACAATGATTTTGTATCTCACCAATTATTATGTCGGCATTCTCCCATATGTTTTTCTTCAAAGTCATAAAACTCATAATGCCCAAATGATATATGTCGGTCCACCTTGTTCACTTTTATGAAAGTGACCAACCTTCATAATGACCAAGACTCATGTGTCGGTCTAGAAAAACTCATATGCATATCAAAATTGCTGCCTCACCAAAAGAATTTGTCTCAATGACTTTTCAATGTCAAAGTCACCCATAAACATAGAAATATATTTTTCCTTTGTAACAAAAGAACATTGCCATCCAAATGACATCTAAAACCAATTAAATAGCACTAAACCTTCAATGAAAGCCATAAATGTATGCCAAACCTATATATATACCAATGTGTCTCACCTCAATATGTTCCAAGTTGAACATTCAACTTGACATCATTGCCAAAACCAATGTCAAAGGGGCAATAAACTCCCCCTTTGGCATTGATGTCAAACCTTGCCACAAACCTAAAAAGATATCACCTGTAGAAGCACTAAAGCACCAATCCTTTCCATGTCAAACAATCACCAACATTATGCAATATTGAGCATTAAACATCATGAACCAAATGAACAACCCTAACTAATCTTGTATGCCAAAACTGAATTTAAAATCTGAATGTTACTCATGCTATCATGAACGAAATGCTAGACTGACACTAACTCATTTGACTGCAAAATCCAACAAAAATGTTCGACGAAATATGTATAATTTGATGTATCATCGGGTGCTTGTAAAATTTTATGTGTAATTTTAATTTTTTTTGAAAGTTTATCCCCAACGTTCGTCGAAATTTCGATGAACCTGGGTTTCGTCAAAATGTCAACTATCAGTTTCGTCAAAATTTTGACAAACATGAAAAATAGAAAAAATCAAATTGTGGCTGACATAAAGAAAAGTGAGTATGCGCCTGATTTAGTGCGACAGTGTTTTGCTCTACTTGAGATAGTTTGTGGAGAACTAAGGATGATTTTCTTGGGAAAAATCAGAAAAAATTCAAGAATATATCGCCAGGTTGAGGGTAGTCATTGTCTTTTTGTAGAATTCAGTTGTGAAATCAGATTTGTAGTTCTAGGTTTGAAAATCATATTTTAAAGCAACATCTCATCGGATTTCATTTTTAGAGGTTTAGGGTTTTGAGAATTTCATGTCCAGATTTTGTTGTGTGGAATCACCATAAGATCACAACCAAGAAACATATTCTTGTGACTATAATTATGTGATCCATAACTCTATTGGTCATGTGGCATAGCTGTGCTATAACAAATACTGCATTCATGTGTGACCCAAGTTTAATGTGGCTATGTTGTGATAGAAATGGAGGCACTCATATAATGTAGTTAATTCAGGTTGTATAATGTAGGTGTCAATCATCATTGGGTGCATTTAGGTTGTCTCAAGTTTAACAAGTTACGATGTAATTATAGCATGATCCAAGACTGATTACCTCTTGCTGCAATAAAGATCCTATAACTCGGTCGATATGTAGAATGGTTGTGTTATATCAATTATGTAGTGCATTCAAGCACAACCCATGTTTAATGGGCTATTCTAGAGAGTGATCAAGATTTTCTAAACCTTATGAATGTTACTTGACATATATTTGCATAATCTCAAATTCCTTCAGAGGATTTTGAAGTATCAATGTATTCTATATAGGGTTTAGAATGATTTATTTTAATTAAAAAAATAAATAAATGATGTATTTCCTGTAATTAGATAATGTGGAGATCTCCTAAATCTACCCCAACACACTATCCTCTTTGGCACTGTATTCATTACTCAACTACTAGGGTTTTGCATGTGACATCTTTAATATCTTCATGACCATGGCTTTTAAATAGATCTCAGTCTTTTCTTTAATCCTTTTCATGGTAACCCTTGAGTTCCATAATCCACCTTCAATCTCTTCTAAGAACGTGTCTTAAGCTAGACTGCATAGAATGCATATAAAGCAATTCCTTCATACCTACCATTGTTCCAAACCACCACTCACTGCCTTGCTTAAAATGTTGCCTCCATAAGCACAATAGCATGTTTTAAAATCATGGTTGCCAGTGATTGACCATTAAGGTCACCACTTTCATCATGAAGATACAATGAGATTTTTTTCTTCAAACTCAAAGCATTATGCAAGATAACATTGTGAATTATTTGTTGTGTACGATTTGATTTTCTTGCACATTTACTGGTTTGCTAACTTCTTTAAGACTGGGTATTGCACCCTCAATGCAATCTCAAACAACTCACTCACTATCACTTGAAGATTCCTTTCATGAGCATCCTTCTATAAAATCAAACTATGCCCTATAGACTGCCTACTTACTACAGAGGACTCATTGTTTCATGGTATTGTAGTTCTTAAGATCCTTCAACCTTATTGACACTACTTCATAGTCCACAAGGTATTATTCACTATTCTCCCATCTTTGATGAATCTCAAAACACTGCTCAAACATGCAATCCACTACCTCCATTATACATCAATGGCTAAGAAGAAACATTGAACCTATGATTACCACTGTTACTTGATTTGGATAGTCATTCCCTAATTGTATTTTCCTTGTCTAACACTACCAAAAGAATTTGAAAAACCCTTAAGGTCAGTAAGGGGGTAAGAAAATTCACTGTTAAAATCTCCACTTTATTATGTAAGGTTTGAGCTTTATTATCTTGTCACTGCTCAGCCTCTTTTTAACTGTCACATCTCAAGTGACTACCATTCTTCTTACCATAGATTACATTTACAAATGTCACTAAGCTACATAGTGTGCTTGATATTGGCTACAATCTTTAGATTGCAAGATTTTTTATTACCTACAATGTCTCAATCTTTCTAATATTGCAACCTCACTAATCCACTATAGTTATTGTTTATGTTTCTATGGAGGCCTAGGGTTTGTACCCAAATCATGCTCTTACCAATGCTTCTATTGTTTTTTATTAGGGCTCTCTCAATGTTGAGGGCCCTAGGGATAAGCTTGTCATAAGAAGTGACACATTACATCTTTAACTAAAAGGATAAATTCGTATTGACATTAGCAATGATGATTATGACTTGTTGCTCCTTAGGAATGGGTCACTTGCTCTTACTAGCTCACTACCTCCATTGTTGTAGGAAGTTTGTGATCAAGTTCAATATTCTAATTTTAGAAGTCTTAATGGTTGGGAATCATAGTAAAATCAAAATTTAATAAGTTTTGGAATTAGCATTTTAAAGTATTTTTTTGGGTCATTAACTTCAGACTATCTTCTCTTTTGCAGAGGTGGTTGCATGCCAAATTTTTTTGGTGTAAAATATTAGAATTATTAGATTATGTTACCTATCTATGAATATAAATTATTGGAGTGTGAGTTTGATATTTTTTGAAGATCTAAATAGTCAAGATTGGTAAAGAAAAATCATGTCAGATAATATTAGTCCAGAATAAAATGAAGAGACACTTGATAGATTGTGGGCTAGATTGAAAAGAAAGGGTGATGGGAAATGTTATTGTCCTTGCAATAATTGCAAGGGCTTAAAGACGAGATGACTTTTAATCACAATAGCTGAGAAACATCGTAGGCAGCATGGTCACATTGAAAGGGGGAATGATTATCGTCCATTGGTAAGTTGTTCATTATATGTGTTTATATTGATTGAATTTGTAAATGTTTATATCATTTTAACATATTATATATATATATATAATCACCTGATCATGATCATGGTTTATTTCTGCCTATCATTATTATAAAGGTGGGGCGCCCTAGGGTAGATGATATGGATTATCACAGCCCGAAGAATGTGGTTTTGCAAGCGGACGAACATGGAGCTGTGAATATCAAAGATGAAGTTAATGATCCTATGGAAGAAGATGATCACGCACCAGAAAAAATAGTTGAAGATGATGGTATGAATACATTGATCCATGACACATTTAGTGGCAGAGCTGATCATGATGATCAAGATGACTTTCATGATGTTCATGATTTACCTATACTTGAGAAGGCATACGAGCCCATTTATGAAGGCTCCCAAACAACTCTTCTCTCTGTTGTATTGTTGCTATTGAACTTGAAGGTTATGAATAGTTTATCAAACATAGGAATCTCACAGATGTTAAGGTATGTCATATATTTCATCTTTTTTCATCTATTTTAATTGTTGTTAGCTCATCACTAGTAAATAAAGGATGAAATATGTACCATTAATATTCTTTATATTAAAAAATTATTTTTTGTTGTAGATTGATTGGTGAATTTTTGTTACCACCATCAAATATTTTACCTCGCTCATACCGAGATTTATCTGCCATTATGGAAGATATCGGAATGGAGTATCAAGCAATAGATGCATGTCCTAATGATCATATTATATATCATAAACAACATGAATTTGCAACAGAATGCTCAGAATGTCATATCAATAAATATCGAACAGATCAACTAACAAAAAATGTGTCTCGCAAGGTTTTTCGTTATATTCCCATTATTCCACGTATGCAATGATTATTTAGGTGCAAAAGCTTAGCACAATTTATGGATTACCATGCACGAAATAGAAGTGGAGATGGCATTCTTCGAATGCCTGTGGATGGTTTTGCATTTAGGGACATGGAGGAAAAATAGCCACACTTTAAAGAAGAACCTTGTAATCTCAAGCTTTCATTGGGAGCGGATGGTGTCAATCCATTTGGAGAGTTGAGATCTATTTACTCGGTGTGGCCTATTTTTGTTATCAACAATAACATTCCTCCATGGATGTCAATAAAGAGGGAGCACATAATGTTGTCAATGATTGTTCGAGGTATTTTTTTATATCAATTTTATTTAACGTAGTAGCATCTCATTTGTCTTATTTGTTGCATAATGACCTATATTTTTTTCATTCAATAGTCATGTGCATTAATTTATATATATTGCAGTAAAATGATTATAATAATTATGTAATGTTTATGTTCATTCAACTAGGTAAGTATCAAGTTAAAGATATGAATGTATATATCGAGCCTCTTATCGATGAGTTACTAAAGTTATGGAATGGCGTCACTATGTATGATGTCTCTAGACCAATAGACAAAGACAATTTCAATTCCACGCAATGCTTGTATGGACAATTCATGATGCCCCAAGGCTAACACATTTTTGTGGTATTTTATAACGTTCGACTGCATTTTAACAATATTTAATTTGATGAAGTAGATATTATGCATGTTTTTAAAATAATCTATTCATTATATATAATTATAAAAATTGACATATTTAATCCAATCATATATGATCTTGCAGGTCTTCAAACAAAGGGAAAATTTGCATGTCCAATTTGTGGTCCCAAGATGAAATCTCATCGTTCAACAAGTTTAGGTAATCAGGTGTTTGATGAGTATAGGCACTTCCTCCATAGAAATCATAAGTATCAAACTCCTAAAAAACATCTTTTCAATGGGAAAAAAGAGACTACATAAAAACCATGAAGAATGACACCTCGCCTATGGAAGTTGGAATATAATAGATTTAATCGTCAAGGTTATACATCAGATCAAATTGTTTATCTATCATATATGATATTGTATACACATAAAAATGGTCACATCACAATAGTCTGGTAAGTAATTAAATATTTTTAATATTTAATTAAAATCTCTGAATTCAATCTGTGTATAAATAAATTTAAATAATTTATTTATATTGTTCATTCTTTCATTTCGATTAAATAAATAAGTTTATTTAATCATCTTTTCTTATTCATTTCTTAATTAATTAAAATAAACATTATGATTTATTTATATTAATTATCATTTAATCTTGGCTTGGATATTTTATTCAAATAAAGATTAAATATTTCTCTCTTTTAAATATATTCTTCTAATATCCATTCGCAATTAAATATTTCAAAATATTTAATTAATTCTTCTAAAGTCACATCACAATTAAATATCTCAAATATTTAATTAAATCTTCTATAGTTCTAAAATAAAAAAAATCAAACTCACATAAATGAAATTAAATAAATTTATTTATTTAATAAATTTGGGGTTTATCTTCAACAACCATGAAACAAACTGCCAAAACAGAAAAAAATAAATTTCTCTGTTCCTGTGCAAGATTGTTCCCGTGGGTTGAAGACAGGCTTCCATCTTCCTCTCCAACCTCCCAACATTCTCCATCTTCCTCTCAACCTCTTCATCTCTCACCATTCAAACTTACCAGACAATCTCACAGCCATTGATCTTTGCCAGCCAAGATTTTTCCTGCAAAAAGCTATAAGAGGACTACCAGGTCTTTGCAATCACAGAGAAGATTTCAATAGAAAAACTATAGCCAAATTGCAATAGCATAGCCTTCATAGTATTTACAGCCTTTTAGTATCATAAGCATAGTGTAGAATCATAGCATATCATGGCATATCCACTTCATATCATAGCATCCATAAATCACAGCCCCTATGCATATCTGTGTCAGTATTTTCACTTCACCAGCATATAGCATAGAGAAGCTCTATCATTTTGCATTACTCATTCTATAGATTTCCATTTGGAGAAGCCTTGCTTATACAATCTGAAAGCAACAGCTTCAAACAAATCTCTAGAGATAGAAGAAGATGGAACGACTTTGAAGAAGCTTCGTTTGTTTATTTAAATTCAAATTACTTACTTTTCTTCAGTTTAAAGTTCCATTATTTTTATTTTGTTTATTTCATTTTGATCATACATATTTAACATTCACATTTTTAGCGCCCACCGTGGGGCTCTTGCCCCAATTTTAACATTTTATTGTAGATTTTCATGACAGGTTACGGCCAAAAACAGCGGATTAGCGCAAGAAACATGCTTCAGTAATATTCATACCCAGTTCATCACCCGTGAAGCATCCTGCAGCGCCCTTGAAACACCTTGTAGCGCCCGTGAAGCATCCTGCAACGCCCTTAAAGCATCCTGCAGCGCCCGTGAATCATCCTGCAGCGCCCTTAAAGCATCCTGTAACACCCGTGAAGCATCCTGCAGCGCCCGTGAAGAATCCTGCAGCACCCATGATGTCTGTTATAGTGCATTTTTGAAAAACCTGCAAACTGTAAATTATAATTTGAATACAGCTTGACTGAATCTGATGCAACCACAGACAGCTAACAACTTTGAATTAAAATGAAGCAATCCTAGGGTAGTCACGTAAATTAAAATCAAGCAATCCTAGGATAGTCACTTCACTTTTAATTTTGGGCTAAAAAGAATTTCATGTTTTTGTGAAGCAAAATCTTCACCTAGCATAGCAAATTGTCTATTTTGGGCTTAAAACTGAATCTTTGTTTGCTTTGCTTAAACGGTGATAGGCCTATGCTCTCCCCTTAACTGGGTAATCAAAATGCCAAACTCATCTATTTCCCTTTATGCAATTTCCAGCTTTGTTAAAACCTTTTAGAGAGCCTGCTCTTGTGGGAAAAAGTACTCACCCAAGAGGAACGACCCAAGTGGGTTCAAGCCAAAGCTAGGCTATTCCACCCCTCTAAAATTTAAAGCAAAATTGGGGAAACCCTCTTTTGACGGTAGTGTGGATTGATAACCATCCCCAAAGCCTTTGTTCTAAAGGTAGGGAGGTCTCTCGAGGGAGTCTATCATTTTCCGCATCGAACAGAAACCCTTACTACGAACTTAGTGTAGTATCCAACCGAAGTCAGTTTCTAAACATCATAATAATCACAGTGTAGGGGAGGGAAGAATCTACCCCCAAGATACTCACCATATAACTACCAAGGATTGTTTGCTTAGGGGATCCGGTATCCACTTCCGTCACTCTGAGTACGCACCTAGAAAAGACAAAAATACAGGCACCCTTTCGGGGGTGGCACAGCTGCGTGAGTCGACATTGTTCTAAGATGTGGGCTGTTGATTACTATGATGACCTATCTGAGTACTAAGAGTGAGTCTGTTTGATCTATCTATCATGTGTAAAACCTGTTAAAACAATTTTTGAAAAACATTTTGATCATACACTTGATGTTTATCATAAGACTTAAAACAACTGTTCTACAAATTGCTTGATGTGTTTTCAATACATTAATTCAGTAAAAATCATCCAAAACTCACAATTACATTGATTACACTTATCATTTTTCAATACTAGGATCAAATCTCAAAAAAAAAAAAGGTGCATTTTTTCAAACAAATTTTTGATTTTTGATTCAACTTCCCCAATAGGATTCTGATATCCTTTCATCTTGGAAGCCACAATCAAGAGTTAGAAACTCCATTTGATCATATCATAAGATTTTCATCTTATCAGATCAAGACATCATCATTTTTGCACTTATAAACTATGATCTAAGTCTAGAAGAACGTTTCAAAAGCATATGCCTATTGTCCACTTTACAACATGGGTGATAACAAAGAAAATCCTTTTCATAGGTTTCATATTGGGAATAGTTCAAATGATGAAATAACCGATTAAATGATTCAAGAAGTTGAACATAATCCACAATTTCACCAAATTTTGGACAAGATGTTAGAACGAGATAAAGAAGGCTACTTTCTTTTCTTAGCAAACCAAGGTGTCAAATTTCCCTCTAACTACAATATGGAGAAAATTAAGGAAGATCCTGAAAAGACTAAAACTCCATTAAATGATCTTAGTAGTCTTCCCCAACAAACAAGAGCACTCCAAAGGCAAATCAAGGAAATACAAGGGGGCACAACTACGAATTCCTTTGACGGAAATATGAATGTAACCTCTTCTCCAAAAGCAACATCATCCAAATTCAATGTTTTTGAATTTTTGCAAAGGTTAATTGAGAAGCCTAAATCTAAGCCATCAAATAAAATTGACCAATCCTGTCATGTCATGCATTTATCTTCATCCCCCATAATTCAAAATGAACCTCATGATTCTTTCACCCAAGATAACGATTCTATTCAATCACCTTCTTCTATCATATCCTTTACATCCAATGATTCATTTCAATCTACACATCTCAATCAAAACATTCTACAAACCCTTCCTATCTTTGATCAAGATCCCATCTCTCAAGAACCATATGATGATCCCCTCCTTTCATTATTCACCCATGATAATCCTCTTCCATCTCAAGAACAAAATGTTCTTCCAAGTTCTCTGTCCACATCATCTAATCAATCCATGCCATCCCATGATTCCATCATATCACAAGAGCATGATAGTTCTTTCATCATATCTAATGATGTCTTACCAATTGATGATCAAGATATGATTTCTACAAAATTTCACGATTCCCTTCCTCATCAAGATCAATATATGCTTCCATTCAAGGATACCCTTTCATCCCATGAAGATGATTAACCTTCTCATGATCAAGATATGCCTTTCATACCACTTCATAATCCTTTTCCAAGTCAAGATCAAAACACCCCATCATCCCCATGTCAAGAGCCTATCACACCTATTCAAGTTATCCATGAACCCCACACCTATAAATTGGGATGCTCCACCTTTATCCATTCTGGTTTACTTCCAACACCTATCCTCTCATCCATTTCATATCCTCCTCACAATGGACTTGCATCTTGTTTCACAAACAATACATATCCCATTGGTAAACAAATGTGTGAAAGTATGGATTACAAAGGAAAAGGATTAGGCCTTCATGAGCAAGGTATCCTAGAACCCCTTTCTATCCAAGCATATCCATATTCTCATGGCCTTGGTTATACACCTCATGCTCAACCTAGGTATCCTAGTCCATCAAACTCTTCATCCATCCTAGGTCCTTATCCTAGTCCATCAAAAACATAATCTATCCTAGGTCCTTATCCTAGTTCATCAAACCTTCCATCTATCCTTGGTCCTTATCATCCTAACCCTAGCTCATCAACCCTTCCATCCATATTAGGGTCCCACATTTCTTCATCTCCTATTCTTCAAGAACAACAAAGGCACACATCCTTGATCCACTTTCAAAATTCTTCCTTCATTAACTCATCCATCATACCTCCATATTGTTCATCTCAATACACTCCTTCCATTTCTTTTGAAAGCAATTTGGATGCCAAATGTCAAAAGCTTCTATATCAAAATCCACATGTATCAAAGGATCAACATGTCTCCTCAAAGAGACATACAAAAATAAAAGAAAATTTGATCCAAAAATCAAAAGGCAATTTTCAAAGGCCACAAAGGCCCATCAAAGAAAAAAGACAATTTTCAAAGACCACAAAGGTCCATAAATCAAAAAGAAAAATCTAAAAGGCCACAAAGGCCCATCAAAGCAAAGGAAATTTTCAAAGGCCACAAAGGCCCATCAAAGAAAAAAGGCAATTTTCAAAGACCACAAAGGTCCATAAATCAAAAATAAAAATGTCAAAGGCCACAAAGGTCCACAAAGAAAAACTTCAAGTCAAAAGTCATGTGGATTCCTAAAAGTCTCATAGAAGCAATAAAATCTAAATTGGCATCCAAATTTGCTAATCCAAAAGCTTCCTCCAATTTTCCATCTAATAACATATCACCTTCCAAATCCATTTTTCCTCCATCACTCCACCACCCTTCAAGGTGTGTGCCAATGTTGATCTTTCCAACCTTTCCATCTATCCATCAATAGGTCTTTCAACCCCCTATCCATTATCCAACATTCATACCCCATCATTCTCCTTTAATCCAAACTTTTGCATAAGTCCTTAGATTCTTCCATCATATCATTAATCTACCAACATTTAGGATTCTAATTCCCATTTCCATGGTTTATTAGAGGGATATTTGGTTGTGACACTTGATGCTTAAGTCCTTCCTCCATCTCCCTATCATCCATATTCTATCATCCATATCCTATCTTCCATATTCCTCTTGCACTCTACACTTAGGGACAAGTTTCATCCATCTTATCATTCATGGTCATTATCCTTTCTATGCCCATTCCTTACATTTCTACCTTTGATCTTGACAAGGTTAAGGATCTTCTTGAACATCATATATCTTATCTTATACACTCTATCCATATCTATCATTTGTACATATCCACATCATATGCTAGGAATCCTTATGTTTCATCATGGCTTGATGAAATTTGTACATATCCATAATCTTTAGGTTGTGTTTACACTGGGGGCAGCAATATAGACTGAACAAGAGAGGGGAAATGAGCTTTTCAAACATCACAAACGGACACAAGACGGTTTGTCAAAATGCAACATCCATTGTCGTATCAAATCAATCACCACATGCTTATTCAATGCCAATTGAAATCGAAACAACATGATCCAAACAAACATCAATGATGATAACCAACTTGGATGATCTTAATCTGAATAATGTTTGAAATATTTTAGGCAAAATTTGAATTGTTGTTTGATTTTCTATCATATCTCTGGAGCAATTCAATGATGTACTGAATTAGAAAAGCATGGAAGGAGTATGATTTTTCTTTGTCTGTTGTTTGTGAGCAAATCATTAGTACTATGCATATTGGTCGCGAGACATGCTCTACTAAGTATCATTGATGAAATTTCAGAATTTGCATAGGAAATAAATTAACTCTTGTCTGTTTATGCAAGCAATACTCAAGTCATCTCAGTTCAATTATACCTAGATGCTTGTATTATCTTGCTATATCAAAATTCATGAAAGCAATACTCAGGTCATCACTCATGCTAACATACCCTTTGATGCTTGTATTAACTTTCAACATTTCAATGCTCTATGATGATACAAAAAGCACAAATAAGCTCTCAGAATGGCAATATTGTACGGATACCCTGCATGGTCAATATAGCTTGCACTCATGTTAGAATCTTCATTTTGCATTTATAGATTTTCCCAAAAGCTAGCAAAGTATACAAATGTCTCAATAATAAAAAAAATCAAAGCTGATCACATGAAAATACTATGAGGTGCTACCCCTAGATGTTGTTGGTCTCACACCACCTGCTCCTACATTAGAAGATCAAATCGTCAATAACATCAGAAGATCAGACCATCATTCAAATCAAAATAGATCATCAAATCAATCAAATCAATCCAATCAGAATACATCATTCAACTATTTGTTTTCAACAACTTTGAAAGCAAATTTATCAAACTACAATTTGTCTTTCAACAACCTTGAAAACAAATTTATCACAATCTACTGTTTGTTTTTAACAACTTTAGAAGCAAACATATCAATCCACTATTTGTTTTTCATCATCATGGAAGGAAAATATATCAAAATCATGTTTGTTTTTTAACAACCTTAGAAGCAAACTTATCAAACAACTATTTGTTTTTAACAACTTTAAAAACAAATTTATCAGCTACTCTTTGTTTTCCAACAACCTTGGGAAGTAATTTATCAGACAAACATCATCAAATCAGGGCATTGCAATACACAAACAATCAATACAAAGTCATGCGTGGCAAAATTGGTGGATTTTAACACATTTTATCACAGCAGGGGCAGTTTAGTCATCATTTTTTTTTCATCTCACATCTTTTTAAGTCATTTTCTTCACATCATCATTTTTGAACGATGAATCGACATCTTCAAAATCATAAAAATCAAAAATTCCAAAAAAAATTTAAAAAATTCAAAAAATTCATAAAAATCAAAATCTTATTGATTCATCGTTCGAGGGGGCATATACCTATCAACATTCGACATACCAACATCCGGGGAATTAAATTCTTTGAAGCAATGCGAAACACATCACTTCAAAGAGGGCAAAATGTATACACCTAAAATGGTCACATCACAATAGTCCGTAAGTAATTAAAAATCTCTTAATTCAATTCCGATAAATAAATTTAAATAATTTATTTATATTGTTCATTTTTCATTTTGATTAAATAAATAAGTTTATTTAATCATCTTTTCTTATTCATTTCTTAATTAATTAAAATAAACATTACAATTTATTTATATTAATTATCATTTAATCTTGGCTTGATATTTTATTCAAATAAAGATTAAATATTTCTCTCTTTTAAATATATTCTTCTAATATCCATTCACAATTAAATATTTCAAAATATTTAATTAATTCTTCTAAAGTCACATCACAATTAAATATCTCAAATATTTAATTAAATCTTCTATAGTTCTAAAATAAAATAAAATCAAACTCACATAAATGAAATTAAATAAATTTATTTATTTAATAAATTTGGGGATTATCTTCAACAATCGTGAAACAAACTGCCAAAATAGAAAAAATAAATTTCTCTGTTCCTGTGCAAGATTGTTCCCGTGGGTTGAAGACAGGCTTCCATCTTCCTCTCCAACCTCCCAACATTCTCCATCTTCCTCTCAACCTCTTCATCTCTCACCATTCAAACTTACTAGACAATCTCACAGCCATTGATCTTTGCCAACTAGGATTTTGCCTGCAAAAAGCTATAAAAGGACTACCGAGTCTTTGCAATCACAGAGAAGATTTCAATAGAAAAACTATAGCCAAATTGCAATAGCATAGCCTTCATAGTATTTACAGCCTTTTAGTATCATAAGCATAGTGTAGAATCATAGCATATCATGGCATATCCACTTCATATCATAGCATCCATAAATCACAGCCCCTGTGCATATCCATGTCATTATTTTCACTTCACCAGCATATAGCATAGAGAAGCTCTATCATTTTGCATTACTCATTCTGCAGATTTCCATTTGGAGAAGCCTTGCTTATACAATTTGAAAGCAGCAGCTTCAAACAAATCTCTGGAGATAGAGGAAGATGGAACGGTTCTAAAGAAGCTTCATTTGTTTATTTAAATTCAAATTACTTGTTTTTCTTCAGTTTAAAGTTCCATTATTTGTGTTTTGTTTATTTCATTTTGATCATACATATTTAACATACACATTTATGTTTTGAATTTATATTTTTATATTGTGTTGTGTTTACTCATGTTGTAATTGACAATGATTGTCATTGTTAATTTTTTTAACTTATATGATTCATGAAGGTCGCCAAGGCATTAATGGCCGACTTCCACAAGGATTGAAAAATTATCCCAGACAATTTAGTAGGTTGCCCTACTATGAGCAGCTATAAATTGTGCATTTTTTTGATACAATGCATATCAGAAAGAATATAACAGAAATGTTATGAAAAATATTGGATGGAAGGCATGACAAAGAAAAAATTGTCAAAATTTGTAGTGACATTTAGGAAACCAATCATGCAATGAAAAATGTTATTCAATTAAATAGTGATGGAGACCAAATTAATATAAGTGCCCTTCCTTGGTTATTAATAGAGCAGCAAAGCAATGCTATAAAAGAAGTCATACGAAAAATTTGATTTCCCACATGATTTGTTGTGAATAAACAATATAATAACAAAGAAAAGTGAATTTGGGTCAGGGATGAAAACGCATAATTGGCATACCTTCATTAAAGTAATTATTCTGGTATATTATATACACTTGTATAATGCATGTACTTTTCAGTGTATTGTGTTTACTACTTTTGGAAGAATAATGAAAATATCATTTTATAATTGTTGCAATACGTTCTACCTCTATCTCTCCCAGACAACTTTGACAACAATGTCAAGCAAGTTATATATGTTCTTGGAAAATACATGAGGTAAGTAGCGATATTTGTTCAATTCATTGTATACATCTTATAATTGTCATTTGTTTTACTTGTTATGTAATATACTATATATTTTTATTAAATCTCGTTAATATATTTGCACCTTGAATCACTTGTAGATGGTTGTCATCTAAAGAAATCCATAAAGAAGATATATATTATTGGAAGAGAAAAATTCCTCGTCTAATGTGTGAAATGAAAAGTGTCTACCTTTGACATTTTCCAATGCACAAGAACACTACCTCATACACCAAGTTGAGGAGATTGAATTGTGTGGACTTGTACACACAAGGTCAATGTGGATAGTTGAGAGGCACTTGAAATTTTTGAAGGCTTTGGTTAGACAAAGAGCACATCCTGAGGGTTCTATGGTGGAGGGATATATGGTGGTTACGGGACATAATAACCTGACCAAAATAACCTTGGACAGAATAACCTGGTCATTATAACCCAGGGACAAAATAACCTAGGGTCATAATAATCCAAGCCAAAATAACCCATGGTCAGAATAACCCATGGACAAAATATCCCCATAAAAATATAGAGAAAGGAAAACAAAATTTATAAATGACATGTATGTTGCTAAAAAAAAATTTATTATTCAAAATTTCAATTAAAGTGTCAAATTATGAGCGATGCCTCTTTTATAATCTAAAACGTTATGGTTGTCATAACCATCAACCAATATTTTTAGTCTTTCTTTGAGTTTACGGTATTTTTTCCTTCTTGGTTGCCCATTGTATCCAACCATATATTTCTCTATTCTATTCTCTTGGAGACTCTATTCTTTTTTCACTACTTTGATGAATTTCTAGAATGAGTTGTGCGATGCTTGAAGCAATTCACTAAATTGTGGATCACATTACCAAATTCTGTTTGTGTCGTAGTATAGAATCGACTTGAACATTTATTTGTAAAATATTGCACACAACACTAGATCATTTTATTGATGCCTTGTCGATGAAACACAAATGTGTAACCATCTACAATAAGTAAATTCTTGTTTTTTTGACTTGTTAAAAATTGAAGAGGCATTGTATATATTAAAAATTATGAAGAATGTGTTGGTTCCCTAAAAAGTATATTGATTTTTTGTACACTCTTTTAGAAAACCCTAGGAAAATTTAAAATAATGTTCAAAAAAATATATTACAAAATATCTTCTTTTATGAATTTGGATTTCTCCTCTTCTTATCACTCTACACGCTCTTACTTCTTCTCCCCTTCTTCCTTTCTTTACTTCTCTTAATTCTACCATTTTATATATCTTCTTAATGCCTTTTCATTTATATCTTTTCATAATAACTCTTAATCAACTTATTCCCACAAAATTGCCTTTTTTTATATAATTATTTACCATTTTATAGGTTATTTAAGCATATTAAAGGTGTTTTAAGGCTATTTTAGGGGTATATAATGGATATATGGTCTAAAAATGGCCTAAATAGCCTCTATGGTGCCTCACAATCATATTTATAATTTATTTTATGTCATTTATAGTTTACTAGCTTGATCTAAAATGACCATGGGTTATTATGTCCATGGGTTATTTTGACCACGGGTTATTTTGTCCATGGGTTATTTTGTCCTTGGGTTATTT